>OX596218.1:8169512-8769512 GCA_951394215.1 Glyphodes perspectalis
ACCCAGGACAAACTTTCGTATGATGAATACTTGTGTTTGTTCTGTATCTGGGCGTTAGTATTGAATATTAAAGTATATATTTGTAATACCACTGTTGTTTCTGATATCCATAACACAAGTGCTTAAGCTACTTACTTCGGAGTCAAATCAACATATGTAATGTAGTCTGATATTTATTTATTTATATTCGACACATACTAAACAATGCTAATAAAATTATGAAGTTTAATTTTTTACACCTAATAATAAAAAAATAAATAAATTCTTCAGACTGACACACCAATTCCCTAGTCCCAAACTAAGCTTATGCTTGTGCTATGGATACTAGGTGAACGGATACACATACTTAAATACGTTTATAAACATCCATGACTCGAGCACAAATGTCCATGTTCATCACACGAAACATTTGCCCCTAGCGGGATTCGAACCCGCGACCCTTGGTTTCGTGGCCAGGGTCTCTGACCACTCGGCCAACGGGCCAGTCTAAATAGGTAAGCAGTTTATAAGAATTTCTAATTAATTTAATTAATTTCACCAATTGAAACACGGGTAGGAAATTAGCATATGAAGGAACACTACACACTCTGTAACAGCTAATTAATAATGGGGACCCATGTCCCCATGCAAGTCTTAAGGGCCCGGGCTTGTCGCCTGATTGTGCCGAGAGACATATTAATAATACTGAGGTAATTAGATAGTAGTATTTTGCCTTTGGGTATTCTTTATGTAATCAATAGGCAAAATTAAAGACATCGACATCTTTCACAAAAAAATAGCGCGTTTTCGTCGTATTTTAAAAGAGCATTTACCTAAATGTAAATAATCCAAATTTAGTTCATGTTACTTCTTGTGTTATCATACAGTCTGCATTAGTTTCTCAAATCAACATAATTTCCTACTACTAGGCTACTGTTCTATTTATGTTTTTTTAGGTTCTGATGTATATGTCGCAGGCAATTTGTATGATTCCGCATTTTACAAACGGCGTCGTCCGTTTAAAAACGCTCGCTGTTTTGTAATATGCCGAAGGCAAATTGGCGACTCATTCAATCAGTTGTTATAATTTCGACATTGGTTGTTCTTCTTCGGTTCTGGCCGTAGGGTCGTAGTTGTACCTAACACTTCTCCTCGCTTCGCTCGTCGTCGTACCTATTATTTTAACTACTACCTAACCTGACCTAAACTAAATACTTGCGGCATACTATATAATGACCGCAATATACATTTTGCCTTCGGCATATTACAAAACAGCGAGCGTTTTTAAACAGACGACGCCGATGTTTGTAAAATGCCGAATCATACAAATTGCCTGCGACATATATATATATATATATATATATATATATATAGTATATATACTATGTTAAGCTGTTTGTTTCCTGAATAAAAAAAATAAAATAAATAAAAATAAAAGCTTAGGACCTCTCATCTACATATTAGGTCTAATACAAATACTAAATCATGTCATAAACAAACATACAATAAGTCTACATTAACATTCTAACATATCAGTAGGTAATACAAATCTCACCAAAACTTGGAGCAATAGTTCTATAGCAATCTCTCTTAGGACTTTTGATCTGAAAGCCGCATCGGTTATCACAAGGTATCGGGCTCAGCTCAAAATGGGGTTTGGGACTGGTGGTGAGGTGCACGGATGGCAACATTTGGAATGTTTGAGTGATTGGAAGGAAGGCACTAGAGTAAGGTGAGCTTTGGTGGGGGAACATTTTGCTGGAAAAGAATTTATTAATTAACTATCAATCATCAAGGCCCAAATACATTATGTACTGATTTATATGATTAAAGTATATTTTGATACATAAGAGATTTTCTGGACCATGGATTGATTTGTAACATTTAGACTGGCTCAATGGCACATTTGGTAGTGACCCTGCCCTTTGCACCAAGAGTTGTGGGTTCAATCTCCACCCAGGACAAACAATTGTGTGATGAATACTTGTGTTTGTTCTGTATCTGGGTGTTAATTAACTAATATTAAAGCATGTATTTGTTATACCACTGTTGATTCCGATATCCGTAACACAAGTGCTTAGGCGGCTACTTAGCTCAGAGTCAGACCAATGTTGGTGATGTTGTCTAATATTAATTAAAAACAAAAGTATTAAAGCAAAAATATGTTTTTGATGAGACCTATATAATTATCAATACTATATATTGGTAGTTGACTTAACCTCAACCTTTAGTGAGCAAAATACAATAGCTCTAGAATTTTATATAAATGTCAGCTGTAAATATTTTTTGTAAACAGCAAAATCACAAGGGCTATATTAAGAGATGTTTGCTCACCGAAAAAACTGTTAGATGTAGTGGCTGTACTAGTTGCTCCCCACAATCCACTGCTGGTGCCAAAACTGAAACCACCTAGTCCTCCAAGACCTGTACTTGTAGTGGTTGTTGCAGCTCCAAATGTTGGAACTAAAACAATCAGAGAAGCAAACTATTTGAAAAGCGACAAAAAAAAGTCTTTGTATAGTAGTATAAAGCAGCTATACTCAATGTGTGTTCCGCTGAAGCCTTTCTGGGGGTTCCACGAAAATTGGTACTGATCATAAATATCATAACTCCTGGGGGAAAATCCGTTAAAAGTCGATTATTACCCCCGCCCGCGCTGTTCTAGGGTCCCGTCAAACTCCGCGTCCTAAAAGGGTTCCATAGCATAAAAAGTTTGAGAAGCACTGGTATAAAGTAATAAGAAAGAAAGTAAGACCAATGATTTATTTATTATATAATGATGATTGGGAACATTGCTGTTGGCCAAGAATTCTTAATCGGTCATCGTGGAAAAAGTTGAAGGAGGCCTATGTGTCAATGGACATGCTGATCAACAAAAACTACTTTGTAAACAGATTATTAAATAAAATAAGTAGGTTGAGTTAGTTAGGCATGTAACATGCACTTAGCCTCATGGGCCATAGTGAGAGTATTACAAGTTTTGTTAGTTAGTTAGATATGTCGCTTTTAAGTAGCATAACTTACGTGTGGAACCTGTAGATACAGTGCCCCCTCCAAAGTTGAGGGTTGTACCAGTGCCGAGACCTGTCGACCCAAATGCTGGTGTGCTAGTTGTACCAAACGCAGGTGTTGCCGTTGAACCAAAAGCCGGTGTAGTGGTGGAACCTATAGGTAGTAATATTATGAATCACAGATCTTCATTTAATGCTTACAGTATTGACAAAACTTTGTAGTGTTAAAGCTAAAGCTACAATAAGATCATATAATGAATATGAATAAAACACTCATATTATTCAAAACTCCCTACAGCTGTTCCAAGAAATGACACTGGGATTATACCTGCAATATACTATATCAAATCAAACACCACAATTAGGTCCTTTGGACGATAATTGTATAAATATCATAGATAACAAAGTTCACTTACCAAAGGCTGCTGCAGAAGTAGCTCCAAATGTAGGTGCAGTAGATGTAGCACCAAATGCTGGCAAGGAGGTTTGCCCAAAACTGGGAGTCGACCCGAAACTGGGCGTCGTGGTGGCCCCGAACGCCGGCGTGGAGGTCGCGGTCCCGAAACTAGTGTTTGCAGCCCCAAAAGTAGGGGCTGTGGACGTCCCAAATGCTGGTGCTGCACTACCAAATGCGGGGGTCGAGGTAGCCGGAGTGGAGCCAAAAAACCCCGTGGACGGCTGCGAAGTCGCCGTCAAACCGAATCCGGGGGTCGCTGGTCTAAAAAAATTGTTCAGTTAGTATGACTTAACACAGTTTAGAGGTTATACAGTTTTGACAAACCACGAATTTAATATAAAATTCCCCGCTAAAAGGACGCACGCTTTTAAAAAGAAAACGCACCAAACCTAAAAACCGGCTAGTCTTTTTTCTTTTACATGAAATACGAAAGAGTCTGTATACTTACTTAGCACCACCGAAGTTGAAACCTCCTCCGAGGCCAGTTGTAGCAGGGGCACTCGAAGGTGTCCCGAATGAAAACGACATTTCGTTTTAATAATTTTAACTTCTTAAAAATATCATAAGCTCAAAACAGAGAACAAAATATTCTAAATTCAGTTAATACCTGACATTACAATGAACTAAGAGTTTTATCGTTAATTTGGCGGCGGCCATTAGTTTTGACACTTGTTTTTTTTTATTTACTTAGCTTTTGGCATCTTGGGGACAGAAAGGGTCACAGCTAAAGTAATCATTTTGACAGAAAAGTGACGTTTCTTATATATTGCTCATACAATTTTAAAAATTTGAAAAACATGAATCATCTATGTAATGGAGGACATTTAATGAAAGCGTGTAGAGTTACTTTTAAAACAAGTCCAATGAACATTGGGATTCCTTTCAAGATGATCGCCTATCCAAAACCCTACGACATACTTTTAAAGCCGCCAGTGATGTTACCGGATGAATTATTTAATAGATTAATTACGGGTAATGTACGAGCTGAATCATCAATGACGAAAGAAGCTGAGAATGTAAATTGTACTTTTATTTAAACAATTACTAATTTCTTTATTAGCGACATCTATGAAAACGAATGTAAACTGTTATTTATTAAACACCAAGTTTCAAAACAGACGGTTGAAGTTTGTTTTAGAATTATAGTTTTTGTATAGATGGCGTGATTCAAAATTAATTAGGTATTAAATGTAAAATATATAACAACTATATGTTGTATTTATTATGTATACAAACTTGCTATGAATTGTTTTTTTAATTGGAATTCGCATGAGGTCTCCAGTAAAATTAGTAGTCCCTTGGGAAAGCGCATGTACACGAATGATAGGTAGGTGGGTATATAGGTACATGGGTGAAATAAGAATGGTTTACTATATCTATGCCTATCTGAAATAATAGATATCATTATCTTTATTAAGTGCTCATATTATTATCAATCATAATTATCTTTATTCCTGGGTAATTAATTTTGTTAAGTTTTTTTGTGTTGGCTGGCTGAACTCGCCCGAGTATGGGTTTTCGCTAATTACAGCGTTTGCGCTTATCAGAAATAATACTAACAGGACTTAAAGACATTGTGAACTTGTAAAAAGCGATGCACACGCGCCATACAGTTTTTAAAAATCTGTAACTTTATTGAAGGTTTTCACTAAATATTATTTGATAGTCAAAATATAACTCTCCCTAACTCTATAAAAAGGTGACCAATGCTTTATAGTTTCAGGTACTTACGTGAGTGAGTAGGCGACAAGACTAGCTCCCTAATAATTGTCCATCTTACCCAGCTCAGTTTTATTTTTAGCTAAATGTGGTTAACGCGGCTTGCTGCCCCTTTAACTCTGCCTACCCCTTCGGGGATTACGTGCGTGATGTTATGTTATGATGCAATTTATGATGGTATAAAAACCATTGCGATCGATTGGCCTTTACGAAGATGACAAATATTTATGATTTGTGTCGCGCTTCACATATTCTGAAGACAGTAAAGACGAAGCAGCTTGGCGGTTCACAGGGAGCCAGGAACGCCGATTTGAGGCGGGATCTAGTTACTGAGAATTTAATTTAAGTCGAGACGTTGTATCGGCACGATCTTGTAGCCGCCGGATATTGCTCTGAATAATTGAAATGCTTGCGTATACATTACAACATCAGTTGGCCCACTTTGATTTAACCCTTTGAATTTGAGCGTCAACGCAGTTTCATTAATCATTACCTTGGAAATATTTTGTTAGTATGTTGGTCTGGGACTTGAAAGAATCTGCCTACTGTCTTTACATGTATGTCGTTAGAGTTGGTGTATTGATTGATTGATTTATTATTGTTGTTTATTGGTTTGTGATTTAGTAGTTCGGCTGTGAAAACCTTGTAAATGCTTTTGACAAAATTTTACAGGAGTAAGATAAAACTGTCTTCTCAAAAAAAAAATATGAATCGGAATAGTACCTACTGTTTTTTTCTTGAATTATTGTAATCAATGGTACATAATTGTAAGAATTCAAATATCTCGTAGCTAAATTAGTCTGATGTGACTTACAGTATCTGAATTGAACATAAACTGTGCATACCGTCTCAATAGTCCTCAATAGTCCGTCATTACAAAAAAAAATTTTTTTTTATAATTAGGTTTCAGACCAACATGGGTTATTTAACATTTAGTTTATGCAAAGTCACTTACCTGCTTATTTTATTTTCTAAGGAGCCGATTTTAAAAAAATGAGCAAAAATTATTTTTACTTTCCATACAAAAGTTGATCAGCTTTATTGGCTATTTTGTGTTTTTTTGCTCATTTTCTAGAATCCTTTAAATTAGTTCCACATATTAATAAATAGGTAATGAATGAACGTACATACTAAAAGTCACCTTATATAAAAGCAATATCACAGCTCTTAAACAGGAACAGATAAGTTACACCGATTCTTATACAAATTTATATATTTTTTAGACTCCGTTAAGTGTCTGTACACACGGCGTCTCTCACACGCGCTGTCTTAGCATTTAAGAAAGGCGCGTTTCTAGTGCGTTTTGTCTACATATTATATTGGAAACACGGACTACATGTAGTAAAAAAAGAAGGACTCCACGCTGTCATAATATAGCGTGAAGCCACGTTTTATCATTTGTGAGTGAGATACTTATGGATACCAGATATCGGATATCTATAATTTGGAGCGCTTTTAGACGTAAGTTGCGTGGCAAGTTGGAGCACCTGAGAAGCTTCAATGTCTAGTTAGTGGCGCGGAGTCCTTCTTTTTTTACTAGTCCGTGATTGGAAAATACTGATTGAATGTCATCTATAAGGTGAAACAAGTGGTTTAATATTGAAAAGGTTGCATGTATCTCTAATGTGCACTGCATTATTATATTCAGCCCGTCATTCAGTCAGATAACAAAAAAAAATGTTTTATGTATTTTGTCCAGAAAACTCAAGAGGGACTTATTAGATGCGGCGCGGTAAAGATGGCTTAAACTGTCCTCACGTAGATAATCACTAAATTACTTATCCTTTGTCTGCAACACTTAAGTAGTTTCAATACCCACTAGGCTGGGGAAAGGCTGAAACATCATTGGGCGCTCGATAGTAGTTGTCCCTGAAGCGCCGCTGGTGTCTGAGGAGATACCGCGGCGACTCGATATGCGTGGACGATGACAGTTGACTGGTGGTCTTTTGTCAGTTGCCATGGCGATTTGGACACCTTGCTTAGCTTACCATCATGCGTAGAGGAACCACATGCTGCAATCAGTTCAGCATGTTGATATAGATTAGTCCCATGTTGGTCTGGGACTTGGCCCATGCTGATCTGGGACAAAAAAAAAAGAACGTGCCAACTGTAGTTCTTGCCTAGCATTTCGTAAAAGGCGACTAATGGTTTACGGCCTTTTGGGTATGTGACTGAGTAGGCGACGAGCTAGCCACTTGTCACTCCTTTTTCACAGCTTTCCATCCAACCCCTCCCACTGTCCCATGTTGGTCTGGGACTTAAAAAGAATATGCCAACTGTGGTTCTTGCTTAGCATGGCGTAAAAGGCGATTAATGGTATATCGGGTTTTGGGTGTGTGATTGTGTAGGCGACAGGTTAGCCGCTTGTCACTGCTTTTTCACAATTTTCCATCTAACCCAGCCCGGCTTTATTTTTGGCTTAATGTGGTAGAAGGGGCATGCTGCCCCTTTGACTCTGCCTACCCCTTCTTGGATTATGGGCGTGATGTTATGTATGTATGTATGTATGTATGTTGATATAAACCAATGGTTTAAGTGAGTATAACTGTTAACATCTTGGGCGGAGAATACGTAGAAGTACCATGGCATGAAAATTAAGTTCATTTTAATACCCCGGTCGTCCTACGTAAGCACCCTGCTCCCCCGAAACAGGGTGGCTTGCATAACGCCAATCCTTGGGTTACCATCAAGCGAAGAGGAGCATTGTTGCTGTGCTGGTATATGAAATAGTCGTATCCTAGTGTTTTAGTGATTCAACACTAGCTGTTATCATCTTGGCGAAAGAGGAGGCTTCTGTTATGAGACCCTAGGAGTTTTACATAACCACCATGCTCCCTGAAACAGGGTGGCATGCATAAAGCATTTGTTTGGTTAAAAATCTTTTCACGCGCGCGAAAAAAACGCCGCTACACTCTAAAGGTGGTGTAAATAAAATTCCGGGACAGATTGGGCGAGCCATCCTCCGGCTTTACTGTCGATAAACCCGAAGTGGTCCGCCCGATAAACAAGTACGTACCGGCCTCCGCAACTTTATGACCTTGGATACAACTTTATTCAGCCAAATTGGGGATGCTGGAGGTCAAGTCGCCGGGATCCCTCGTAAAGCCTTGGTGGGAGGTGCGAATTTAAAACGGATTCGCTTGTTTCTATGGTTCCGGACCTTTTTGGGATTCGCAGTGCGAAGAAAAAGAAATCGTTATAGTATCACTTCGTTGAGCGTCTGTCTGTCTGGTTCCTATTTTTCATAAGAAAAATAGGAACCAGACAGACAGACGCTTATATATAATTATAAATATGATATAGGAGCGGTGGTAGCTCAATGGTAAGGACACGCGCCTCTTAACCGAGGAGTGCGGGTTCAAACCCGGCACGTACCTCTGGATTTTTAAAATCTATGTACGTATTTATACCACTAGCTCGGCGGTGAGGGAAAACATCGTGATGAAACCTGCAAATTCAAACAACTTTGGATTTGTAACCATGATCCAAAAATTGTATGGTTCCCCTATCTTAGGGTTACGAAGGTCAGATCGGCAGTCGCTTTAATGTAATTACCAGATCGCTAAATCCTGGATCATGGTCTAAGCGGACCCCGTCTAAACACGGGACATAACGCTAGGAAGATGATGATAAATAAGATATAAGTTAAAATACCTACGATATCACCATAGTATATGTAATTAAATTTGAGATACAAATTAATTGTAATTAATGATGATGTTTTCCCTCACCGCCAAGCTGGTGGTCCAGAGGTACGTGCCCGGATTTAAACCCCTCAGATATGAGGCGCGTGTCTTTACTACAGACCAAACCCACATTTAATATAATTTAAGACGAAAAATTATGTTTTAAATTTATGGTCACCCATCCGTGTCTCGCTCCGACTAGAGTTACTTAACTTACACGATCCACTGCGCCAGAGCTCCTCATAAGACTGTAGCATCCCACCAATCCGCAAAGCGAAACAGCAATTTAAAATATTGTTTACTTATCGTTTACGTAAGGCGCAAATCATCTCAGCTGTTACGTCTCAGATCTGTGTTTGTATTGACAAAGTGAATCTCATCAACAATTTCCATTCCGCCGGGAATCGAACTGAAACCCAATTTTTCCGTTCGGCTTCCGACTTGTTTACTCACAATCGCGTTTTAACTACCAATATTTATTCGGAATTCCATCTCGATGTTGCGAAAGACACGGTTTTGGAAAAATGGAAGCCGGCTGAAGCTCTCGATTTGGTTTAGATTGCTATTGGAATGTTTGACGAGTTGCCGTGGCTTTGGTATTCACGATTGGCTGGAGTTCTATAGCATTCTGATTTGCTTGATTTCTACTAACAAAGTATGAGAATTACATATATGCCGTTAAGCCCGCGATCCCCAGGGTAAGCAGAGTCCATCCAAGGAGTAATAAACGAATTAAATAGTCTACCGTAACTGCCTATGTATAGATATATATTTATATAATAAGATAGTTTGATCGTTTGCCACTTTTAATTAAGGAAAAAATTCTTCAAGATTTTTGTCATGCGCATAATAATTACTAAGGTATAGGCATGGCCATAAGCAGCTTTTGGTCCAGGGAGGGGCAATACAATATTATTAATAGGTTCTTATAGTAAATAGGCCTTGGCACACAAGTTCTCCCCCTTTTCCCCCCTTCTACGTTCGCTCGTGGTACGCTCATGGGTATAGACCATTGATAGATCAGCGCTGGTTACCAAATACACACAGTGTATGTACCTAGGAGCTATATATACATACACGTCTCTTGTATTATTGTCTGTACCTATCCATCATCTTGCATAATTATCTTACCTTAACTGGCAAATCAGGGCTGGCTACCAAACGCCCATAGTGTATACCTCGAAATTTGAGATATAAATTTCGTTAAAGAAAGTTTTTAAACCTTCTTGATTTTAAATTATATGTATTGAATCTGCGATTTTTCGATTTCACAAAAACTGCTAAATAAGAAGTCAATTGACTAGAAAGAATAGTGACGTCATAAACCGACATACATGTGTTTTGGCAGCTTTTAAAAAAAAGGTGTCTTAATTGACGATTTATAAGTGCTTTTTTTAAGCCTATGTAAGACAATTTCATTTCATTGACTTGTTAGTCAGCATTCCTATTATCTCACCCTAACTGGCAGATCAGGGACGGCTTCCAAACGGCTATAGTGTATACCTAGGTACGTCGGTACCATCGCCCTTCGTCCCCCTACATCCACAGCTACTGTAGGTGTTGCGTCGCGTCGCATCGACCGCCACCTGTGGCGGTTGCGGCGTAGACTTCCCGTTCGTAGCACGTAACTGTACACGGAAAGGTGATTTTAAACTTTTGCATCTTTCCTTTAATAAAATGTTTCATTCATAGCATCACGCCCTCAATCCCCGAAGGGGTAGGCTGTATCCATAGAGCAATAAACTCTTAAATATAAATAAAAATGAGGTAGGTTGAATGATAAATTGAAGAAAAAAATTATTGACAAAGCTTAACTCGTTGTCTTAACACCAGAAGATCTTTTTGAATTTGGTTATTACATTGAACTGACTTCTATCTGAATTTCGAAACTCTTGGACAGATAACTATCAGTCAAATTGGCTGTTACATGTACATAGTTATTACAAAGAGTTTTCCTCGCTATGTATTCCCTCTGCACCGAGCTAATAGTATCCAGGGTACTTAGCCAAATGTGCGCTAGCGATTCCATAACGAACTTCGCTAACGCTAGTATCGCGCCACAGACTTATTCGGTTGAACAAATCGGGAACTAACTCCGAGTTCCGCACTATGAGTTCTTAGTAAACAACGATACGAGCGGTAGCGAAGTTCGTTATGGAGTCGCTTGCGCGAATTTGGCTAAGCACCCAGAGGTACGTACCCTAATTAAAAAAAGACACCCCTGTTTTGTGAAGTGTGTATCCTAACCACTGAGCTACTCTTTCATTATTCAAGTAATAATGATACTTAAAAGCTCAATATCATGAATCTCTCAAAGTAATGTTAAGTTTGTAGCCATATGTTGGTTTGGAACTTAATAATGATGTAAAATCCGTTTTGCCTGCCCGGCATATCATAAAAGCGACTAATGGTGTTTTGGGCTTGGTTTTTTATTGTGTAGGCGATGGGCTTGCCACTCATCACTACTTTTTCACAATTTTCCATTTAATGCAGTAAGTATATTTACAGCACTTTGCAGTGCATTAAATATAAATAATTTGCACGTAGGTTTGTATTACCAGATATGTTATTTTAATCTTTTTTATATTTGTACTTTAATTATTTTAACTTTAACCGTATGGTTCCAATGTGGTGCTCGCTTATAATTGACTGGCTTCAGATGGAAAACGGGATCTTGTTGCTTAACTGATTCTCTTTATGCTTTTAGGGATTTAGGGCGTGACGGTATGCGTTATGGTACAAACGGCCATTCGTCACTTCGTCAGCATGGAGATCGTTCATATCTCTATCTTAAAAAATGTCAACCCCCTAGGGGTTGAATTTCTAAAAAGCCCTTTTGTGCTCGTCAGCTACGAGCACAGAAGGGCTGAGTATAAGCAATGATAACATTCACCCACGTGTAAAAAAAAAATGAAGATAATTTTTATTAAGATTAATATATAAGCCATTGATATCACCCTATTTCAGAGCTGAAATTACGTGAAACCCATATACAGGGTTATTTTTAGTTTATGCCAAACCATTGATCTAGTTGTTAATCTATTATATTATTTTTTTTTGCTTTCCACACAAAATTTGATCAGCTGATTGGCTATTTTGGATGAAAATTAAAAAACAATGAGCTAAATAAGTAGGTAAAAGGTTTCGCACATAGTAAAAACAACCTTGTGTACAACCTCCTTCCTCTCGAGTAATATGTTCCGTCACTTTCTCGCCTCAACCCGCGACAAGTTACGTATCGCTGCGTCTGTGTGCATTTTATTGCATTACCGATCCTTCGACTGCACTTCCGAGCCGGGCGGGAGTTCCTCAGACGCGTAAATTACCGCCAACTTGTACTATACGGTTTTGTTGTTAGTCTAATGAAATTGTATGGTGCTGTGGTACGGGAGACAAGTGATGAATGAGGGTTTTTTGAATTAAAATATCCAAAAGATGGCGTAACTGTGACTTGCGGTCTTGTCACCTTCCTCATTCGTTAGTTGTCAGAACAAACTGACATACGTGTCACATTATGAAGAGTGCTGTCAACAAAGAGCCAATAGTGACAGTGTTATGACCATAGATTTAGAATTTTTTGACTACGCAAATCCGTACATCCTAAATCTATGGTTATGACCACGAGACTCCCTCGTGCCACCTGGCGGGTTTTGGTTTTTGAGAACCCTCATTGGTAAAGAAAGGGAGGACAGTTTAAGAATCTGTGTGTTTTGTGTCGTTCAAGATTTACGTAGAAACCAGCTTTTCTGGCGGTTTCTTAGCGGTACAGTTTGTTTTTCTGTAAGAAAGGTTATGAATATCCTTTTTTTGTATCTCTAAAAACGTATGCGGAATTTCGTGATAATCGATTGAAGTAGTTATTGAAAAGAAAAAAAACTTACGTATAAAAGAGAATTCATGCGGTTTCGAAAACTTAAAAGAACTTATAAAAAAAATGTCAATATGATCTGATAAAATTGATTACTTAGGTCCAAGAATAGCACTTAATAAACGCAGCATCATAGCCTTTTGAAGACGGCGCCATTGTATCTGGTGAGAGAAATAGCCTTTTTAAAAAGGATTCTCCTCGCCACCTTAACTAAGTACTATCTTGAACACTAGGTACTATTTTGCCTATTTTACAGATTTATCAGGTAACCAGGATAAAAATGCCGATTTACTACATGGTCGTAATTTTTACAGTTCTTTTTGAAATGAAAAACACGCGATATGACAACTAAAACGTATAGGTAGAGGATTGTTCTCTTGATTCTATTTCGATACTGGAATTGCAAACAACTTTTTAATTAAGTTAAGAAATCATATTTTTTGAGGAAGCTTAATTAAGAGATTCTTGCTTTGGTTCCCAGGTAATTAAGGTAGTAGGTTCGCTTTAGTAGAGTACTTTCTTATTTTTTAAATTCTCCTGCTAAATGGTACGACCAATTGAGACCTGAAAAATTAGGCTCACCAAATGGACAAAGTATTTAGTCTGTTCGGTTTTTATAACATCCGTCTGTAATTTTAAAAGGCTGAATTGAAGTGGAAATATAAGTAACTTTGGATTTATAACTATGATCCAAAAATAATTGACTGGTTACCTTATCTTTGGGTTGCGAGGTCACATCGGCAGTCGCTTCAATGTAATTAGCAGACTAGATCCTAGATCGTGGTCTAAGCGGACCCCGTCTAAGCACGGAACATAACGCTAGGAAGATGATGAGATGAGTAAATATTTCCTCCGCTCTTACTCAAATGTTCTTTATCTTGTGTTGAACTGCAAACAGACACAGATTTCTGTTAGTAATTTTAAACCAATGCACGTACCTACACTCTGTTTGATACTGTGCACTCTGCTTTATACAGACCTGCTTCTGAGTAATAAATTCACATCGGGCTAATTATGATATGGAGAATGCTCACATTACATCACTGTATAAGGCCGAATTAAAACTGTTCAATTAATTAATCATACGCGTGCACGAAACACGGGCGCCAATTAAGCGGGGATGTATTTAGGGCCGAATTAATTAAGAGTCGCTGCAGGGTAGCCGTGTAAAATTGCATTTATCTATGCAGCCGCGTTTCCGTTGTGGCCATGTTCATGTTTAATGTTTTAAAATCAAGTTACGGCTACATATTTCTTGTTTGTGTTTCGTGTGATATAAAGTACCTATTCGAAATTAATCCATTTCGTTACAATATACAGTAAACAGAAAAAATAGGTAAGTCGATCTAATTTGTCTGTTTCGTCTATTTAAGGTTTACACAAGTCAGGTAGGCGGTCGCTTAAATGTTATATCAAGACATGCTAAATCCTACATCATATTCTAATCGACCCCGCGGGAACAGAACGTAACGCTAGAAGATGATGATACCTAATGCTTTTTTTTTCGACCTCGATACAGTTTAAAAAAAAAATCGGATCTCCTTTCCATTACTTGTGGATCCATGATTTCAACATTTGCATTTCTATTCAAAGGCACAGAGGAGCAGTAGAAACGAACAGACGATGCGGCGCAACAAAAGGTTGTGTCGCGCGTCGTGTGTCGCTCCGTAACATGGCCGCCGTGGCTGCGACAGCGACAGCACGCCTAAAGGTCACTAATAGTGGGCATATATCTTCATACATTTGTAAATACATACCATAACGTCCGTATCCCCTAATGGGGTAGGCAGTCCAAAGTAAGGCTGCGTTTCAACAAATACATCTCTTGCTACGCATCCTCACAAATCTCTGGGGGAAACGCAACCTAATAAGCTCCTTAAATCACATTTGGGCAAAAGATACTCTGATAAATATATAAAAAAAACAATTATTTATTAGTTTAAATTTTTTTTTTTTAATTTTTCTAATTCTCTATAACGTAATCTCATCTTTTTTATTATATATACAACCGAGTAGGTATCTAACCACTACATACCATAGATAATTAATTGCACTCGGAAAATCCCTCGCTACGTCAATACCAGTAGGAGCACGAAAGCATTTTTCGATAGACAATCCACGTCACGCCATGACATCCTTTGTTTCGTAACAGTGGGAAAAATGAGGACTTGTCAGTTGATGCGGTTCAATGGGGTTATTGTTCCCGCTCTATGAGGTAATGATTATGTAGGGACAACGGGATTACCGTCAATGTTACGTGATAGAATACAATCGATATTGGGGAAATTACCCGAAGGGTTTATTGCGGTTGTTATTGGAATTGGTGGTCATACAAATAAATGAATTCTCTAGACTGACATACTAATTCCCTAGTTCCAAACTAAGCTTATAAGCTTGTGCTATGGATACTAGGTGAATGGATAGACATACTTAAATACGTTTATAAATGTCTATGACTCGAGTACAAATGTCTATGTTCATCACACAAAACATTTGCCGGGGTTCGAACCTGCGACCCTCGGTTTCGAGGCCAAGGTGACAACTCGACCAAAGGCCCTGTCAAAAAATTCTAAGATTTCTGCAATCCCATTAGAAGCGTATTTTGTTTAAATCTTCGCTTAAATTCAGAGCTCTGGTAATATACGTCCAATAATTGTCTGAAGAACATTCAAGGAACATGAGTTACATGTCAGTATTCTTCGAATCTCACAAAGTAGGCCACAGGTAATTGAAATAAGGTATTTCCGTGGAAACTTCCAGAAAGTCTCGTCGTAGAACAATGTAAAGCCAAAAAGAATATCTGGTTGGTCGATAGCCGTCCCGAAGACAATGTTCGTACAATATCAAAGTTTGATTTTCCACGATTCATTGCGAACGAGCCGAGGGCTAAGTTTAATTGCCTTCCGAGATTTTTAATTACTAACTCTGACGACGGTATTCTGACGCTTAACGCTTTCAGGGGAAACACCCTTCGAATAATTTTGTGGCGACATTTATACAAATCTGTCTATTACGCCACAAGGTAGTCAAGACTATAATCCAATAATAATATCCTCCTAACCGATTTCGGCCACGGCGACCAATCTCAACGAGGATTAGCCAACTACGCAGGAGATATTATAGTGCACAAGTGTCTGCGCAAAGACAGGTGCACTCTCTGTTCCATAACTCTCATAGTCCAGTGAGACGGCAACCCGACATGACCGGAGAGAGGTCAGGCGCAGGACTATCGGCTTAGCGTGAATTTGGAGGCACAGGGGTTATTAAACCTTCAGTTTCGCCAAATAAATTCTATACTAAAATACCCAGCCACAAATTTTTGGCCCGAACCAGGATTTATACCAGAAACCTCTTGGTCGCATGCTACTACTAGACCAACTAGGCAATCAGATGCAGATGAGGTTGTTGCAGGAATGGTATACGTTTGCAACGTGCTGACGAAACTATTCTCGCCACTAAGTATGTACCGTATGGTACATTGACATGGTTAGAACTTCGAGGACCTGAGCAGACAGCTTGGTGGGGAAGTACTTCCACTTTTAGTGCGAACGCGTGACTTTCCACATTTTTAATAATTGTTTATTATACAATGTTCTAGGGCAAGAACAAGCGTTTTATATCTGAGGGGTACTGGTTCAAAATAGGGCGGTTTAAAAAATATCGTAGGAAAAATTACAATCAAAAAATTGCTGTGGTATTTTTTTCGTTACTACGAGATTTATTCTCTTTTTAACCGACTTCAAAAAAAAGGAGGAGGTTCTCAATTCGATTGAATTTTTTTTTTAATAACTTAATCAAACGCATATTTGTGATTTTTTAATATACAACAATATTAGGTACACAAGAATATACTTTTTTGTATCTTACGTCTTCATATGCAATCTATTTCTGAGCTGAAATTCTTCAAAAACGTTACAGCCGTTTTGACATGAAAACTGAACATACATACATTCATATAAACTTTTTCGTTTATTATAATTATTAGGAAGGATAGTGTATTTTGTATAAGCAATGGACAAACATTTAACAAATCATAATCGCATGTTATGACGGAACATACCCCGCAAATATTTGGAATTAATCACTACACAGAATACAGTTTCCATCTCTATTATTCGTCCGAGTCAATCATTTATTCGCCAAATGAGCACAAAATTCTGCGAAATCGTCCACAGAGAACACATAAATTGGACCGTCGCGAACGAATTCCTGAAAATACAATATTGCATATTGGTATATACATACAATATTAGCTGAGCCCGTGTTTATGGTTAATGTTATATACGCCTTCCTCGATAAATGGGCTATCTAACACTGAATTTTTTTTTCATATTGGACCAGTAGTTCCTGAGATTAGCGCGTTCAAGCAAACAAACAAACTCTTCAGATTTACAATATGTATTAGTAGATTACTTTGTGATAAATATGCAACGCAATTTCTGTTAAAAACGAAAACAATGTTTTTCGACGTTTCTCTTATACTACTTGTCGCCGTTCCAATGTGTTGGTCAAGGAACATAATTGGTACGTATTTTAAAAGTCCCAGACCAACATGGAACAAGATAATTATGGGTTTGTTACATCATCAGAATACCGGCGTCAGGCTCGAACCGCTGTTTGTGCAACCAAGATTTTTACAATTTTATTGTGGAAGGAGAAGTTGGTATTTCATTCCGTCCGTCATTCGTTTACTTGAAAGTTTTTTTAATTCATTATCTTCTCGGCTGCGTGTCGCATCCAAGCTATTACGGGACTTTGTTATTAAAATGTTGCGCGACAAACGTCGCTGTGAAACATTTGCAGAACCTTTAAGGAAATATTTTCTGTTTTACCCATATGCTAAGTGTGTCTCATTCCAGTGTCTGAGAGCTGGAAACATGTTGTTAATGCTGATTAATAATTACTCATAGCTAATTGAAGATGTATCTAACAATTTACATAGATTTGAATTGAATTATTAAACTCTCACTTGTATATTGTTGTTGTATGAGTCTACCGGTAAAATTACAATAAATTATTGATCTAGTTTCTAAGTATTCATTTTATTCAAATTAGTTAAAACGATGTAAATCCTTATATGACCTCATACATAAATTCAAATTCAAAATATCTTTACTTATATGGGCTTCAAAAAACACTTACAAATCCTACTAATATTATAAATGCGAAAGTTTGTATGTATGGATGGATGTTTGTTACTCTTTCACAAAAAACTACTGAATGGATTTTAATGAAACTTTAGAATAATATAGCTCATACACCCGAATAACATATAGGCTATGTTTCATCGATGTACCACGCGAGCAAAGCCGCGGGCAGAAGCTAGTAGTCAATATGAACAATATGAACAAAAAAAATTTAGCGGGAAGAAACTCGATAGTTTCTTCCCGCTACATTTTTTTTAACAGAGTAACTATCGAGTTACTCTTTAAAATGCCAAAATTGAAACATAGCTTAACATAACATAACATCACGCCCATAATCTCCGAAGCGGTAGGCAGAGTCAAAGGGGCAGCATGCCCCTACAACCACATTCAGCCAAAAATAAAGCCGGGCTGGGTTAGATGAAAAATTGTGAAAAAGCAGTGACAAGCGGCTAACCTGTCGCCTACACCATCACACACCCAAAACCCGATATACCATTAGTCGCCTTTTACGACATGCTAGGCAAGAACCACAGTTGGCATATTCTTTTCAAGTCCCAGACCAACTCGGGACAGTGGGTTGGGTTGGATGGAAAGCTGTGAAAAAGGAGTGACAAGTGGCTAGCCGGTCGCCTACTCAGACACAAACCCAAAAGCCCGTAAACTATTAGTCGCCTTTTACGACTAGCTATCAACATGGGCCAAGTCCTAGACCAACATGGGACAATGGACAAAATTTACAATTTTGTAATTAACAATCTACACTTACTAGCTAACAACATTGCAGGTGCACACTTCATTAAGAAGTTAAACATATTATATGCTTGTCATTTAAGAAGTCTTCAATCTTAGAGTAGCCCTTACTCTTTAAAAACGCTTTAATGCACATTTTGAACTTATGTGGAGATAATGCTAGTAGACTCTCTGGAAGTTTATAAAATATTTTAACACTTAGACCAATAATTGAATTACCACTCTTTTGGAGTGTGTTTTTTTCTTATATTAAAGCTATGAGCGTATTGTCATATTCACTATATTCATGCTATTATCATCAATCAATCATCAAGACATCAATGTTGACGTCATTGTGCCACGCATAGTCACGCATAGTCGTTTAATCTGCCTTAAATCATTGATTGATCTTAATTATACATATACTGTACTGACATAATTGCAATCAAAAGCATCAAAAGTGTATGATTCATACATTGCACATGGTTTAAGAAATTCCTATAAATTTAATTAAGTACACACCTTTTGTACTACCTTGCAAATAAATTGTGTTATATAAAAAGTTCGACAAGCAGACAAAGGCATCGGATTGCCCGCTCCACTCAAAGACAGGTTGTCAAATCGGCCTCCTGGGGGCTAATCTGTGTCCCGACAATCTTATAAGTGCATCCCAGTCACGCATCGATCGCTCGGTGTTGCCAGCCATGGGTGGCTACCCTTTGTCTGCGTTCCAATATACCCTCAGTATTTAACACGATATTGTAGGCATGTGCATGGGCGTACGCAGCTTTAGTTCCAGGGGGAGGCAGCTGCCCCACCCCCCGCCCCCCTTGCGTACGGCCATAGGCATGTGCAACGCAATATATAATACAATATATACACATAGACATATAAAGATAATTATAGTCCACATGGCATGCCGTGGCAACCTCTAATTAAGGTGGCACTTAGCTATAAGTTTATGTTATTTTCTATCTCTGTTTGATTATGTTGTTTTGTCGCGTGACGTCACAAAATCCTGTAAATTTTAGCGTTAAGTTACGTAAAAACGTCCCATTCCTGTACTCTGATGCGCTGAATCTTCGTCAATTGTCGTTTCCTTAATAAAGCAAAAAAGGATTCTTTATTTTTTCATATTCTTACTGATGTACTAAATAATATTAATTCTATTTAACCAGGTACATCTATGCCAAGCCAGTGTAAACATGTTTGGGATGTGAATTCTTACATGTGTCTGATCACCTTTATCGCTGCACCGGATAAAAAAAATAACTACCATAAATTATATAATTAATATATATTCCACAAAAGTGGCAAAACTCCGCTCAGGGCAACACAGGCGGGCACGCACACATGCGCACCCAGACTGCGCCAAACAGAACAAAATGCGCTCCGAGACAACAAAGAGTCTGGGCGCTGGGCTAACCCCACCACGAGGCACCCCAACATCGCCCTTACGGCCCATGACATAAGAGCGGCGCGCCAGGGGGACAGGAAGAGATGTGTTAAGTGAAGTTTAGACTTAATTGCGTTTACGGATTTCACGGTAGAGATGTTGGGATTTGTTTTGCTTTTTGTTGTTGTATGATTGGATTCGTCTGAAGTGGCGATGGGCAAATATTGCTTTATTAATTGAGGTGTTTTGGTGGGTGGCAATGGTACCTGGCTAATGATAATGATAATGTTGGCTTTCAAAAATATCGGTATTTGACCCTAATAAAATCGGAGCCTTGAATTGATGAAAGTAATGTTTAAAATTCTTTGAACGTTTCAAAAGTATATATTTGGGATTATTTTTGCTAGACTGCGTCAGAAAAAGGGTAATGTTTTTGACATTTGTCGAGGATAATTTAATTTCTAAATTCTTACTACAAAATGTTCTGTAATGTTATAAAATAAAAACTGATCTAAATGATTTTAATACGCTTTAGGACTCAGGAAACAGCCGTCCTTGGAAGAGGCCCATGTCTAGCAATTGACTGCAAGCAGTGGATTGATGATGATTTCTTGAAATTAGATCAAGGTTCTAAATCCGTAGTTATTTAAATGTGCGGTTTCCTTTCCACAGTCTGCCCTTCACCGCCGAGATAGTGGTATAAATCCATTTCATCTATGAACTGGCACCCGTTGTATGTAAGGTGCGTTTGCTAAGCAATAGCCTTTCTTTACTGCTTAAATATATAATAAGTCCCACGATGGTTTCTTAAAAAGACTGTACCTGTGTTCCTTGGCTCGCATGTCTTAAAAGGCGACTAATGGTGTATCGGGTTTTGGGTATGTGATTGTGTTGGCGACAAGCTGGCCACTTGTAACAATACCTACTACTTTTAACTACACTACTACTACACTACTTTTAACAATATTCCATCTTTTTTTTTTCACCCGGCGAAATGCGTTAGGTACGCTTACGTTCTAGTGTGTGGTCAGTAGCTAGACTTTTTTGTTGCGACAGCGATAGAGGCAGAGCAAATACAAAACTACTAATTAAACAGCCATTTAGAAATACCTACATCTAGCTACAACTATAAACTTGGAAGGTATTTAGAGGAATGTCTGCGTCGTACTTTAAGTTAGTGCTTAACCTTTTTGGACAACAGACCCAACTATTTGTCCAAAAGAAACTGCCTATAATGTCAGGCCATAACATTAGCGATTCTTGTCTAATTGGAATTCGATATCTGGATGACTAAGATTTGTTCCAAAATTTGACACAATAAATAAAATAGATATGAATTATATATTTTTTTCATTTAATTGTCGTATATACAGGATATATTAAACGAGACATTTTCGAAGATTTGCATAATCTCTGAAAATAAACAAACATCTGGTTGTTTATTTTATAGGCTTTATTTTAATCAAAATAAAAATGAAAAACTATTTCTTTGTTATAAGTACAGTTTAATATTTTTTTTAACGTTTTATTTCGTTTTTAATAAAAAAAATAAAGTGTAATAATAATACAGAAAATAAGACTATGCCTAATGAGAACACACATTTTTTGTTCGCACCAGGCATATGTAGGAAATATATTTTTATTTTCTGATAAACAAATGTGAATGTTAATAAAAATACATACATACATAACATCACGTCCCTAATCCCCGAAGGGGTAGGCAGAATTAAAGGGACAGCAGGCCTTTTTAACCACACTCAACCAAAGATTAATTAAAAATGACATGTTCATTTTAATTAATCTTTGTATGGCAATCAAACTCCAACATTATTAACATCTATAACGACGTGAACAGTTGAGATAATTAACTGCGCAATTAGCAATTGTGTAATTGTTTAATTGGTAAATTGTCTTCTAACTTAGGCGTGATCAAGTAATTAGTAATTTTCGTAACTCCCAGAACTATTAAAGCAAAATGTATTAATTGACAGGGTAAATGTCCAATTTTCCAGAATAACGTTTAAATACACAAAATTCTTCGATACCATAAGATTTTTTTTTATTTGGAAATATGAGATTCCTGAAAAATGCAACCAACACGAGAATCTTTTAACTTCAACATTATTTTTAACATTACATTCTTAAAACTAATTGTTGCAAGGAGCAGTGGTAGCTCGATGGTTTGGACACGCGCCTCTCATGTGAGGTAGCGTATTTTATAAACAGCCCACTTTTGAAGTGGTTGAGATCGGGTATTTGTACTCAAGTTAATGGATGTTTATTATGATATTTAAACGTGTCTAACTATAGGCATAATAAATGCGTATGG
The DNA here is from genome assembly GCA_951394215.1 of Glyphodes perspectalis. Taxonomy (NCBI): domain Eukaryota; kingdom Metazoa; phylum Arthropoda; class Insecta; order Lepidoptera; family Crambidae; genus Glyphodes; species Glyphodes perspectalis. Next base: position 8,191,834 of record OX596218.1, read on the forward strand.
AGTTAAATAATTCGTTTGTAAGTCTGAATAATTTATTTTATTTATTAATTTATTACAAGTTTGTACCCAGAGTTTCGCTCGGTTAATTTTGGTCTGTTGGATTTTTATTTTTTTTTGGGATAAAAGTAGTCGTAGTTTATCAACGTTAATACATAAGGCGTGCAAAAATTTATCGCAATCGGTTAACTAGGTAAGGCGTAAAAACTTCAAAGGCGGTCGAAATTTTGTTAGGTTAGATGGAAAATTGTGAAAATGTGGTGAAAAGTGGCTAGCTCGTCGCCTTCACAATCACCAACAGAATACCATTAGTCTTCTTTTACGGTATGCATATACCAGACCAACATTTACAATTTCTAGTTGGCTTTTGTATTTAGAAATATTTACTTCTCTACGCTCATTTCGTGGCCACGCCCGTTAAAAGCGGAGCAAAGGGCTCGCGTTGGACTTAATCACTACAGGATCTAAGAGTGTTTTTATTCGCCATTTCCCTGAGGGCCACAGATAGGTGCCCAGTCCAGTTCAAGGTTTATTTGTGTCGCAATGAAAGCACGCAGTTGGTGATAGTCTTTACTTTATCTATGGTTTTATGTCAAGGGTGCGCGGTATTTTGCTATCTAGGTGTCAATAGACTTCCCTTCTATTATTACGTACACTTTTGGCGAAAATAAAAACCGGGTTAGGTTTTATGGAAAATTGTGACAAGTGGATAGCTACGATCCTGACGCGCTACATGTTTCTAAGTAACTAATAAGTGTTAAATTTGTATTTTCCGATGTTTGTTGCTCAATAATGCTTTAGCAAATGACAAAGTTACAGACAGAGACTAGTATTTTTATTGTAGTACTATCTTTGGAAATATGCTTGGTTTTAGTTTTTTCTACAGAAGTTTTCTATAGAATGTGATTCCACCAAATCTTTTTGTTAAGTCAAAGTCAAAGTCAAAGTCAAAATATTCTTTATTTACATAGGTTTTAAAAGTTATAATTGTTAGGAACAATTTATTCTTAAACTTAATCATTTTACTCGTCTATTGGTTATATGTTCGATGTATATTGTAAACACTATCACATTTATTAGTACTTGCAGTACCTATAGTAGTTGCCGTAACTTCAGTGCACTTAAGTACTTCGTAGCCGTCTACGGTGCTACGGGTGAGCTACGACGGAGGCCGTTACGGCGAGCCGTAGTCGCTCGTAGCGATGTGTAGTGAACGGGAATTATTTAGTCGCACAGAATATAGAGTACAGGGGATTCCGAGGGTGAAACCATAGTATTTGTACAGACGACAGCACATCAGGCTATACATTTTTGTTGCGAAACAGCCCTTATCGCAACGACATAAGACTCCGCAGTGTTTAGCCTAAAGTGCTGTCGTGTTAGGAGAGAACAGTTTTTGTTTATAGTATTTTTCATGTTAGGTAGACCTTAAAGCAATGTACCAACTGTGTTTCGTCACTAGCATGTCGTAAAAAACTAATGGCGTAATGGGTGTTGGCGAATGTGTGGGCGAGTGAGCTAGGTAGTTGTAACTACTTTTTCGCAATTTTCTGTCTAACCCAGCTCAAAGTTATTTGGAGGAGCTTACTGCTCCGTTGACTCAGGTTACGTAATTATATTTATGTACGTAAATGTCAAATGTATTTTATTAAGTTTGGTCATAGCGTGGTAAACTAAGCTTTACTTATTCACTTTTTTATGAATATACCATTATTGCTATCAGTAGCATAAAATGTATAAACATACAATTGACAGATAAAAAGAAAGAACAAAGAAAGCTTAATCAGGGGAGGGACAAAGAAAATAATTGGAAACGCCGCGGGCGCTAACCCGCGACCGACTCGAGCTGCGCCGGGAACCGGGACATTTGTACCAGGACTAGTCCGGGGTACGTATAATCGGTCCAGGATACGTAAAACATACCGGCACAAGCTTAACCACTCCGGGGTACGTATAACCAGCCCTGGATAGGTACAACTTATCCGGGAGAAGTATATGTGACGTTGGACAGGACTCGAACCTTTACGCCCTTAATAACTAACATACATATTTGAATACCTCGTATATACCTACAAATCATGTCGATAGGCATGGTCAGAGACCCGGGAAACCAAGTTTAGTTTCTAACTAGTGACTAGTGGTCTCGTCACCTACACAATCACAAACTTAACACTTAATACGCAAACACGGACTAGTAAAAAAAGAAGGACTCCACGCTGTCATACTATAGCGTGAAGCCGCGTTTATGCATGTGTGAGTGAGATACTTTAGGATACCAGGTATTGGGTATCTGTCATTTGGAGCACTTAATATGTCAATGTGTGACGTAAGTTGCGTGTCTAGTTGGAGCCCCTAAGGAGCTTCAACGTCTAGTTAGTAGCGCGGAGTCCTTCTTTTTTTACTAGTCCGTGTACGCGAAGCAGTTAGTCGCTTTTGCGACATACTAACCAAGGGACATATCGACGATGAAGTGACAATACCTCCTAACTAATATTTTTTTAGGAATCGACTTTTTTAATGCAGTGGCCTTAAAATTCAATTTCGCATGGAATTTTTTTTTTTTTCTTGTTTGTTATCAAATAATTAAGTAATCCTGTAAACATTTCTTTAAAAGTTATATGAAAGTCTTATGATCAAAACCTAAAAATTTGATCGTTTTTTCATTCTCCTGTAAAATTCTACAGTTAGGAGCTATTGTCACTTCACCGTCGATATCGTTTTTAAGTACCAGTCTCATAGGAATACAAATACTAGGTATATTTATTAATAAGTCTCTTAACATGTTCTAGTCCAATAGAATATTTGATTCTGGCGTTAGAATAGATCATTGGCTTGTATGGTTCCGAACTAAAACACCGTGGAGAAATTTTATATACATATCCAGCCATGTTTGGTATATTAGTTAGGGGAATGTCTTGCATACTCAAACACTGTGTTTGCATCGTACATTTTCGCCACAGTACCTTGAGATCACAGTCTATGTATAATTTTGTATAGGTATTATGTGACGAGGTATACGATATTAAACAAGGTAGGTACAGGCTTAGTGTAGACTTTAATAGTAGATTTGAAACTATAAGAAGCGGAGGCGAGTGAGGTTAACTTAAGGATGTGTTTGAGTCAGGTCAGTCTGTAACTTAAAAAGAATATACCAACTGGATCTTTACGTAGCATCATAGCATGTTGTAAAAGGCGAGTAAGCGTGCATTGGATATTGTGTTTGTGGTTATGTAGCTGACAACATGGCCACTTGTGACTACTTTTTCACAATTTGACTGGCTCGATGGCGCATTCGGTAGTGACCCTGCCCCATGAGCCAAGAGTTGTCAGTTCGATCCCCACCCAGGATAAACATTCGTGTGATGAATACTTGTGTTTGTTCTGTGTTTGGGTGTTAATAACCAATATTTAAGTATATATTTGTAATACCACTGTTGATTCTGATATCCGTAACACAAGTGCTTAAGCTCCTTATCTCGGAGTCAGATCAATGTATGTGATGTAGTCTGATATTTATTTATTTATTTAATTGTCAATCTAAACCAAACTAAAATGTTTGACTAAAACTGGCTTGCTGTTTTACTGGTAAATAAAAAATACACAGGGCTTAGATTTGTTCTTGATTGGAACTTAGGGGCGCATATCAAACACTAGCTGTGCCGGCGGTTTCACCCGCGTTTATGGTTAATGTTATATAGCCTATAGCCTTTCTCAATAAATTAACTATACAACACACAAATAGGTTTTCAATTCGGACCACTAGTTTCTAAGATTATCGCGTTCAAGCAAACAAACAAACTAACTCTCCAGCTTTATATATTAGTATAGATTATATATTAGTATAGATTTTCACATTCAATTCTTAGCCGTAATCTTAATCATAGTGGTAGTTGAAAACGAATAATGTTATAGTAAAACCAATTATATTATTTCCAAGTTAACAGTATTTCTGTTGGTATGCGTCTTTCTCGCCGTGTAGCGGACGTTGCGTCGCCTTAATATTATAAAATCAATAAACAAACACATAACTGTTATATTTTATCGACAACACAATGTAATTGCTACGTGTCTGTCCAACATTCAACGACTTACGCAATAAGGCTACACGGGTGTTGTTGCGTAAGCTTATTGAGACGAGGATTCCGGAAAACATGGTTACGAGATTAAATGTACTTCAAGTTCTATTTTAAACTTCTTTAGAATAGAATTAATTAATTTTCCATTGCACTCCGGTATATATACAACACAGATGAATACTAAGTTTTATTGTATTTACAATTTAAATTGACTGAATTGACACAGTGAGCGGCTGAGTACTTGACGGAAAGATTTTTGCTTGGTCATATCTAATGATAAGTGAGAAAGGGCGACTCATTAAGTATCACGTATAAGGAAATTGTCTGCCTCGTTAGTCTAGTGGTAGTATGCGCCGCGTAAGGACCAAGAGGTCCTGGGTTCAAATCCCGCTTCTGGGCAAGAATTTGTGGCTGGTAAATTGCTCAGTAACAGCACGGAGTCAGGAAGTTGGCGGTTTAATCGCCCTCGTGCCTCGGAAAGCACGTTAAGCCGTTGGTCCTGCGCCTGACCTCTCACCGGTCATGTCGAATTGCCGCCTCACCGGACTATGAGAGTAAAGGAATAGAGAGCGCACTTCTGTTTGCGCACACAATTGTGCACAATAATATCTCCTGCGCAGATGGATTATCCTCGTTGAGATTGGCCGCCGTGACCGATATCGGTTAGGAGGACATTATATTATTATAACTTGGAAATAAATAAATACTTACGATTTTTTTTCTTCATATTTGAGACTACACTTATACATATGAGCTAATATAGGCTAGTAGGTCGCAGCTGCCTATGGACAACTACAACACCAGCAATACCGGTGTTGCTATTTTACGCCGATTTTCTAATAAAAAAACTTCCCCAATGAAGCCGGCTCAATATATGTGCCGTCGGCAAATTACGACTAGATTGCTCTATCACAATTGAACGTTAATTTAGGAAACAAAATCCTGCTTACTTTAGGCCAAAGATTGCTTAGGTTAAATACCTACGCAAACTCATTATTCTAAGGAACAAATTTAAAGGATTTTAGAAAAAAAAGATTTTACTTAATAAGATAATTAAATAGGTAAGTGGTTTCACTTAAAGTAAAAATAACCTTGTAGATATGCTGCCAAGGATTTCGTTGACACGTCGGAAGTCAAGATCTACAGCTTTGAGGAAGTGAAACATTCTAGTCAGATGCGGTGAACCCCATAAGTCATAATTTATTGGCCCGTTATTGAATCGACTTTATCGAGTTGCATTCAGTATTGCCAATCGGTTCCCAGTCGCCTTACAGCGCTGGCAACACTCCAAATCTAAGGGATTTATCAGTACATAACTCATAAAAGTAAATAAGCATTAAACTTGTTCGAAATATATCGAAATTCAACACAGAGCTATAAACGTAGAACGATTATTTGAGGAGGCTTCAACCGCTAGTTAAAGGTGTATTTCTGTTGTTGAATCGGGCGCGATTTTATAAATAGTTCGTTATCTACATTTTTTTCTACTGAAATAGCATACATATGTACATACAAACAACACGATCACTGAAAGGGATACACAAGTGCTGAAGGATGAAAAGCTTTTTTTTTTTACGTGAGGAATGCATTTACGCACCGTCCAAGTAAACCTAGGTTCGGCCTACGAGGGATGTGTCGGGCTCAGAGGTTTGGGAAAACACTCCACTACCGACTAAACCTCACGGTGGTCATTCTTCGGGCGTTGGCACAGATTCCGGGCTCCCCACTGCGGGACTCTACGCGAAATCTACGTCTACGCCGCTGCCGATCCATGCGGCCCATCTCGAGGGAGAGGCAACCTCGCCCCCAGAACACCTCGCGGTGCTTATGACGGCACAGACCACAGTATCACCCCATCCTATTTAACGGACGAGGATCCACGTGTCGGCATCTTCTCTGGGGCTGCTTAACGAAGTGAATGCAGGCCCCCCCGCAAACACTCCACAGCCCCAAGGATGAATAAGCTTGGCTAACCACGTTAAACTAAAAATAAAACTCGGGTAAGATGAAAAATTTAATTTACTGAAACATACGAGTGTTTCAGTAAATTAAATCATTTATCATTCTACTTCGATGGTGTTGGTACAGATCTGGGCATGTAACGCCAGATTTTTTAAATATAAGCTGTAATATTCTAGTTACCTGGCGGTGAAGAACAATGTACATACAAACAAACTCGGAGAACTCATTTTCTCGAAAATCTATGGATGTGTAACTATGATCCAATTTGTCTGTTAAAGCAGTCGCTTCAATGTTCAAAGTATTGACATAAAGAGGATTACTGAGATACCCTTATTTACAGTACTTTACTAGAGTCCGATATTGTTTACCTATAATAATTATCTCTTCATCAAAATTCAAGTAAGTATTCAGGGCTTAAAATATTTACAAGCCGACCTTCAGTTAAATACCTATTAGTAGGATATACGTCTCATAACAGGAGTATTTAATGACTTATAGTGACTAGCTATAACTAAGTTTGCTAGTTCCATCTCTGGTCTTGTTCTACAGTACTGGATCTGTATGAAAATATTCGTGAAAATCGCTTCAGCTTATGAGCCTGTCATGGGTCTAACTAAGCGATCGCGCCTTCCAATTAACGAGCGGATTTGTCAAACTAAACACAGGCCCAACTGTTTATAGGTATATTCTCGCAAACAATTAATGCCGAGAATTTGTGAATTTCCTACCTTTGGAACTGGGGCGGACTAATGGCGCTGCCTGTATCGCTTATGGGTCGATTTGCTAGGAGCTGGACGGAGCTTGTGCAGAATAGTTAAGCAACGGTTGGTGTGGTCGAAGTATGGATGGGTGATCGAAATGAAAAATTTGCTATCATGATTTGCTTGTAGCACAGAAGTGCTGAATTCTTGAGCTGGCGATTATTATTGATAGTAAGAATCCAGCTTAGTTAATACCACCCGCATAACTATTAGCTCGTCAGTTTGCCTCACAGGTAACGAGAGATTAGGTCAGCCTAAATAATAATCAACAATTTAAAAATGTATGTCAATGTAACGTTATTGGAATTTATAGTGACAACACGAAATATATTTTTTAAGTTAAACGATTTTATAAATAAATAAATATCCTACAACATCACATTAATTGATCTGACTCGGAGCAAAGTAGCTTAAGCACTTGTGTTACGCGTATCAGATTCAACAGTGGTATTACAAATATATACTTAAATATTAGATATTAACACCCAGACACAGAACAAACACAAGTATTCATCACACGAATGTTTGTCCTGGGTGGATATCGAACCCACAACTATTGGCGCATAGGGCAGGGTCGCTACCAAATGCGCCATCGTCAGTCAAACTTCATTTTGTTCGGTTACCCTTGAGACTAGATTTAAACTTAGTACCTACTAGCTTTTTTGTATTAAGTCTTAACGTCTAGAGCCCTTAGGTCTAGACGTCTAAGCAGGCGTATTGTAAACAGTCTCAGAGATTGCTTCACATTGTAAGTAGCTCACAAGTATATTTTACGTGTAAAATAAAGGGTTCTGGGACTACTTCGCTTTAAGAGGGCTGGGCCTTGTTCCCCGAAATAAAGCTCATTTCAATGATGTACAACAAGGATCATATCTCACTGGGAGGCAATAAAAAACCTTTAATATATTTTGTGGTATGTATTTTTTTTTTCAAATCTGGTTGTCTTTTAAAGGTATCCATTTCGTCGATATTAAGGTCGTTATTTAAACCCAATTTTTTGTACATAACCCTATATAATGAAATTTAGTTATTAAAACATTTATATTGATAATACATTAATTTATTAATGACAAGTATGTATCTACGACATGCTAGGCAAGAACTACAGTTGGTATATTCTTTTTAAGTCCCAGACCAACATAGGACAATAGGCTGGGTTAGGTGGAAAATTGTGAAAAAGTAGTGACAAGCGGCTAGTTCGTCGCCAACACAATCGCATACCCAAAACCCCATATACCATTAGTCGCCTTTACGACATGCTTGGCAAGGAACATATTTATATAGTATAGTTGGCACATTATTTTTAAGTCCGAGACCAACATGGGACTCTATCTTTACTAATGGTACATAAAATACCAAATTTGCGATTTTGTCCCTTCTTGTTAAGTGTCCCAGTAAGTCACCCCAAGTCGGATGAGGGCGGTGCAGCATTTAAGAACGTCTCAAATTAACGAGACGGATTCAGACTCTGTTCTCGAACATCCACAAAGGGTACCGAACAATCCACCCCGACACGACGAGTTATATTTCTCAGGTTTTAATACGGGATTGAAATGAATGTGAAGTTCCACAGTCCGTGTAGAATTTCCTTTAGGACTATCATCTTCCTAGGAAGAATATAAGAATATAATAAATAGGAAGAATATAAAAACGGATACAAGGATAAGGCTAACCTTATCCTTAAATTCTGTTATTAGTTGAACGGTGAATTTAACCATCTGGTTCAAAATTGAACACGACAGCTATTGAACCAGCACTCTTCCCAATAAAAGGCCGTGTTAGCTAGCGGTAAGGACATGCCTTAGATAAATTAGACATTATTTTATATAATGCCCCATATCCCATTGTCTCATGTTGGTCTGGGACTTGGCCCATGTTGATCTGAGACAAATAAAAGAATGTGCTAACTGTGGCTCTTGCCTAGCATGTCGTAAAAGGCGACTAATGGTTTACGGGCTTTTGGGTATGTGTAGGCGACGAGCTAGCCACTTGTCACTCCTTTTTCACAGCTTTCCATCCAACCCAGCCCACTGTCCCATGTTGGTCTGGGACTTAAAAAGAATATGTCAATTGTGGTTCTTGCCTAGCATGTCGTAAAAGGCGACTAATGGTGTATCGGGTTTTGGGTGTGTGATTGTGTAGGCGACAAGTTAGCCGCTTGTCACTGCTTTTTCACAATTTCCTATCTTACCCAGCCTGGCTTTATTTTTGGTTGAATGTGGTTGAAGGGGCATGCTACCCCTTTGACTCTGCCTTCCCCTTCAGGGATTATGGGCGTGATGTTATGTATGTATGTGTATGCCCCATATCATTAATAACAATTGAGCTATCACCGTTCATAATTGTTAAAAATATATATCGTCCAATTTTTCTGCATACCTCTATGTGAAGATGAAAATCAGCAAATAATTGACAACGTCACAATCTTACATAAAACTAACTTGTGGCACATTGCACTTGTATGTTTATTTGACATGTCTTACTTATATATAAAGTATTTGTAGAGTGTATAATATTCACATCGCATTTCCGAATCGGAATTAATCTCGACTGGAGAGTCGCGGTGCACTCGATCCGTGTTAAGTGCTAATTACTGCCGTCGCCCTGTTCGCAGTCTGTGTGTGTGTGTGTGTGTGTGTGTGTGTGTGTGTGTGTTTGTGTGTGTGTGTGTGTCCACGGTTGCGTATGAGAGGGTTGGGCCCCCTCCCGGTCTACGAATATTGGTATTTTGCATCTGTGATGCGGTGTCCGAAGCCATATGCCTATGTCTGTATGTATTTTGGGATGATTTGCGAATTGCTTAAGCTCCGAAGGGGTAAGCATTTTTGGACTAAAAAAGAATAAGTTGAATATAATCCATACTTGACATATACCTTTTTCATATATAGGTACTTAATATTATAAAGCTGAAGAGTTTGTTTGTTTGTTTGAACGCCCTAATCTCAGGAACTACTAGTCCGATTTGAAAACATATATCAGTGTTAGATAAACCATTTATCGCGGAAGGCTATAGGCTATTTACCATAAACGCGGATGAAACCGCGGGCACTGCTAGTGAGTAATAGTTTAGAATAAAATAAAAAACTATTCATTATATTAGCTTACTTTGCTATAATTTATCGATGTCTTATCTTTAGTGGGTAAAGACAAGAAGGTAAAAAACTTCATGCTATTATTATAGTGGAAGAAGCAATTGGTGTTGCAATGACGTCACAAATCACAAAACGTCCCCGTGTACTCCCTGCTCAGAGACAATAGACATTCGCTTCACCACGTCTACCTAAACCGGTAATTCATTTCAAATCCTCAAGCCAACCCCACTTCCAATAATATCGTCGAAATAGATTCCCACACTTCGCAACAAGGAGTCGCCGAGGTGAAGCCTATTTCGATAACTTGGTAGATTCTATCGAACAACTCTCTCGAATAAATTTGTCCTGATAAGCCCCAATAAATCAGTTCCCGACTTTTGAGCGAAATTAACTGAGACTCGCGTTCCGTGTAAGTGGGTACCAGTTAAGGGAGGCACTGGTGCGACCATTTTTGTGTTCATCGGGGTGTGATCGATTCTTTTACTTGAAAAAATAAAGGCGAAACTTGGGAGTTAAGCAATGAATGTTTGGCGACATTCTCCTCGTTTTTGGCCTCAGTGGATACTGACAGTCTGTCTCTTAACCAAGGATTTTGGTTCGATTTCGAATACGTGCCTTAGGATTTTGAACAATATCTATGAGTAAATGTATACTACTGTATTTATATATGCTTGAGATAAGATTATAAAAAAACACTTTGTTACATTTCATTTAAATCTGTTCAGCCCTTGCATGATTGAGTTAACCATATTTCTGTATAATTCTGCTGTTGGCTACAAAGGTTAGCAGTTACTTGAATGATACCTTAAACTAGGATCAAACCTGAGCATACATGTATTGAAAATTCTAACTGTTTATGAAACTGGCCCCTAACAAGTGGCTAGCCATTACTTTCACAGTGGGCCCCAAAGATGTTTAATAAAGCACTCTACAATTTAATTAAACGCTTAATTTCAGTCAGCTCTTTAACAAGCCTCTGTCTGTGTGAGTGAAGCACCTATTACGTCAGATTTAAAATTAGCATATAAATAGCTTCCACCGGGAACATTGAAATAAGATGAGCAATAGAGAAAAATGATGGAATAAGACATGCCGCCTAATTCACAATCTAAATATTGAACAAACATTCCTTTGGAATTAAAAGATTCCAACGACCTTTTTAACAAATACGTTGAGAAGTTTATTAAAAATACCCAAATATCACATTTATAAAGTAAATAAGCGCTTTATGTATTTGGTTAAGGAAAATGGAGTAATGATTCACTCTATTTCACTAAGAGTTTTGCCAAATATTTTTATTAAATATCTTGTTACGGGATTTGATCTGCATAGAAAGAAACTTATTAAGAAATACTCTTAAATAAAGCTCTAAGTTGGATCGTAGAATCAGTCGTATTGAGTTAAAGCTCTTTTTTTAAAGGAACCCTACAAATAATACAAATGTGTAAAAGTGTGTTTTTTTTTTAACTCTAATGTCTGCTGCTAAGTTCCTTAAGCACTTGTGTTACGGATATCAAAATCAACAGTGTTATTATAAAAATATACTTAAAAATTACATATTAACACCCAGACACAGAACAATTACAAGTATTCATCTCACGAATATTAGTCCTAGGTGGGGATCGAATGACCAAATGCATTTAGTAATAAGTTATTTTGACATTGAAAATAGAAATTTAAATTTTATTTACTTGTATAAACGTAAGCTCACAAAGCAATTCCATAATAACCTATCGATCCGTTCATCAGACCGCAAATTTAACTATCATACAAGCGTTCAGCCGAATGTTCCAGAGGTCCGCACCCCACAGTCACTTCGTCGCCATTTATATTTAATAACAACAACCCCATGGGGTGTACTTGCACAAAAATCGATACGTCTGTCTGGGAGGGCTGGCTCCCCAAATCCTCTACCCTCTGCCCTCATCCGTGTCACAATATCTGCATTTGAATCCCGAAATGCAATCGGTATGTAAAGAGTATGTACTGCGGTGAATGCACGGTACATAACGAGGGGCGATTGGTCTGCGTACGATGCGTTGTGTCGAAAATGAATTAGGGAATTATTTTCGACGTTAATCTAAGTACTGGACATTTGTGTTGTGAGCTAACATCAGGGTTCTAAAAACCCTTTTGAATTTGTATACTGTTTAATTTTTTAGCGTCCAAAGGGTATATCGGGACCCTATTACTAAGACTCCGCTGTCCGTCCGTCTGTCTGTCCGTCTGTTCGTCTCTCACCAGGCTGTATCTCATGAACTGTGATAGTTAGACAGCTGACATTTTCATAGATGATGTATTTCTTTAACCGCATTAACAAATACTAAAAACAGAATAAAATTAATATTTAAGGACCTCCCATAAAACAGACATGATTTTTTTTTGCCGTTTTTTTGGAAAATGGTACGGAACCCTTTGTGCGCGAGTCCGACTCGCACTTGGCCAATTCGATGGTGATCTTGTTTTACTAGGCTGGATCTGGATGTTGTTTTGTTTACCAATATCAGGGTTATAATGCAAGTAAGGTTTATTAGTAAATACATATCGCTCCCTTAAGGAACATTAAATATAAGAGCAAAAATCAACATTTTGGTAAAATGCAATTTTAAATGCTAAGAGCCCGAAATGAAATTCGCTACTTAAAAAAAACTGCAACAATATTTCGATAAATATATATATCTCACACTAATAGCTACTTTTTATATTATGCTTATATTTTTTATATTGTGTAATATAAGGATATTACTATGGGAACGATATCTTTCTTTCTAACTTTTGTAAGTCGAGTGTTAATGTTTCTATGCTCGGTTTTATCAGACGGGACTGCTCTTTGTTGTATACTTAACGAATATAATAACTATGATCCAAACTGCGTAATTGTCTTATATCAGCGTTACGATGAGACATGTCGAGGTGACGAAACTGGGTAAGGTGATAAAGGGGTAAGAAAAAGAACAGAGGCAATGTTCTAGATGTTTAAAATTAATAAATTCTCCAGACTCACACACCAATTCCAAACTAAGCTATAAGCTTGTCATATGGATTCTAGGTGAACGGATAGACATACTTAAATACGTTTATAAACATCCATGACTCAAGTACAAATGTCCATGTACATCTCACGAAACATTTGCCCCTAGCGGGATCCGAACCCGCGACCTTCGGTTTCGTGACCGGGGTCTCTGACCACTCGACCAACGGACCTGTCAATGTCCTGTCAAAGTGGAGCTTACTTCCGACAAAACAAACAGTAAATGCAGTCAAACGGTCAGCTTGCTAGAAAACAAGCATTTTATTCCTTATTTTGTAATTTTTGAAGCCAAAATCGGTTAAAACATTTACATAGTTAAAAATCAATCAAAGGATCTGATTGAGTTGTTTTGTCATGTTGTTTCATCACAACCGCGATATCACCTCATTCATCATACTCGTACATGCATTTTTTCCAATACGCATCTTTTATTTGTTAGTTATGTTCTTAAATCAGCCATGTAGCAACAAGGAACGAAGCTGGTATGTTTTCCAAGAAAACTAGATGTTTATTATCGACAAATATAATATAGTCCCTTGTTGGTCTGGGACTTGGCCCATGTTGATCTGGGACAAAAAAAAAAGAATGTGCCAACTGTGGCTCTTGCCTAGCATGTCGTAAAAGGCGACTAATGGTTTACGGGGTTTTAGGTATGTGACTGAGTAGGCGACGAGCTAGCCACTTGTCACTCCTTTTTCACACCTTCCATCCAACCCAGCCCACTGTCCCATGTTGGTATGGGACTTAAAAAGATATGCCAACTGTGGTTCCTGCCTAGCATGTCGTAAAAGCGACTAATGGCATATCGGGTTTTGGGTGTGTGATTGTGTAAGCGACAGGTTAGCCGCTTGTCACTGCTTTTTCACAATTTTCAATCTACCCAGCCCGGCTTTATTTTTGCCTGAATGTGGTTGAAGGGGCAAACTGCCCCTTTGACTCTGCCTACCCCTTCGGGGATTACGGGCGTGATGTTATGTGTGTATCTAAATATAATATAATAATACCTGGACATTTCTTTACTTTGTCGTTTTTTAATCTATAAATCAGTTCCGCTGGAGTGCTCCGCGTCCACTCACCGTTCCAATTACAGGTCGGAGAGGTATGAATATTCAGCCGCCACGTCGCTCGCCGATCTCAATGGCGCCTGATTGAGGACGGAGGACTTTTGCCGCAGTTATCCGATCTGTTTACGAGCTCTCGGTTTTTTAATTGCATTTACGATTATTGGAGCTGTATGATGGGAACAGAAATTAGTGCTGTGCGAATGGAAAGGAAATAAATGGACTGGAAAATTTAAAAAGATAATCCAAAACTTTATTCATCGATTGAGACAATTAATCAGACAAATTGGATCATTGTTTTACATATCTGGCGGTTACCACATTATAGCAAATTGAAAAAAGGATATAATTTTAAATAGAATCAAAAATGTGGTCACAATTAGGCGATACCATAGCAGACAGACGGATAACCACTTTCATGCATCTACGAGTATAATATAAGTAAGACACTGTTATTACAATTCAATAATAGTTAATATAGAAATGCAAAATGCAAAACAGTTTTTAAAGCCAAGCGGCAAGGTTGAAATTAGCGATGCAACTTTATAATAATCAAGGATTAGAACAATAATAATTAATGCGAAATGGTCATTCCCGCGTCAATAGCGATCTCATCAGCATAATGTCTTATCTACTTAAGCATGCGTGTTGGGATTACGGTCGCTAATAATTGATTAAGCGATAATAATGCCATTATACAACTTGCAAGTATATTGTCCCATGTTGGTATGGGACTTCAAAAGAATGTGTCAACTGTGTTTTTTGCCTAGCATGCCGTAAAAGGCGATTAACGATGTATCGGGTTTTCGGTGTCTGATTGTGTTGGCTACAAGCTAGCCACTTGCCACTACTTATTCACAATTTTCTATCTAACCCAGCCCAGATTTTTTGCGTGAAGTTTAGTTAGTAGTGAAGTAGTTCTTGAAGTGAGAGAATTTGAGTTTGTCTAAAAAATACAAAAAGACACGATGTAAAGATGTGGAAAGAGACATTAATGGTAGAAATCTAATATTCACTCGATAACTACTATGTCGTTGTGTTCGAGCTACTACTGAGTATGTAGTGCTCGTCTTTCACCAACAGATGGCGTGGTGTGTGGATTGCCACGCGGTGGCATTTCGTTTTACCGAGTACATATATATACACATATATACCGGGTATCCAATGCCATAGAGGTCAAATGAAATCCAAAGAGAGACCTAGACTATTATAATGTAGGTAGTACAAGTGATAAAGTACATACATACATGAAGTGGTTAACTAGAAGTCCGGTGTTTTACTGCCTTATGAAACTAAAAACGTAACACCAATCACTGGTGATTATTTGCCATTTTACCAAGTAAATTTTAGTTTAGTGGTTAATATTAATAATATACTAAACTTGTATTATAAAGCTGAAGAGTTTGTTTGTTTGTTTGCTTGAACGCGCTTATCTGAGAAACTACTGGTCCTATTTGAAAAAAATATTTCAGTGTTAGGTAGCCTATTCATCGAGGAATGCTATAGGCTATATAACATTATCCATAAACGCGGGTGAAACCGCGGGCACAGGTAGTTGTAAATAATTTTGCTACTCCTTGGATTCTGTTTTCGGGGCTTCCGGGCGGGATAACATGTAATATACTAGGTAAAACAATATCGTTCTAATGTTCTAAATCCGCTCAAGTAATTAGCACTGAAGTGACGTCCTTGTCCAAAAGGAAGCCATTATTACCAAATATTCTCAAAAGTCCTTCCATCTAATTGCAATACGCATGAATATTCCGGAGATTTGAATTTAATTATTAATATGTAGCGAATTTTATAAACGGAAAATTACGACTTTTTATCTCCAAAAACGTGGGTATTTCAATGAGGTATTAAAAATTAAAGTAAAATTAATTATAAATAAATATCAGACTACATCAGATACATTGATCTGACTCCGAGCTAAGTAGATTAAGCGCTTATGTTACGGATATCAGAAACAACAGTGGTATTACAAATATATACTTAAATAGATAGATATTAACACTTAGACGCAGAACTAACACAAGTATTCGTTACACGATTGTTTGCCCTGGGTGGGGATCGAACCCACGGCGCATGGGGCAGGGTCACTACCGAATGCGCCATCGAGCCAGTAAAACTATATTAATAAGGAAGCATAGTTAATTGAGTCCAAGGACTAATTAACACCCTGAAACACATTTGGCCAAAAAAACAATTATTTTAGATGAATAGTACACCATAAGGCGCCTTGGGCGACATAAGAAGCTGTCGGTACATTATTTTAGAGACCCAGACCATGATAAAATCCAACAGAATTCACGAGCAAAGTCATGGGCAGAAGCCAGTATGAAATAAATGTACCTATTTTTCAATCAATTATTGAACATCCTGTTTACCAAACAGAAAATATTTTTGATAGATCTGTTTTCACAATTCTATGATATACAATAGGAGCGATTGGTAATTGGATCGTTATCATCTTACCCTCTTCCCAGGTTATCTGGGGTCGACACTAGTATGTTTTCCTCTATTTTTCCCGGCCAGTGCTCATAGGGCAATCCACTTCTATTTCACTTGTCATACACGTTTGTCTATCATAGGTTCCCAACCTTTTTTGAATTACCGCCCTCTTTATAAGAAAAAAAAATCATCCAACGCCCCCATTACATAGTAAACCAATTTCATATGCCTGTATTAGTATACATACATATTAGTATACTATAAAGTATACTTTATAGTAATTATTTATAGATAATAATATTATTATCTATTAATAATTACAAATTAGTTTTCTCTCTGTGATCCTGCAACACGAGGTTGTGGCTGAGGGATAAACATCTTAGATGGCTAGACACAAAGTTTTTTCCTAAAAATACGTTATATAATTTCCTAAGACAGGTAGTGCGCAGTGACCGTCCCCTGAACTGCCAAAACGCCGCCCATTTGCCTTTGGGCCCGCCATCGCCCCCTCGAAAATCTACAGCGCCCACTAGGGGGCGGTGCCGCCCCCGTTGGGAACCTATGGTCTATACTCATATTATAAAGAGAAAATATTTGATGAGCTGCGCCCCGCGGTTTTGCCCGCGTAGCTTCTCCTGTGGGAACACGGGGATAAAATATAGCCTATGTTACTTGCTGATAAAGTAGCTTTCCATTTGTGAAATAGTTTTTCTAATCGGTCCAGTAGTTTTGGAGCCTATTCAATTAAAACAAACGAACAATCAAATCTTTCCTCTTCATAATATTATTATAATCTATTTTCAGCATAACTTGAGGTTCTTGAACCTTTGAGGGATTCGTGACAATAAAACTAGGATTCCGAATCAAATAACGCTTTCATTTTCTTTGTGTTATACCTACATTAAAATGTTTCAAAATATTTTGTATTATTTTTTTTACAATAGGGGATAATACTGGGTCAAAAAACTATAATTCTATTTAGTCCGTCAGTTAGATTATACAAAAATACAAGACATGTATTTTTTGCTTTAACAAGATAACAAAAATTACGTACTTGCGACGTCACTTGTAAGTAAAAATTTTACCTACGTGTCACGTCACGCGCAACTTGAATCCGCTGTTTCTTCGCTTGTGTTTGTTTGACAAATAAATGAAAAAATATGTGTTAAATATTTTTTAACTGACGGTCTAAATAGATTTTTTAGTCCGCTCCCCTATTAAGTTTAGCTTATAGTTATGCTTTTGAAATACATACTAAAAACTTGAGTTTATAGAAGAAAATAGATAACAAGCAAAATTATATCATTTCATCTGGGGTCGGCGCAGAACGTCTTCCTCTTACGTCCCGGTCAGCCGTCATCAAGCTATCCACTCCCATTTCACTCATATCACAAGCGACATTATATGTAGAACTTAAAATAACTAAAAATCCGAGAGATATATATTTATTTGAATTATGAGTATATTACTCGTAATACAAATATGTCTCATACTCTATAAACATGTTCTAAAATCCTTATAATAAATTTGTTTCGTAAGTTTACCAGACCGAGAATCAAACCCTGCAAACTTCATCGCAAGAACAGGCATGCAATAACACTGCCAAGCGCATAGTGCAAATGTGTTAAGTAATTCATCTTGACACAAACTATCAAAGTAACTGATAATATTTATAAAAAAATTATACAATTTAGTTCAAGTAATATATATGTTAAACTAAATCTTACTAATATTATAAAACATAAGAAAAAAAACATTGATGTTCATATACTTCGACGCTTGTAACTTAAGTTTTAACGGTTGGAATAAACTTAGCTTATTGACACAAAATAACTCAGCATATTTTTTTTACTCCAATGTTGTGTTCCTGTATCCGAAGCAAACGAACGGGCAAAAGCAATTTTATTAAGTTACGTCTTTGCGTACGTTTTATTAAACACATGTATTATGGAAATCGGAACTAACAGAGAAACATATAGATCCGCGACAAATACATATTAGTAGTAGCAATAGATGACCGTGCGGCCGATATTAGGTAGGTATTTGAATTGCTAAAGTCCCTGTTTAATGCCTAAGCAGTTAACTACAATCGACATGTCGCAATTACGTACATATATTATTGTTATATAAAGCACACACCTATTTATTACATAACCAAAAAAAACAAATTGACAACTAGGTAAAGTAAAAACATAAATAAATAAATAAATTCTCCAAACTGACACACCAATTCCCTAGTTCCAAACTAAGCTTATGCTTGTACTGTGGATACTAAGGAAACGAATAAATATACTTAAATACGTTTACAATATCCATGACTCGAGCACAAATGTTCATGTTCATCACACGAAACATTGATGTTGGTTTCATGGCCAACGGGCCAGTCAAAATGTAATAGAAGTTGAATTACTATTCCAATTTGTACTACGCCAAGTCATTAAAGTTAACTAGGTATTATAGTTAGCTATCTCCGACTTAGCGGCTGCAATCAAAAAGTTTTTTATTGCAAAACGCGAAGTTTATTCGAAAGTAAATTAGTTCGAAATTAACTCGGCCGTAGTATTCGTTTCGCCAGTAAATATTGCACTAATCTAGTGGAAATTTGCCGGTCACACCAGCACTGAATCTTGATCTTAAGGCTGAGATCCCCCTAGAGCAGGACTTCCCAAACAGGGGGGGAGGGCCTGACGCCTAGAGAAATGTCTGGGGGAGACAGATACGTTAGCATTTCCGTGAAAAAATCTATTACAAGCGTAGGTAAATTAACAGTTCCTTATTCCCATGCAATCGATGCTATACAAGTGCTTTAAATGTTCTTTCTTTCTTCTTCTTCTTTCTATATTGCTATACAAGTATATTTGGTTCGGGTCATGCCGGCCGATATTATTTTTAGATTGAAACATGCTCCGGAATGAACGGATTTCTATTCTATTCTATTTTATTCTATTGCTCAAATCACTAAGTTATATCGCACAGCCCTGGTGTAGTCTTAGCCTTATAGTCTTAATGAGGTAGTTATTAACACGAGCTGGCCGTAGTTTGCATATTTACCCAATTACACGGAAAATTTCGCCGTAGTTTAAATGTTTAACCGATGAGCGAAAGATCCAAGGTCCGATTGTCGTTTTAATCGATTAAGTAAATTTAGCTTCAAGTAAGGTTGATTATATATACTCTATTTGATTGTTGACGCTTGTCACAATTATACATATACTTAGATCGAACTAAAGAGGATGTTGACTATACTTAACGTCGAGAAGTAAAACCTCTTTCTCGCCTTATCTCAGATTTATCCTTTCTTCATTATGCGTTAAATTTACGCTATTTTTAAATGAGGAGATACGCAAGAGAACCAAAGATTGCTCTCAGAATTGCTAGATTTAAGTGGCAATAGGCTGGGCACATTGCCAGAAGATCGGATGGCCGATGAGGCCAAAAACTACTGGATTGGCGACCACGTAACAGAAGACGCGGTGTGGGTAGACCTCCCACAAGGTGGTCTGACGACCTGGTCAAGGTCGTGGGCACCCGCTGGAGGCAAGCAGCGCAGGATCGGTCGTTTTGGCGATCTTTGGGGGAGGCCTATGTCCAGCAGTGGACGTCTTTCGGCTGAGATGATGATGATGATGACCCTTTTTATCTGTAAAATGCCTAGTTTTTTACATGTAATACCATCTATGTCACCAAACTCGTGTTTGCCGCTATATATGTATTTTTATTTGAACCAAATGTTTATTTATCAAACGTTGTGTAGCAAATATTACAAATTGTTATTGGATTTTCTTCCTTCTTTTTATTAAAAACTACAGACAAAACTGAAAATGAATGTTAATTTGTTAGTATTATGTTACAAAGAGACGAGAACAAAGATTTATTTGAGTTCAAAACATAAGTATTTGAAAACTAAGTTTAAGTTGAAGTATTTTCTGGCCAAAGAATACAAAGTATCAATATGGATTTTATGTCAGTTTGCAAGTTGCAACAAAAATACAGCTTTTCTGTCAATGGAAAGCAAACATATATGTAATTTAGTACAAGGGGCAATAAACTACATTCGCCAAAAATTTTATTGAGTTGGGTAAGATGGAAAATTGTAAAAAAAGTAGTGACAAGTGGCTAGGTTCTACGTCGTCACCTACTCAACACAAACCTACATCCTAATACACCATTCGTCACCTTCATACATTTTTTTATAACTTAAACGAAAGAGTTGCATAATCCAAATATCTTGTTCGTGGACTACAAAATAACAGATCTCTCAACAAATATACCTTTTGCGATATAAGCAGCAAGGAGTATTCCTTCCTAGTCTCTGAAAGAATGTCTCAGATCAAAATTAGACCAACATTGTACGTATTCCACAACCCCAGACAAATATTGGCGCGCCCATTATACATAAAGCGTATTCAAATACGATTACCACCAAGCTAGCCCTCCGAATCTGCGGGGCAACTATTGCATATCGCATAGGTATACCATCACATACATCACCGTCTGTCTGGAGCCCAAAATCGATATTGGCAGACGAGCCCCATGGAATTTTCCGTCGGTGTGTTGATTCAGCGCTCGATTAGGGTAGGTATAGCTAGGTAGGGGTAGGTGTGACGTGGTGTCTGCCGGCTTGAAATTGTTGGCGGAATTGTAAAAGGATTCGGTTGGTGCATGATTCTGCGTTGATGGAGAGATGTAATCCGAATTCGCGAGTTTGCGGTGTTGGCTATACTTGTAGGTATGCATTTTGGATGTGTACTTACCTACTGGTATAATACATCATAATAATTTTCACCCGCAGCTCTACCTGAATAGGATTCGGTCTGTTGCACAGAGACTATCTTGTCTTAAGTGGTCTAACATTTTTACGCGGTAAAAATAAGTTTATTACCTTTCCTAAAGGTAAAGATTTTAGGCGGATACTTATGCTAATGATAAAGGCCTTTAGGTATAGGTATAGACAGACAAAGCTACTTTCGTATTTATAATACTAGTGAGTATCAGTGGTGGTATTATGTCTCGTTCATAGTCCAGGTCAGCTAGAATCTTAATCCTAGATTTACCGAGTTGGTTTATAACATTGAAGCCTCTGCCTCCATAGCCCTAACGCCAGACAATTATAGGATTTAAGTTCACATCTATAGTTAATTTAATGTACATGTTTCTTAAAGATGTTATTACGTATCTGGGAAATGTATAACCTGTGTACATGTGGATATGTACAGACATGTACACAAGTTATAAATTTTTCAGATACATGTCTGTATATATCCATATACAGATATGGATATATACAGACATGTACAGAAGTTTCAACTCCCCTCGTATGCAATGTCCGTGTCCTTGATCTTCAACTCCACCATGAACAGAAAATAAAACAGCTGGCATTTTGTTTCCCAACGCGGAGCCCTGGTCAGCACCGTCAAAACATAGTAAGAGCCAGTAAATAATAAACTCAATACATTAGCTACCCTTTACGTACAGGGTGGGGTCTCCCAGTGGCTAATTAATTGCACGGCCGCATCAGGGCGATGCTTTTAATCTCCCGCTTTCGACCCCTCTTGAGCTGAGCTCTTTTTAATTTGATATTTTTTTTATCTTTACATAGTGGCGTGAGGGGAGATCTGTTATGGTCAGACGTGAGATAGATGTGTATTTTGATGGATTATTTTTAGTGAAGTGCAGCTGATTGCATTTGAATTCGATTGTAAGGCCTTGGCGTTTTTAAGGGTAAAAACGGTAATTTTTTTTTACAAAAGAGACGTACCAAGAATTCTTCGGGAAATCACCTGTCCGTAAAATGGATTTCGTTATCATAAGAAACACTAACGGGTTGAGTCCTGTTAGTATTATTTCTAGTGATAATGCAACGCGAATGTTTAATCATGAATTTAGTTAATCAATTATTAAATCATCGGACTCAAATTCCGCGTAATAAAAGGAACTGGTAAAATATACTTCAATAGTAAAGGTTAGGGATTACTATCGACTATTTTCTGTCTGTAGTGTTGTTAATTAATTTACTTGAATTTCAACTTCAAGCCTATATATCGGATTGAGAGCTTTATGAATGAGATAGACAGCTCAAGAGCTACCTAGGTACCTCATTCGTTTCGCATGATTAAACTTTTACATATTATGTAATACTGAACCAAGTAAGGTAACTTAAACACTGAGGTGTTTAATTCAGATTATGATCTTACGATTATCCTCTTGTCATTTGTGTACAATGTTTTAAAAGACATGTCCACAAAAACTTTATATGAAATGGTCAAATTTAGGATAGATGTGATTTCTTCTCACCACCAACCTTCAACCCTATATGTAGAAACAGTATGGAAGTTGCTGTCTGTCTGTATTACTTTTACTCTCTACCTTATCTTTACATAGTATAAAACAAAGTCGCCGCTTCTGTCTGTTCGCCTAGATCTCTGGAACTACGCAAGGTATGTTGATGCGGTTTTCACCAATAGATAGAGTGATTCAAGAGGAAGGTTTATATATATATAATTTCATATGGTTTTATGCTCACCGTGCAATGCCGGGCGGGTCATTAGTACATATTTAAGGGACGTACGAATAAATGTGTGGACTAACGTCAACGTGTATTTTTGCGTATGTGTACATTATACATAACAAATGAACTAAGCTCTCAAGTTCATTTGCTATGACAAGTAGGTGTCCTAAGTTGAATCCCTTTACCTAATCAGCGGGGCCCAGCCTGGACCTAATACCACAGGCCGTCTTTATACCGCGATCATAATCCGATTAGTAGTCAAGGAACGCCGATTTCTACTGCCCTTTGCACTTGAGAGCAAGGAAAGTGTCACTTTTTCATGTTATATTTTTTTAATTATATTTTGATGTAACTACCATTTAAGAGTGTAAACTGTGTATTACGTATCTTTGAGGTTTGTGTTACCCTGTTATCGTAAAATATAAAAGCACTTCCGTATGCACAATTTTAGTATTAGTATGGCTTATTCAGTTCATACATACGAATACATTTAAGCCTTCAGAGGTCTTTTTTCTTTGTAATTTTAGGGGGCTACCTATAGGAATTTATCTTGTAAGTCTAACTAACAAATTCGTGCAATAACACTGATAAAACAAACACACAAATAAATGTATATGTGTACATATTGGGACTATAACTCCACAATTTAAGGCCATTCACGATAAATTCTAAAAGCGTAAGTCTAATATTTGAAGTTTAGTTGCTCTATAATTTATGAATAAGCAAATACCGAGCCAATTCAAGTCTAAACTAAAGTTACTCGTATATTATCTTTCTATGATATGATTAAATCATTATCAATTTATAATCGAATAATAATAGAAAATGGTAGGTGTAACAATATTCGTGGCCAGCAATGTACACAACGGCCTGTCTAATTAAATACCTTATTAAAGGTATTCTTGAGGCCTTTTTATTACAAGTTCTTTCATCGCTAATTCTGTACAATTTTGCTCAATAATACTATCAATGTGCCTAATGAGGGACTTGTATATATTTAGACGTAATGGCTGATTTTGATAAAGGCAATTTGGAATCGTATGATTAAGAATTTTGTTGAATGGTCGGATTTTCTAAATAAAATATTTATATAATTTTCTACGGCTTTATTTCGATAGTAAGAGGACTTTTTAGTCGTAGATTGAAAAAAAATTATGATATAATAAATTGGGGGTAATTTTCTTAACATTAGATTTTTTTTTTACTTAGGCATCATAAAATATAAAACAGTCAAGTTTAAAATCGCTATAATTATTATATTGTATATTTCTTTGTGTGAGATTTAGGTCTAATATTATATTTTTGTTAAATATTATTTTTATACACATGAAGACAGGAAGGAAGACATGCTGCGCC
Source organism: Glyphodes perspectalis (assembly GCA_951394215.1). Lineage (NCBI taxonomy): Eukaryota > Metazoa > Arthropoda > Insecta > Lepidoptera > Crambidae > Glyphodes > Glyphodes perspectalis. The sequence continues at coordinate 8,216,129 of OX596218.1, forward strand.
GACCCCAGATGAACTGGGAGAAGGGCAAGAGGATGATGATTATTTTTATACACCCACGCACGCGATAAGCTCCTTCGGTGGTAGCTCAATGGTAAGGACACGCGCCTCTTAACCGAGGAGTGTGGGTTCAAACCCGGGCACGTACCTCTGGATTTTTCAAATCTATGTACGTATATATTTTACGTATTATACCAATTGCTCGACGGTGAGGGAAAAACATCGTGATGAAACCTGCAAATTCAAACAACTTTGGATTTGTAACCATGATCCAATAAAAATTGTCTGGTTCCCCTATCTTAGGGTTACGAAGGTCAGACCGGCAGTCGCTTCAATGTAATTTCCAGACTCGCTTAATCCTGGATCATGGTCTAAGCGGAACCCGTCTAAAACACGGGACATAACGCTAGGAAGATAATGACGCACGCAATAAGCTCCTCAAACTAGATTCATTCATATATATACTAATATACATATGTATTTAGTTTTGTTTTGGCTGAATGTAGTTTTAAAATACTAAATATGTAATCGAAGAAATATTGAATGCGACAATTCATATCGATGTCCATCGGCCAGCTCAAACGCATCAAAGAAATCATCCACTCGACAGCGGGGGAATCACTCACACATTGCACTCACACAGACATGATTGAAGGGGAGGCGACGATCGATATTACACATTAGTATCGAAGTTGGGGTAGGAATGTTCTGGAGCTTTGGATACGAAATGATTTTATTGTGTGTCTATGTTGACCGTGAACATGGATTCAGCGAGTCCAGTTACTTTTACCATTAAACCATGATGATTCAAATCAAATTTAATAATGGTTATATGTTCTTAGTCCATTTGAATATGCTAGTTTTCTAGATATTTTCTTTCACCGTCAACGAGCTAGTGGTATATGTACATGCATTTTAAGTCTAGAAGTACGGACTCAAGACCTGTCTTCGAGCCACGCGTCTTTATTCATAACTGCGAAGCAATTTTCAGTAAGTGCGTATTTGTACATAAGTCTACAAGAAAATTATTACGTGTCAGAATGGTAGTAGGTGTTTGTCTGTAAGTGAATGTATATTGAGGTTAATTTTTCCAATTTTTTCCTATTTCATGGTCAAAGTTGTTAAAATAATTACTTATTTTAAAGAACTAAGTACGCTAAGAGTTGGATAATTATAGTTTTACTCTAATTTCGTGGTCAGGGTCTGATATATCTAGCTATAGTTATTACGAGTTATCAACAACAAAACAACGCACAAAGGGCCGAACGAAATGCACCCCCGAAATCATCCCCCACGGCGGGAGCGTCATCGCACACATTCGCAGGACGGGGCGGTCGATAGTTTTCCCCCGGGAGCCGGGGGACCGAAATCAATATTAAGTTAGGGACGCTCCGGGAACTATGTGTGATGTACTACAACTGTGTTGTTTGTTGTCTAGCTACCGCGCCCGGGTTTGTTTGTAAATTGTTAATGTGTGAGTTCGTGGTTCTAAGGGATGTTGACACTTTTACTGACACTTTTTCCTTTGTAATGTCATGTCACATAAATTCACAATTTTTTTTTTTATTGTGACCATGATTTGAGTGAGAGAGAGTGCCAGAGTGACATTGAAGCGATTGCGAAACGAAAGTCAGGGAAAATAAATATAATAATCATAATCAAATACGTACATTGATCTGACTCCTAGCTAAGTAGCTTAAAGCACTTGTGTTACGAATATCAGAATCAACAGTGGTATTACAAATAAATATATATACTTAAATATTAATAACACCCACACACCGAACAAACACTGTTTTTCATTCATCATACTAATGTTTGTTGTGGATGGGGATCGAACCCACAACCCTTGGCGCATGGGGCAGGGTCACTACCAAGGCGCCATTGAGCCATTAAATCAAGTCAACATTACGCTAATAATTACAAATAATAATTTATTTATAGTGCAAATAGTTACTTATAATTCCAATCCTAATGTCAAGTAATAATTTCTTTGATTTGCCAATAATATACATATAAATTGAGTCTTACATTTATTATGTTTAAAATAACTTAGTAAATAAACGTAAAATGAAATAATAATGACATAAACGGGAAGAAATGCTGGAAACCAATTTTTAATACATACATGACATCACGCCCATAATAAATAAATAATAATAATAAATAAATAAATTCTCCAGACTGACACACCAATTCCATAGTTCCAAACTAAGCCTATGCTTGTGCTATGGATACTAGGTGAACCGATAGACATACTTAAATACGTTTATAAACATCCATGACTCGAGTACAAATGTCCATGTTCATGACACGAAACATTTGCCCCTAGCGGGATTCGAACCTGACCACGAAACCTAGGGTCGCCTAGGTTTCGTGGTCAGTGTCTCTGACCACTCGACCAACGGGCCTGTCTGTAATATCACCGGAATTCTACATTTTCAAGTACAATTTAAGCAATGACCTCCCTAATCAGGTTATGCATGACGGATTGGACAGCCTATAACCCAATTTAAAAGTCAAAGGACCCTTGGTTTCGTGGCCAGGGTTCTGACCACTCGACCAACGGGCCAGTCTGCCTGGCAGCGAAATCTAGCATTTTAAATGAACACCGTAGAAGACATCCCTATATTATGCCTACTTGTAAATATTGTTTTGTGGTTGCAACGGCACGCATAGGTTAATGATGTTAAGCATTGCCTAATGAAGTTAAGCCACGGATGGGTGGCCATATGTGCAGACTAGCCAGGCGGAACAAGCCTACCTGGCATGGCGCCCCCGGCAGTCACAATGCTTGCGAACACGCTGACAAGTGTGGTTTTGCTATACTGAATATTATTATGAGATTGTAGTCTTCATCGTGTTCCTAGCGTTATACCCTGTTATACGTAGTCAGGGAATGCATGAAATATAATCTTGGAGTAAGCACATCTGATTCATTTAAATGACGCTTGACCCGCATAACTACAAATTTTGGATCATGGTTACTATAATTATTTGAATGTGCAGGTTTCCTAACGATATTTTCCGTCTTCGCCGACTAAGGTATCAATACGTACTTAAAATCAAATAATTCAGAAATACATGCCTAATAGTGGTGCCGATCGATAGTCGACTATCGATAGTCTATCGATAGTTGACATCATATCAATAGTATCGATAGCCTATCGATAATATCGATAGGCTATATATAGTATAGATAGTATTGCTTTCATGCAATAGTATTGACTGGATCTACAGTATCGATAGTATCGATAGTATCGATAGTCCTATCGATATTCTAACTGATTTTCGAGGTCAACTATCGATAGTTCGGCATCGCTAATGCCTAATTGTGAAATCAAAAATGTCTCGCACGTAAGGTGCGTGTTTTTACCATTAAGCTGCAGCATACTGGCTATTAACATGGTCTATAATTAATTTATAAATTAAAGTATCGAATATATAAGGTTTGCATTTGACCTTATTTTGACTAGCCAGCCTTAATAACTCTGTCAAATTTTGGAAAATACACCGAGGTCTGATTTTTTAATGGCTATCAGATATAACTGACGGATAAATTATAACCACTGGCATCTAAATGAAATTGTATGTATGAAACATATGACAATTCAAAATCGGTCCTGTCGTACTTTATTGCGTTATTTTCATCTGACTGTTGAAAACCCACCCCTAAAACAAAGGTGCAAACCCCCGGACACCCTGCAGGTAAAAAAATCGCGGCCACGGGAGAAATAACCCATTTCTTGTTTAAGAGCCGCCTGCGTTTGTCAGGTGTAGGATTAAGTTATCTCAGAGTGTAACTAGACTACTTCAGTATTGGTAGCAGATACCCCTGTGTTTAATAACATAGTATTTCATTAATTATTGTATTATTAAACCTCTGAATAATTGGATTGTTATGATGTTTAGGTACGTTATGGACTTAATTATACATAACTAATATAGTGCGTGTCCAAGCTTTCATTAATTTACGAGTAAACTACTAAGTATTTTGCTCACAAGTGTGCCATTTTTGTTGTTTGTTTCCTATCTATATTTTACAAAAACACATTACCAATAACAAATCATTCAAATCCGGCTAATCAAGCTTTGTTATATCGATAGAAAAACGTATTTTATCGAGTAGGTAGCTTGTTGTGGTCAATCAAATTTTACAAGATGATAGATGTTTATTTTCATTTAATAACTAGCTGTGCCCGCGGCTTCACCCCTTTTTCAATAAATAGGCTATCTAACACAGAAATAATTTTTAAAATCAGACAAGTAATTCTTGAGATTTGCGCATTCAAGCAAACAAACAAACTATTCAGCTTTATAATATTAGTAAGGATAAATGACATAATCAACAGTGGTATTACAAATATATACTTAAATATTGGATATTAACACCAGACACAGAACAAACACAAGTATTCATCCTGTATTCATCCGTCCTGGGTAGGGATCGAACCTTCAACTCTAGACGCATAGGGCAGGAATGCGCTATTGAGCCAGTCAAAATATCATTCAGATTCTTGAAATCTGGAATCATGTTTTATTATTTATAGCAAATTTCAATCAATGGATCCTTGTTTTGTTATTCAATGGATACTTTGAAATCATTCTAGACTATTGGATATGACGCTAGAAAGCAAAATATTGGTACAAAGCAATACGTATATTAATTTAAAATTAATTTATTTGCTTTATAACATGTTCTGGAGTAAATTAAAAACTAACGAGCACCAAGAACTTGACCTGTGTGGGTCCTAGAACTTGATAGCTCCGCCTACGCGATCTATACTGAAAGCAGTTAGCAGCGATCGCTCTGAAGCGACCGAGTAATACAGACAGACATTCATTTCGATCATCTGTAACGAGTGTCCGCGACCGCGCCGCGTGAAATACTTCTGTGGCTCAGAGCTTGCTCTCAACGATTTAATAGGAAATTACAGGTAATACACAATTTACTAATAATAATAATAGCGTCCTCTTAACCGATATCGGCCAATCTCAACGAGGATCAGCCAACTGCGCAGGAGATATTATAGTGCACAAGTGCGCTAACACAAGTGCACTCTCTGTTCCTTCACTCTTATAATCCGGTGGGACGGCAATTTGACATGGCTGGAGAGAGGTCAGGCGCAGGACCAACGGCTTAACGTTCTTGATTGGCGATAACTTGTCATTACGTGTTTAAAATTTTCCGTCTTATCTAGCTCAACTTTATTTTTGGCTAAATGCTTAAGGAGTTACTGTTTCATATAATCTGCCTATCCCTCCAGGGATTGCAAGCGTGATGATATGTCTATGTATTTGTGTTGGAGTGTTGCACTATATAGTCGTCATCTTTAGATGAAAACTTTTTTGGGACCCGCTTAGATAATGATTCTGGACTTAGCAAGCATGGTTAGACAATGAAGCATCTACCATTAAAGTGTCTGACCTTGATTTCGGAGTAACATCGGTTTGAGGAACCAGCATCGAAGTACGTGTTTTAATGTAATATTTCTGTTTATGCTTATAAACATTCATAACTCGTGTACAAGAAACCTTATTCATCAAACGAACATTTACTCCAAGAGATTCGAACCTGCGGTGTTTGTGGTCAGTCTCACGAACAAGTTCATAGCGTTTTATCCACGGACTAGTAAAATAGAAGGAGTCCACGCTGTCATACTATAGAGTGAAGCCACGTTTATGCATGTGTGAGTGAGATACTTATGGATACCAGATATCGGATCTGTCATTTGGAGCACTTACTATGTCAATGTGAGACGTAAGTTGCGTGTCAAGTTGGAGCACCTGAGGAGCTTCAATGTCTAGTTAGTGGCGCGAAGTCCTTCTTTTTTTACTAGTCCGTGGTTTTATCACGATGTTTAGACTCGATTGTAAGGATTTAAAAAGGGAAACTACACTCTCTGTCCTATAATTAATAAGTTCAAAACGCTATCCCAAGTTATTTGGGCCTGAAACATATTTTCTCATAGTTGTATAGGATTTTACACTTCAAAAGGAATCATGAATTTTGTACGACGAACTACGAACAAACGGATACGAATTCGCAATTTTCTGTGTCTTATTCCGTAGTGGTAAAGTTCAGAATGGGTTCGCAAAGTTCTGTAGCAGAACTACGGCGAAGCGGTGCTACGCCGTAGCGCTACGGATGTTGACTTTATGATTTTCAAGATGCTTTGATATATAAGTAGTTTGGTATTTTCGATATTTCCCGGACCAGAATTTCTGATGTGGAGTATTTCTCTCTCGATAACATGCATTTGACTGTAAAGGCAAATAATGTAGAGAAAGTTTCGCTTTTTAGAACTTAAATTGACAACTGCGTATTATAATATTGATAGCCCCGTTTTAGCAAGTTTCAGGCTTCGCGTTGAAAGATCTTCGCACGTATTTGTAAAGTCTTGAGTATTTGTGGTACTACTACTAACTGCTAACTAAGACCTTGTCAATGTTGTATGACAAGACAATGATGGGTTTGTATAGTGTAGGCGACGAGCTAATCACTTGTCACTACTTTTTAATTTTTTTCATTAACCCCAACTCGATTTTGTTTAGTTTAAGTTTACTTTTTGCTCTTTCCTGAGGGAATTCGGGCGTTATGATATGTATTTAATGTAAGTGTGCCGTCTCACCGGACTATGAGAGCTAAGGAATAGAGAGTGTGTTTGCGCATTGTGCACTATAATATCTCCTGCGCAGATGGCTAATACTCGTTGAGATTAGCCGCCGTAACCGATATCGGTTAGAACGACATTAATATAAATGTAATAAATAGGTCCCTAGAATGTTATTCCTGAAAATCTGGATAAGGCACAAATAAGTCTATCCGATTCTAAACACTAAAGTGACATGACCTTATGCGTGAATTATTTGTGCGAAAACTATATCTATAAAGTTTATTCGTATTGTTCGAATCGCACATAAACCTGCTTCTTTTATTTCCTTATAGCTACATAAACGACTTTTCCCATTTTATTTGCCTCGCTCAGGCTATATTTAACTCCTATTGGTTGACTGATACTATTTTTCGATAACAGCTTACTAAATGCAAAACCTAGACTAAGAAAGACTTTAAAAACCATTTAATGCTGTGTACTTAAAATTGCTCATTGTGTCATTATTATACAGGATATACCATATATCTATGAAAAATTAAACTGTTTCATCATTCCACATAGATTAATTTCATTAAAACGAAAAATGTGTTTTAAAATTCATTGTTTTTTTAGAACACACCATATGCGTAATATGCTTTTAAATAATTGTAAGTAACATTCACTTGGGTGCAAGTCTTTATATCTATCGTCCTATGGTCTATTAATATTGCATAACAGAATGTTGACATATGTATTTCTCTTTTTCAGATAATGACTACACTCTTAGCAAGGTACATTTCTGGCGACACGGAGTGAGTAATTGAAATAGTTTTAACAATAAAACACGCTGTTCAGAGTTCTCACATAGTTTTGTGAATTCCGTGGAGGGTCACCTATAACATATTCGAGACGCAGTCGTATCCAAAAAAAAGTAGACTTGAAAAAGTGCCTTGTCTCTCAAATATATTTTGAAAGTAAAATGTAATATTATATTAACACTATTTTCTTTGACTGATTATAAAATATTTTCAGTTCTTGTCGTTCAATTACTTTGAACCAATTGCTTTACCACCGAATTTGTCTCATTCCGATATGTACTTGATTTTAGATTGTAGTCGATTTTTAAATTTACTTATCCGGTCTATGCTTGTCACGCTCGTATCGTCCGGTCTATTCATATAGTATTTGTAAGAGCACTGTTGATTCTGATATCCGTAACACAAGTGTTTATAGGTCTAAGATTGGATTCAAATTAATGTATATGATGCGGTGTGATATTGTATAAATAAACGAACAATCTCGAAACTGTCTGGAGAAAAAAAAAAGGATTTATAAGCCATACATATGTATGTTACTCCAAATCATACACTCTTTGTAATTCCATCCTCAAAGATCTATACAAAGGCCATTATCATGACCTTTAAAGTACCGTTAGCAGCCCACAGCCTTCTCAGTGACGTCAATACTTTTATTTGCAGCAGATCGTTTCTCAACAGAGAAACTAGTGTCGCGTTGACGCACGCGACAAACGACACGTGCGGGCAGGTCACGCGACAAACGCATCGCGTCATTTGAAGGACGTTTGAATGACGTGAACAGATTTCACTTTGTTTTTAAGTTTCTGTTAACAATTGAGCCTATGCATGGCTTCAGTTCGTCGAATCGCGTATAAATTTACCCGTGCTTTATGATTGAAAGATATTTTTGAAGGGTCCGTTTTAAATGACTGTTGTTTTTTTAGCTACAGCCTTAAAAGTACAGTACAGAAATTTTGTGAGGAATATCATTGATTTAATCAAAATAATACCAGGCAACATAACATTCATTGGTTTGGTTTGAAGTATGTAATTTAAGCATTTGTGTTTTGGAAATCATAACTAATAAAGATACCAAAGACGATGTCGGTGATACGTTTTGATATTTGTGCCAGTGCGGGGTTCGAACCCGCACTCCTTGCTTTTCTCGCGAAGTTTGATTCATTACCTACCCCAATGGGACAAACTTACGATTTTTATGCAGTCCTTTGTAAAGTTAGCCTAATTGTGGTTGAAGATTGTCTTTTACGACATGCTAAGCAAGAACCACAGTTGGCACATTCTTTTCTAGTCCTCGACCAACATGGGACGCATTTGGGGATCACTAAAATGCTCACTTGACACTGCTTTGTCACAATTTTCCATCTAACCCAACCTAGTTCTGTTTTAACCTAGAGCTTGTATGAAAAGGATTATGAATGTTGAAGAGGCGAGTGAGGTGTGTAAGGATCGTGCCATATGGCGTTCGGTTCTCTCTGCCTACCCCGCTAGGGAAGTGGCGTGAAGTTTAGTTAGTTACTTAGTTCTGTTTTTGGCTGAATGTGATTAAAGGAGCCTGCTGCCCTTTTGAGTCTGCCTACCCCTTCGGGAATTATACACAGTACATTCCCACACTATTTTATTTTCTAAGGAGGGCTCCTATAAAACACCAAGTCCGAAAAAGCTTATATACATAACCAGTTGCGTATATAACGTAGCATTGGTGTTCTCTAGGGACAATTCAATCACACGTGCCCCCAATACCACTGTTGTTATGAATTTGATAGCTTACCCAAGATAGCTTTTATTCCTTTTTACTAGTATGTCTAGATAAATCTTGGAATTGAAGTCAATACCATCTTACTACAACCTTATAATAGAACTTTTGTCTATTTTTTCTGTTATTTTGGAAGAATATTCATTCTTGTTATGCATAGCTAATAAAAATATTCCTACCCGATAGGGTAGTCTAGAATCACCAAACTTAACAATTAGATATAATTGTCGATTGGTCGATACAGAATTACCAAAATTACTACTGGTCGAAGTAATTAAATATCGAACTGTTCTAAACTAGATCGAATCTGGGTGAACTGAGACGTGCTTCATGAGAGACAGAATTTAATTGTATTTTTATATCAATAGAATGCTATGCTATGAAGGACTTATTCATCTTGTCATCAAACTAAAGCTTCATTTGTTTTATTCTTTCTATACTATAAATCCGTTCATACTATTCCTTCACAAGATCACCCAGATAGTTTTCTGGATTGACTTATCTGGGATTCTAACCCAGAACTATCAGAATAGATAACACGAATGTCTGTGAAGTTACCTACACAACTACGCATGTTTAGTGTTTTTACGCGGGAATCGAACCCATTGATCATTAAAATGCTTTATCCGACTGCCAAAACACTTCACTTACACTTAATTTTACTATAGGGTTGACTTTAAATAGATTTCAAAATAAAAGTGTTGAAATAAAACACACATTTCAAACCAGTTTCTTTATTTCGTGTTCATCATTTTAATACAACATACAAGTAAATTTATCATCAGATATTTATCAATTCTTACAAGCTAACTTAAGTAAGACCTGAATAACAATAGGTATGTATGTATGTATGAGTATTTATCAATGTCTCCGTTCGATTCAATACAAAGTTATGTATCGAGGATCGTTATTGGTATAGTATATGTTATTCAACCCACACATATGCAATAAAAGAAACAACCAATAACAAAGCTCTTTAAAACCGTAAATGGAATGTACTTGATAAGATAAAAAAAAAACATCAAATAGAAACCGTTCATAAACTAATAAAATGACAAATTTATAAAAAATGCGACGTGACACAATATTACATCAAATAGAACCAAAAAACACAAACTCATTTAATCACACAGTAAACTTAACTGAATGGAAGAAAGCTAATCTCTCAACATTTTAGTCATTTTCTGAAAACAGACGTGAGCAAAAATAGTGATTTTATCTCAAAGACAAATGACTGTAACATCAAAATTTTTATCAACTGCAAAATAGATGCAGGCACACCAACTTTTTCGTTCCAACTCCAAAATTAATTTCAATCATCTATCATGATAACCGCTAAACGTTACTCTAGTTAAGAATATCCGATATTTAAAAGTTCAGATTTATTAATATAATTATTACTTCGCCTCATGATTAACTGAAACAGTTTTAGATCGGCACCGAAAAAGTTAGCAAGCCTGTAGTTTCATATAATATATTTTTAAATAAAACAATAGGTACACGGTCAATATTATTACTTCGACAACCATCAACTAACAGAGATTCTACTTATTTCCATATATTATTATGTTATATATATCGAGAAAAACGCCCAATACGGGATAGGTAAAGTTTTCGAAGAACATAAACTAAGTTCCTAAGCTAAGGGAAAATAATGACACATTATACAGTGTCGAACGTTGACTAGAAAGGAGATATGGTCATAGACACGCGGAAAACAAAACTTAAGAGTATCCTAATATTAGAATCACCAAACTTACCACCAACTTAACTCATGTAACTATTAAGAAACTTAGGAGCTAACCTATTAGACACTTGACTGACTAGCTTCACAAACACACAATAAATTACGTAGAAATAAAAAGCAATAAATTAGATTGTAACAACAAAAAAGAAAATAAATATCGTAGTAGACAAGATCTACACGAGAAAGAAGTACAGATTCTTCTGTACGTTAAGAATAAAAGTCATCATGGGAGTGATGATGTTGAAGGAATGGAGGAACAACGTAATGATAGTTGAAAGAAACAGTGGGTTGATGTGAATGAAGTGCTGAAGATTTAAACAGGCGAATCAGTTTGGTTCAAAGATCATCAGAGCTGTCGGATACAATCTAATGTAACATGAACACTAAACAACTAAATCATTTACCACGATTCACAATGTATTTTGTAAAATATTTAAGAATTGTGTTCCTTTTTTACTTACTTTAACAGATGTCTCTCTCGAACACTACTCTAAAATTATACCATAAACATTTAAATAAAATCTCCCGTCACAATTTACAAACTGAATCGTGGCAAAGACATATTTTACCACACGTTTAAGTTAAATTCCTACACAGATATAAACCTTAAATATCGATTAGCATTCAAGATCATTATGAAAAAATATATCATTGGAAATATTTTTCAACTTCTCTCCTTAATTTCAAACCTCCCAAGAACAACTTAATTATGCATGTGACAACCGATTTTTAAAACTACATGTTAATCCCTAACAACACTTTGGCAACAAATAGCATTTTCTTTTTCAAGTTTTTTTCCGTCAATTTTAACAGCAACGTCAACATTTTTCGAGTTAACATTACCATGCTTTTTTATCCGATCTTTTATCGATTTAGTTTTATCATCGTCTTTAAAGATAGAAGACATATAGAAAAGTATCGACAGAAGATGAACATCGATGACGTGTATCAACTATCAAATCGATACTTCCATCTTTCACAAATTTGGCTATCAAATTGATTTACATAAAACACTATCCTATGTATCGATTTGACAGTAAACACAGAAAAGCAAACTGATAAAGTCAACCTAAAATGAGAAACAATTCAGGATTTTTTTTTTACATTTTTTTCTTTTACTGTGATCAGTCTTAAAATTGAGTCATACCATCTAACTAAGAAATGATGAACTCTTAATTACCTTAAATCATTGCTAGGCCAGAGCTAACACGGAATCTGCGGTGAGGATTCTTTCAAACTGTATTTAGATAGTGGAAGTTAAACTATTTTAGGAGATATAAAAGGTATAGTAAGTGTAATAGACGATAACAATTTCAGTCAGCCGTTTAACGTATCAGTACCGACTAACACTCGGAGACTCTTATCAAAAGTATTGATTTCAACTTTAAGGTCGATAGAGATATATTGAACGGTGGAAATTCGTCATAATTGTTGTTCTCGTGTTTTGTTTCTTTCCTCGTATGCAATTTCGTCATCATTACCCACATACGTATTATTACAATAAAATGGAAAAGAGAACTTTTAACTGTCTAAGGAAAAGGCTTTTCCACTAGTAAGGCTCGCGGGGAAACTAATTTACACCATCCTTAATGCATACATTATTGGTTTTAGAGTAATCAACATTGAATAGTTTTTCATTTTAATATTAATCTTATTACTAAAGAGTACAAAAAATAAAGGAAATATTATGAATATATGAAAAACAACAAGTTATCAGCGAAAACCATCGCATTTCATATAAGAACAACATTGTTTTTTTTTTCGTTACAGTAACATTAATTGTATTATCCACTCTTACGAAGTATAGATGGAAGAAACGTCATCGGGACGACGCTCCACCTCCGGCCCTCTGACCCTCAGAGTGACGAGCTCTCGCTGGGCCCTCACTCAGCACACCCTTTAATTCATTATCAACTAATCGTGATCGTTTCCCTTCGATTTTCCTCAAAGTATCAAAAATATCTGCTAAAACAGCCCTTTCCCTTAGAGAAAATCTCGATAGAGTACATTTTGAACAGTCTCAAAGTAACTAATGAGTAGGTAACAATTATCAAACGTGTTAAAATGGGGATATGCACGAATAGAAATATTGAAATCAACAATTATCATTATTTAGGACGTAGTTAAGCGATACCTACACAAGAACTACAGCAACATCTAACCTAGGTTCGGATACAATACAAGTTAGTGAGATTATTTGCACTTACACTAAAACAGTTATGATAATGATTGAACGTGCGAAACACACAAGGGGTTCCTTACGTCTGTACAAAATTCAAATGAACTTACGTTTCTTTAAATAGTATCAACACATTCCTTCAATTTTAAGGCCACGGCGCAAAATGGTGTTTCAGTAGATTATACAGTTAGATTACTGAATACAATTATGTATTTAGGTGCCATATATCCTAAACGGGCCTTAACTAGTGTACAAGCGAATGTGCTCTGCGACAATACGTTCCTCTCTAAATGAGTGTAAGGTAGAAGCCGGCCTGGCACCAGGCCTGCGACGGGCGGGCTCGCAGCCCGCCCTGGGAGCCTCTCTAGTGATCTAGATCTCTTAACCTACGACTAAACTACTCTCGAAGAAAGCACGGCTTGAAATTGATTTACAGTTAAAAACTACGTTCGTATGTAAAAAATATTGGTGACAGACTCACACTGTTCAAAGCTCAAGATGTGCCTTAACCACTAAACTAACATAGACAATGCAATATCTAAAAATACACACTACTCCGTATGCTAAGTAGGATATAATTTAAATTTAATTCATCATAAGCATTGTGTTTTCCTTAATCTGGCAGGATGGCATTAAGTGTGTAAAATCGATTTCTGTGTGGACAATTCAAGCATCGTATAACTAATTTAGGTTTAATCTTACGTGCATACACATATTACAATAACATTTAATTATCTAAAAGCAATTTCTTTGGCGACTAGCTTCATTTAGAAAGATTCCAAATATTCGCTCCTAATCCAACTCCGTAACACACAAACCAACGCTAATTTAAAATTTCACAAACTGAATTGGTCTATTAATTTTGTCTAGTTAATGTCACCACTATGTGGAAGATATGTCACGTTACCAAGCACGAAACAATTTCCTATTAAAACTTTTACTCTTCAACACGAGAATATTCCAAACTGTATCCATATTGTCAGCTAGATCAATAGTACACATCGGTGCCATCGTATAAACATCAATACTCACTAACCAATCCCTCTTCGCCAGCAATCATTTAATAATAAGCCTTACTTGATATGTAATTAGCTACACCATCGTTTATTCTATGCAGTTTCATTTGGAATCTTTCCTTGTGTAAAAACCACGGTAATTAATAACTAAAATCACACACCTTAGTATACAATAAATTACCTAACACACGTTACTAAACCAATGCTGTTGAGTCTGTACTTGCGACCTGAGAGTGCGTCCCTGGGTACAAGCGGGCGACAGCAGCTCTCGAGTGTACACTTCCAGGTCAGTGCTTCAAGCAAATGTATCGATGAACGACAACACCAACATCGATTGCTATGGTACTCGTACAAGAAGGGACAAAGAAACGCATAGAATCATATTACAAAGATATTATATCTATAATCCATATCATAGTATAATTCATATCATATAAAACACCTTACGAACTCCAAAACATCGCCATTAAAAAATTAATTATCATTGTGAAAATAAATACTATTATTTGCAAACGTTTCAACTAACTTAAGCGATAGTAAAATATTTTTTTCTACAATAAAATGTATCATAAATTCAAACGTGAGTTAATTTAAACATTCAGCGTAGTATTCTTTGAGGATGGATGGTTTGTGCTCATATGTGCTTGGTTACTTTCACCTAAATTTACAACAATCACATTTTTGAAAATTCGTGATAAGGCAGGAACGATTTGCCACTTGAAACAAAATTGTTGTCTCGATTACAACCACTCGACTGGGAAACACGGTCTGGCCAAGCGTCCCTCCCGTCACCACATCAACGAATTTTATCTTTCATTCATTTTCAAACTCAACTTCAGTCATTGTTACAGTAAAATCATTGAATACATCTCTTTTAAGAAAAAATACATCAAAAATTAAGTGAAATACCAACGTTCTGTGCAATTCACTAAAATATTCAATTAGCGAATCAATTAAATTCAACAATGACACAACATCACCGCTATAATACGATATAAAGCGATGGTAAAAAAGATTATGATTATTATCAAAATATGATAGATCAATGTGAAAATTAATACAATTCCTGAGCAAATAGACGCGTACATGGCGGCAGATACGCGGACACAAACAGACAGACTTAGCGAAACGAACGTGAAGCGATGATATTTACATTCACACTATCAACGTATCGTCAACGTAAGTTCTATAAAATTCAACGACGCTCTACTACGAATATAATAAGTGACCAAACTGGTATCACATACAATCTGACAAGCTAACATTGATACATTATTCTCTACCTTGATGAGTACATTAACAGGTGAATTTATTAACTGTCACAAAATTACCGACTTCAAACAATGTTAAAAGTAGACATACAGCTATCGATATGGTTATTGTAAACCTTACATTCGAATCTAATCCGAAAGCGAATTCGGAGATCGGTCTGTTCGAATTTATCTCAACAACAATTCCTAGCCATGTCTTAATTTTACGCAATTCTCGTTCTAACAACATAGCCTCACTTCTAAATAACATCTTACAAATAACCTATCGTTGATTCGTAATTTCATTATAAAAATACACACTTTTTTCGTTCTACGTTCATTACCCGGCTCGAGTCCGCCTTTGCTTCCACACAGTTCCCGGCACCCCTTATCCTAGTTAGTAATGCTACCAACATTGTTAGTCTAAGTTATATTTACATTATTTTTTTTCTACACACTTCCTGACAATCGATGTTGAAATAAAAATATCGAGAGAAGAGTTTTTTTTTCGTTGGGAATGATGGGACGAGGCATAAGCTTGAAATTTCATCAATGATTAGTTTGAACTACAATTCACTCGGATTCAAGTTAGAATGATTTTAGGAGGTACTAAAATGTTAGACAATTACTTTAAAGGCGTTAAGGAAAACAGCAGCAGTTGATTTTGTTAAGATTAGTGTGATTTACATGGATATGATTCGCGCTGATAGGAAAGAAATATCATTTGATGATTTTGACGAGTTAAGAACTGAATGAAAATAATTTAACATTGTTGAATCTTAATTGTAGTCTTAAGAAAACTGCTGAGTATAAAATTATAAACAATTGTAAGCCTAGCTTCTGCTTACATTACTAATAGGTGCTAGAGTTAGTATTAAAATGTTCCCTATAGTAATTGACTTGGAAATAGTGGTTTGGTTAGCGCATTTTTTTTATTAATCCTTGGAAGCAGTGCTGCTGCTGAAAGGAAGGGAGACGGTATCCAAAGAATCCTACAATTGGTTTTTATCCGCTACGTTTTCGTAGAAAAGTAAAGCTTATTCGGGATATTAAGTTTACTTACTTTAGAATACAAATAGTCCTTAACACGAAGTTATAGCCTACATTCATAAGAATATGTAATTTTATGTAGATATTTTTGTGATGTGGCTGTGATAGAAAATAAAGCAAAATTACCGCCTAATTCACTGAAAACCGCTTTGGACTTCAATTTTGTCACTACTTAATTTGAACTTAGCAACTTTCGTGAGGGCCTTAAATTTTGTAATAAATTGCTATTACTTAGTACAAACGAATAGTCTGGAGCTTAAAGCGTTCAAAATTATTCCGAATGTCTCAATCGTGAATGAAATAGAAATGGAAGATAATTTCTATTCAAATTTTACAGAAACTTGGACAAATTCAGCTAATTTAAAATGTTACTACTAATTTGCCTATGTGAATATTATGCTTTGATCAATTGAAAACTATTAATGTTATGGCTTTGGAATTTTAGACCTGTATTGAATAAAATAGGTGCTTAACATTCGAATTTAATTTTACTGTGCAATCAATGCTTACTTTACCGTGTAACTTCTGAATGTAATTTAAATATTGATTAGATATAACTTCCAAACATTGAAGACTTGATAAAGATAATATTTTAGCACCTTTGAAATAGAATGTCTTAACGACAAGGAAACAAAATTATGTTAGAGACTGTACCTAAGTGTGGTGTTTAAACGTGATGTGAATTAATTTAAGGGACTTTGTGCTGATAAGATGCTGAATTTTATCGACTAAGAGCGATGTGTGTACTTAATTATTAATTTCTTATCATAGGCAATTGTTAGGGCTTTTACAAGATACTGGTCCAAATTCTTAATTTTCAATTTTGATTGAATGAGACCTACGTTTGCAAAATGCTTCATTGTGGCTACTATGTTGATGTGTTTACCTACTTACTGTGTAAGTCAATTTAAGCGATTGAATTTTGATATTTCTTATATATATAGATTTTCGGTTTTGAAATATAATCATTTGTGTTTTAAATGGAAACTAATAAAGAGAAGTTCGCTCTCAGTCGACTCGTGATTCGATAATACTTAAATCTAAAGCCATACTTACGTTTCATGCCAACTTTTGTTCCCCAACACCAACTGTTTTAACACTAAATTTGATGCACTCACACATAAAACACACTAAATTGGTCCTACCACCAAACTGTGATCGAGAATCCACACAATGTAACATAATTTTAAAATAAAAGTTATACTAACAATAAAATTATATAGTTTTTTGTCAATTTCAGTCTGATCATAGAAGAATTTTACATGACTAAATCAGATAAGACAGTTTCTTGTATACACTTTTGTAATGTTATATAATGTGGATTCTAAATAATACTACGTTTGTGGTAATGAAAGATATTTTCAACTATTGTGGAATTGATTTTAAAGAAAATGTCTGCATTATGCTTGAGTGGTTAGCTTACTGTATACATAAAAGTTAGGTGTTTAAAGATTTGTGTAGCTAAAAGATTTTTGGTAAATGTCAAATTTATTTTTCTTATCTCTTGTAGTGAAATGAAAATGATGATTGAATTATAATGAGTTACTTATATGACAAATTCATTACCACAAATAATTTGGAATGTGCTATCAGTCATCACTAATTTAGAATAAATTTAAAATAATGATGACTAATCTAAGGTAATCTACAAAGCTCTATGCGGGCAAAAAAAAAGAAAATCAAAATAAAACACACAGTAAAACTGTAATGAACTGGTATTATTATAAAAAAGCAATTATACAACAAAAATAATTCAAAACAAAACGATGTACATTAATTTAAAGAACAATTGTTTATACAAATAATTAAAAAAATATAATAATTATAACAACAAACATCGACAAAATATATTTAAAGACAAAACATGTTTCAATTTATCAGTCAAGCTTTAGAAATGCAATTTTAAGAATGAAATGTTTTCGTACAGAAAATCATTTTTTTTTTCACTTACATATTATGCAAAAACACAAAAATAATTAATTGTGAACGAAAAATTAGTTTGTAATAATAATCATTATAATTGAATCGTAATTCGAGTTAAAAAAATAATAATACCTAACTGTCAAAAATTGAAAAAAAAATAGATACACAGCATTACATAGGCGTGGATTGTGTTGTCATAATTTGCAAATCTTATCATAGTAATTTTGATGAACTATACTATACTTAATTTAAATATAATACGATGAAACGATCTCAATTAAGTAAAAGCGTATGTTTTTACCAAGAAGACTTCACTAAAAATTACAACGAAAATTACCAAATGTGCAAAATAGGTGCAAATATAATTTATGGTGTAATATTTTAATGGAGTCCTCTACGTTTAAAACTAAATAAATGTTTACCCAAAATTTCTAGCGTGATCTCAGTTCTCTAAAACGGATCGCCCGACGTAAATTCGTAACTATAGTTTGTAACGTGTAAATAAAATAAAAAAATATCATCGTAAAAATCATTGGGAATCATCTGGGCATGCAGAGTACGGGCGATTCGTCATAGGGAACTGAGAAAAAGCAGAACAAAAACGGCAAATTTGAATCATTAGCTTACGTTCAATTAAGTCCAGTACGCCAGTGGATTAGGGGAAATACAGCATTCACAACACATCTCAGGTATTTTCTAATTTACTAGGAACAGGGTTGCCTATAAAAAAATCATTGGTGATAAATCACTGAAATTTGGACTCTAAGACGTAATGTTAAGTTGTGATTCGCCTAATCCAGTGGGAGTATTCGATATTTAACTATTCAATCGAAGACACGTCAAAACGACGAGGTTGGTTAGAGCGCAGCGATATGCAAAGAACAGAAAATAATATGTGAAGAACGGTTGTTCTCAAATGCTCTGAAACCGGTGCAAGATATAACGCGACGATTTTTTTTTATTTAAATTTCTAATGTGGCAAAGGTAACGCAAAACAGCCTTGCACCGACACAACAATTGAAACCATCTAAGATCAGACTTATGATTAGAGTCGATAAATCAGAGTATGGTACATATTTACAAACAATACTAAATATCACTTAATAAATCACAACATGATTGTATGGCACTTGCAACGCAGGTATTGCATCAATTCACTGCGCAATAAATTCTCTGACGCCGACGTGTCTTCAATATTCAATGAGATAATTTATTTAAGAGCATAGGAATATCACCAAATCGAAACACATAACCTAATATACTAATGCAGATCAAAAATTAAGAAACGACCCGCGACCCTGCGTGGGGACCGCATCAGATCTCTTTGTTGTCATAGATTCAGCAAAAAATACTAAAAATCATTATTCACTAAGAAAACCAAAAACTAATGAAAATCGAACTAAAATAATTCTGCTAACACACTCAAACACACGGTAATGAAGTAAAAAAATAGTAGCATAATATTCATAAAATACGAAAAAAAAAAATTAAATGATAAACATGCACCGTATTACTACCACTACAGAAATATGTTTCCATATAAAAAATATCTTACCAGAATAACAAATTGTATATGTAATTATTTTGTATACCGAGCAAGCTATAATACTCCAGTAAGTAGTAAAACGCATTCTCGCCCCGGTGCCCTCTATCATTGCTAAAAAATCTCAGAAAACATTATTTAAAAAAAGTCTAGCGAGACGACCATTTTCTAAAGTGCTCTACTAGTTACTACCGTGTCCAATTACTAAAAACATTCAAATACTAGATTTGTATAAAAACGAATAATATTATTATCAACCAAATGTTACTAATTGTTAAAACAACGTGGAAACTAAGATCCGTGGGCTCTCAGTGACTAGGCGGTAATGACATCGATTAATAAAAGAAAAAACTGTATTCCAACACAATTAAAACAACTACAACCATTTCTATTAAACAGTAAGGTACATCATTATCTAAAATGCTTTATAATACTCAAGTGACGGAGTCTAACTTAGAAGGCTAGCGACAGACCGGATCAAATTAATTGAGGTCTATAAAACATTTTGGATCACTCGCCACGTTGTGATGTTTTCTAAGACAACAGTCCTTTAGAGGAGTTAGCTAAAGAAGCTATTGTAAGGAACGCCGCAGTCAACTTTGTCATTGATAAAACCCCTAACATCACATTTCCCTAAAATTTTGTAACTACATTAAGAGGGGTAGTAACTAAAGATTGTCCATATCAGCTCAATCAATTTAACACTTACCTAATAATAATGTAACAACTTCTTACTTAATTTCATAATCATATTTCAATCGACACAGAATAAGTGCTAATTAAAAACAGGAAGTGCCATTGTGCCGAAGAATAATCTTACAACTAACAACAATACCGCTCGATGCTCTCTTATACAATAAAATCACACGCTTAACGCCTAACAATTTGTTAAGTAATAGTTAAAATATTGGTCCAACAAATGGGCTAAATAATACAAATGCCCTTAATATTCATCCCTAATTTAACGATGTGGGATATGAAAAAATATTATTCAATAGATTAAAAAATGATAAGGGTCGAGAACACCGCTCGCTTGTTAGATCGATCCAACGGAATAATCTCTATCCTTTAAATAGGTACTCGATAACAATGTCAATACTATCAACTAATCTCATTACAGTTTCATTTAGAAGTAATGCATACAGAGATCTCATGCCGAAAATATGTAAAGAATTCCCATCGTTAGTCAAAATGATCACATCGAGACAGCCCACAATTTAACACTTCACTTACAAAAATTTTGGAGTTCCAAACGGGTTTGTCACTTCGGAATCGTCACTCGAACTATTCAAAAATTGACACACATGGCCAGAACTGTTAGTTCCTTGTCACTTTTAGTTGGGTATCAAAGCGTCGATTTTTGGCTTATAGTTCTTCGGTCATTCCGACCTCCGGTGATCTGAACGTGTGGCTCACATTCCTATAGGCGGCACTTGGACGTAGCGGTAGATATACAGCCGATAATCTTTGCTGGCGAGGACCACGGAGCCATCGTCCATGAGCGCCACGTCGAAGCATTGCGCGTGCTTCACCTTGCTCTCCAACGCCGACACCAGCTGCCCGTCCTGAGTGAATATCGTCAAGTTGAAGTTGTTATGGTTGTCCGCAATCAAGATTTCGCCCGCGGCGTTAATGCCGACACCTATCGGGTAATTTGTGACTCCCTCGCCGCCAATCTGGCGCAGGTAAATGCCCTCGTAATTGAACACCTTCACGCAATGTGCGCGGTTGTCGCTAATGAAGATTTCCTGCTTGTCATTAACGACTACGCCGTTAGGGAATTCCAAGTGTTTGGAGCATCCGAACTTTTGGAGTACGTTGCCGACTTGATCGAAGATGATAACGCGCATGACTTTGCATTCGACGACGACAATGCGTCCTTTGTTGTCGACCGTGACGCCTCGCGGGTGCTGCAGGATATTGGCGCCGAATTTGCGCACGAACTGTCCATATTGGTTGTAAATCTGGATCTGGTGGGTCGGCGACCTCTCGGTGACGATTATGTCGCCAGATGTACGCACGACGGCCACCCGGTTCGGGTAGAGTAGTTGACCGTCGCGTTTGCCGCATTCGCCGAACTGGAATTTGAATCTTCCTTCCTTGTCAAATATCTGAATGCGGTGGTTGTTCGTGTCCGCGACAATTATATCGTTTTGAGCATTTACGGCGACGCCGCTCGGTTCAGTGAACTGGCCTTCCATGACTCCAAATTCGCCAAATTTGCAGTGGTAAATCATTTTTTGGCGTTTGATCTGAGATTTCGGCGGGAATATGGCAGTGGAAATTAGCTTGTTTGTCAAGTCTAAAATTGGATCGTTGTGTGTGGCAGCTGTGAGCGAGTAAGGATCGGAAGGCGCAGCTGGGAATAAGGAGTCGCATCCACCGTTGGACCACTTTTCGTAGGGATTAATTCCGTTCAAGTTGATGTCTCCAATGGCAGTAGAGAATGGTCCAAGGCTGTTGGCACTGTTAAATCTTTTTGAGATGATGTTGGACTCAAAAGGCGATGTTGATTGGCTGGTCGCTCCGAGGAGCCCGTTAGTGTACGGGCGGTCTAGTACTCCGTTGAGGCTAGCAGGGAGATGGATGCCACCGTTCAGGCTTCCAGAGCTGCCGTTGACGCTGCTGCTGCTAGACGAGGAGCCACCATTCAGGAGCGATCCGTTTGTGGGGCGGGCGATAGGAGGCTGCTTAGTCGGGCCGACATTAGCATCCGAGCTCGAACGCACGTACCCGAAAGTGTTTCGCACACCAACTTGTATCGCTTGATAATTCGAAACAAATTCCAACTCGCAAGCTGTCTGCATGCTCTGTTCAGGATTGGAACTCATTAGCGACTGCAGTTTGCTGTCTAACAGTTTCCTGAACATTAAAATCTCAGCAATGTTGGCGCATTTAGTTAGTCGCTCAACGAAGTCGCAGGTCTGGTATATTTTGTCCACTGTTTCTTGGGCCTTCTGGCCGACAACCGTCAAAGCGATCTGTTTCGTTGAGAACACACTTTCTAGTTCTTTCAGTAATTCTTGTTTACGCTCTTCGAGCATAGAGCGGTAGAATTGGAACGTGTCGTTAATTTCATTTTGAGCTTTGTGGTACTGTACTTGTAGTTTGCCAGCAGCGTGTTCAACAGTCTTGACTACGTGCCTAATCTCGGTGGCGCGAGTCTTAGCTTCGTTTACAGCTTGTTGCATCAGTTCCATTTGTTTCGGTCCGGCATCGGATAGGTGTTCGCAGTCGTGAAGCGCTGCCGGATGTTCGATAATAGTGCACTCTTTGCATACCGGCACAGAGCAAGTGCGGCAGAAGTATTTCAAGATATCATTCTTGTGTCTCGGGCAGAAGGCGGTTTTGTCGCCGCTCGGCGTGAGAGTAGCTCCCAGCATGCCTTTGTCATCTTTCAGGTCCGTGAACGCGAGTACACGGTGGCCCTCGAAGCAGTGCATAAATTGGTGCGCCATGACACAGTTGGGGCACAGGAAGTTAGCGCAGTCGACGCAGCGAGCGACGGCGTCAGATTCCTTGGACTTGCACCCGGTACAGCGGGCGGAGGGCGAGCTGGTCTGGCGTGCGGTGGGCAGGAGGTCAGCGTCCTGCTCAACGGCCGCGGCTATCACCAAGTTCGGCAGTAGCCCGTGAACGCCTGCAGCCGGCAGTTGGCTATCGACGCGGCAGGTCACGCACGTGACCTTGTCAGGGTGCGTCTGCTCTCTTTCCAGGCAGCCCCGGCAGAATGTGTGGAAGCAATTTAGTACTTTGGGGTCGACGAATGTCTCTCGGCAGATTGCGCAGGTGGTGTCGAGGCCGTCGAATTCGCGGAGGTCACATACGGCGGAGTCGCTGGCGGGAGGCGAGGAGCCGCTAAGCGTCAAGGGTGATAAGGAGCCACGCTCCAGCGAACCTATAGAGTTGGCACCGGGCAGCGACTCAAGGGACGGGGTGCGTGAGGCCATCTTCAGGAAACCGGCATCCCTGTAACAAAGAAAAATTGCTGTTAGCAAAATGCTAAACCCGATACGCATGTAGTATTTAGTACAGAACATTTGTTACAAGGTAAATATGTTTCGCCATTTATCCAACTCCTGACCTTAGATACAGAAGGTTCGCCATAAATGTGATAAATATACAAGCTTTACTCAAAATTTTCGGAGAATTTACGAGCAGCCGAGCGTAACATCGGAAGGAGCGGTGAACACAGAAAATATCAATAATGGCGTCGGGTCGGGATCGGCCTGCATGGGAGCCGGTGTTTATATCGCGATGCACTGCAACATGGGCACCGTCGCCATGGCAACTCGTAGGGCAAATCGTAAGGGGATACTTCGTATTCGAATTAGGGTGAGGGTGGAAATTTATTTTGACTCCCCCGTGTTTACTAATGCTACCTAAGGGGAGATATTTGCGAGGTGAATGCCCTTGTTTTATGGTAGTTTGGAATTACAGTGAACAAAAAGGTGAACATAATTGGACGGCCGAGCATACCAAGTTAAGGACAGCACCAGAAATTGTTGGCGTTGTTGCCCTAATAAACATACGCTAATGTATAATAAATACCGTAAAGTTTAATTTTATTGCGTCGAATGAATTTATTTATTTTAACCCGCGACCACATTGGATAAAGTATTCGGTGTTTATCTTTAAATACACAAATGGTTCAATTTACGAGTAAATGGAATTTATTGAAACTAGATTTAGAAAACAATAGATCGTAACTAAAAACATAATATATTATAAATAATTACCATCCCCTTCTCATACTGTCAGCGAGTACTTATTCATTTCTCTAATGCTAGTCCAGCATTAGAGAATATATTGATATGAATAAAAAATATTTGTCATATCTAAGATTGGCAATTCCCTCTGTGGCAAAGAAACAACAAAATAATAAATTTGTTGTTGAAAAAACAAACTTGCAAGATCTCAAAATGAATGCTACAATTATACACAGATGCATACCATTTCCTGCAATCACGTCGAATGTCCAATAGCAACTTCAAAAGAAGTTTCCTTTCAGTCGAGAATTTTAATGAGACAAAGCAACTTTATATTCCGTCTGTACAGCGAAATAAAATTTGAAAAGTTCCAAAATAATCTGAGCCCCGACCTCGGAAGCCGATGACAAAAACTTTGGAACTCCAATTCCATTTCTGTTTCCGTTCTCAAACGATTCATGGAGTAGTCGTTTTGATTTCTGCTATTTATAAACCAATAAATATCTTAAATGCTTTTGTAAAATGGAACCCAAAGAGGGTTATTGAATTATAAAAAGCTACATAGATTTTAATCCCATGTATGGAACTCAAAATATTGTGTGTCATGCATGTCAGGCAAATAAAACAGGTGCCTAATGGTGTATTGAGCATGCGTTGTCGGTGTGAGATTATGTGGGCAACGAGTTAGTTACTTGTCATTGTTTCTTCGCATATGTTCTAGATGAACTATGTCAAGTAACAATAATAACGAACCAAACTCGATTTTTCGCTAGATGTTGTTAAATAAATTTACTACTCCGAGGTCTCTGCTCCTTCAGAGATCGCGGGCGTGATAGTACAAATGTGTACCTATATATGTACGTAGTATTTTTGTCTTCACATAAACATTCACAGTATTATTATAAAAAAGTAAGTACTTGATGAAAATCCCTTCTAAAGATTGACCGACAATTGTAAAATGTATATCAATGTATGTCTTAATATAATAATGGGCGCCTATCAACTATTGAGAAATGAAAAACGCGGTTGCCACAACAAAACCTTTCCACAGCTGCTAGTCGTCACCAACTATCTAGTCCCCTTCTACGATCTACGGGTAATAAAATTATGCTCTAGCAACACATAATTGGATTTACGCCGGCAGCCCGGCATAATTGCAAAGACATAATAAGCCGAAATTTAAGTCAATACCGGTGATGCATCACCTGGCGAAAACGATGACGCGGTGAACGCCTATTGCTGCTGTAATTGCATCGCAAGCCGCACTCGATGATGACAGTGTTGCCAGCGATAATCAGCATTGAATTACCAAATTATTAGTAGAAATCCACTTTAAAAAAATGCTACGCTACAATACGTCGGGAGAATATGATTTTAAAGAGTTTCTTGCTTGTTGCAAAGTAACCGTTATCTGGAGTTTAACAAAAGGATTGTTATAAATTTTTATACTTCTCCACTTTTGGAATATAGTTAAATGCCATATGTGTGTTTTGCTATAGCTTTATACTATTATCCCTATCTATACTAAATCCGTCAGCGAACATCTGTCAGCAAACCCAGGGTAATACGGTCGGTTTCCATCGCATTTGCATTTCGGGTTAAATTTAGTGAAACAGCTGGCAACACTGATGCAGATGCGTCATGCTCCAGATTGCCGCGTCAGTGTTAGATAACATAATGCTGGTCCGGGAATCGGTCGGCCGTTTGTCAGGATTTACAAAATTGCTGCCAGTTCCGAATGTTGGTTTTAAATGTTGCTAACTATAAATCGCTGTGGGGAAACAAAGAACTGCGTATGATACAGGAATTTGGATCGTACATGATATTAGAAGTAGACAATGCAGACAATGCAATAAAATATTCAGTTTGCAATAAAATGCTATTAAAAGCCCACATCTTTCCACAAAACAAAGATTTAGTATTCCAGATAATGTTATTAGATGGAAGATATGATTGCGCATAAAAACCGAAAAATCAAATATTGGTATTGCTTTTATAAAGTGAAATTCAACCCGAATTTGTCACTGGTGTAGGGTAATCAAGCACCCTATACGTACACTACAAACCCTGTCTTCATTAGCAGACAGCCCGCCCCGATGTTGCAATTCCGTATTCACCGACGCACGCCGATTGCACCCGAGGCGCATCACAGAACGCAAGCCGCAATGTATTGCACGCGTTGCATCGATCACATTCCTGTATAGCCTCTGTACACCCCAAACTAGATTCAGCGGATCTAGAATTAGACAGATACGTCCGTGATGCATTGTATAGGATTTGGGTGGATTGAAGCCGTTTGAGAACGCAGCGGAATTGAAAACGGATTTTGTCATCTAGTTTGAATGGGTTGAGTAATGTCTTGACTGTGGCGGATTCAATCCGGAATTCGATGTTTAAAATAATGAAAGTGTTCACCGTGTATTTTATTGGTATGGAAATGCGCGCGGATCTCGGAATGGGAAATGGGAGCTTTGGAGTGTGGACACAAGAATTGAGAATGGAGTTGGAATTTTGGCGTGTGCTATGAACGGGTTTGGAATCGTCGTGGCCATAAAATTTCGGGAGCGCGTTTGGAGTTTAATGTTGTAATATAGCTTCTAGTTATCTGTGGCAGTTAGTGCTATGTGGAGATATTAAATTATCGTCTCCTCTTGTTTATCATCATATCTCAATAAACTTTGTAGGTACACAAAGAATTTATGTTATTTTATTTGAATTGACGACTAGACAATATTGTAGATTCCTAGCGGAAATTAGTATTTTTCAATTTCAGACGATCTACGCTTTGTTTAAGTATGAATTATTTATCACCCTACTTAATCACAGTGTTTAATACGATATGAGGTCATTGTTACTTGTTTCCACAAAATAAGGCCAAGAACGCACTGTAAAAGAATGGCTTGGTGACAACTTAATTATTGAGTATGAGAAAATTGCTTTTGCTATTTTCCTTCGGAACAGAATACAAGCAACTATTTAGTTCGAGTGTTTAATTAAAGGGCAGAAGCACTACTGATGCGGTACAAATGTTCCCTTTGTGTCTCGGCGTTTGATGGGCCAAGAGCTGTTTATAATTTGCTTTTCATTTATTCATACAAGCTTTAAAGCGACGGGTCACGAAAAAGGCGCAATTGAACACAATTGTAAGTCAACTAGCTGACTGCAGAAGCAAAGGTTGACTTTGAAATATGTCGGGCGGGTCGGAATTAAAAAGCGTATAGTTTGATATTGTTGGAGCTGGTACGTTGGCTGTTAAGGGATGATTTTTCAACATTGAGATAAGAAACTGCAGCCCGGAAATTACAATACTTTCCATTTAGTTATTGAGTGTGCTACAGTTTTACTCCGAAATGTAGCCTAATACTAGATATAATATCACGGTGAAGAGATAATATTTTTGTAATTTTCAGGCTGATCAATGGTTTCGCAACTTCTTCAAAACAATTTGATTAATTATATACGTGCTTTTAAAGATCTAATTACACTTCCTATAAGGACATACATTTTCAAAGTGTTTAAAATATTAGCAAACATCTTTACGAAATGAACCATTAAATAAAGTATGAAAGAAAGTGTAACTTGTCTAAACGTAGATGTTACACGTACTAATATGGGTTTTATATAACGCCAATATTTATGAACGCAGAATTATACCAACATTATTACACTCGCGTAGTTATGGACGATAAAAGGCGCTTGTTTAGCAAAATAGCAGGGCGAACTTTGAAAGTAAATACAAATTTGGCCCCTAGGTAATGACTATTGGTAATTTTCCTTGGAAAACCCAATTTAAGTTGGGCATTTGTACGGGAGAGGCCGGGTGGCAGTATAGTTGAAAATTGTATGGCATTGTGCCGACAAATCTCTTGGGAAGGCAGTCCCTTGGCTGAGAGCAATACAGACACAAATAACTGCTGGATGTGTTATCATTAACGCAACATCATTACGCGTTCTAAAAAAAATTAGCTCTTGTTAAGTACGCGGTAAAGTTGAATTTGCAATGATATGCAATCATCACGTAAGTTGCATTAAGAAATTTGGTAGCTATGACCAACAGGCCTTACCGACCAGTGAGTGATCGGGTTATGTCAGTTTTTTAGTTAGCTTTTAAGGATGTTCCACACGTCACATAGGCCTATGCTGCGAAATAGGAGCATTTTTTGTAGTTAGATAAATTAGATCCTATTGCCTGTTGCAAAAAAATCCAATAATATTAAATGGCGGAACAGAAAATCCCTTACTTTAGCAGTTACTTTTTAACTCGGAAAACAAAAAAGAAAGGTAACCGAGTTTCTATCAATACTCTTTGTTATAAAAATAGTCTCTCCTAGTCTTCCAACTTCAAAACATCAATCCGAACCGTTCCTCTGCTTTCACCACAGGAAAACAAGTAACCTACACACTTTTGCATTTAGAAGATTAGCGGGGATTGATTGAGCGAGTGTCGGTAAGCAGTCGAGACACATCCAGTGGAACACAGTCCGGGTCGTGCGGCGTTCGGACCCCATTAATTGCGATAGGGTCGAAGCGGATTACGGCCCAAAAGGTTTTCCGAACTGTAGTAAATCACCTCGCAGTTTTCCCCGAAACACACTCTAAATGTGCCAGGATAAAGTGCATATTTGTCTGGGCGCTCTGGACAATTGAAACGTAGGCTCGCGCTAAGGTGTAGCTAAGACTGTCGGTTTGTGTGTAACTAATTCGGTACATTTCTCATTGGTGAGCGGGAATAATTCATGGTTGGTGGTCGCGATCTTTGCTGACTTACGGGGATGAATGGGGCGGTCGGCGAAATGAAATCGCTGTATTTGTTCCTATTTGTGATAAATGCTCACGCGCTCTGATTGACGTATGCGGTAATTAATACTGAATACATATTTAGATTTATTTAACTAAAATACTGTGTGAACTAATGTGAACAATCTTTAGTTTTCATAATTTTAGCTTTTTGTTTTTTGCCAGTAAACAAACCGACCTCAACCCCATAAAAATTAAATATAGGTTACTTTCATTATTAAATCTGAAGCTTAGTAAAACAGATACGCAAACAAACTGAAGCTGTAATCCAGACTTGGTTCCACGATCAGCAAACATCCGTACGGAAGAGCCGCTCACAGAACATACATTATTGAAACAGACTCACCATAGTCGGTCAATACTGAATACCTGTTTACCTTTATCTCGAAAGTCTAACAGAAGCATACCAACACGCAGGGCTGCCAACGCAATGAACTCCTCAAGTCTATTTCCATCGAGAAGGGAATTGACGGAACGAAACGTCACGCTCCCGAAAAATGGCGGCGATACACACGTGCGGCAATTTAGTACGCTTACCGGGAACGGGCCCTTCCGCGAACTACGGCTAGGGCTGCTTATAATAGCACGGCTGTGGCCCTTTGAAGGGACTCCAGGTCCAAAATTTGTATTGGCTATGTTTGGTACTTCATAATAGGTGATTCACAATACTGTGCCACTTGCGATTTTGGCAGTTTAACGGTTAATTATAATTATTTTAATACTTATTAGTTGTTATTTAAAGGTAATGTATGTAACTTTTTAGTATTAAAATCTACAGAATTAAATACTTTAAAAAAGTATAGCTTTTTGTTGAATAAGTATATTATTTTGAAAGTCAAGTAAATGACTTTAAATGCGACACCGCTCAAAGCGTCATAATTATTTATAGAATTATATCGAAAAGACAACTCTTCGCGTACAGTATTATTTGATTTTATATAATTGTAACTGTTGCTATGACATTATTAATTTTAGCGTGTGAAAAAAAAAAATTCGTTTCAATAAAACCGGTTGGCAGCCCTATACAGTACGGCCGAAAGATACGTTTCCTCCCTCCATTCTGGATGTTAATAAATATAAACATTTTTTTAGCCAGCGCTCGACATAATACCAGTATACAGGAATACCAGGAACACGAAATAAAGCTGAATTTTCTTTTAGATTTTTTTCCAGAGATATTTTATAACTAACCCCACTATATCTTAAGAATTATTATAAATGCGAGAGTGTATTTGTATATGCTTTCACGTTTTGTCTAGTCATCATCGTGAAACTTCGTATATATGTATATTATTAATAAGAAAAGGATAGCATAAGAGTAAGAACCTTTAATCCATCAAAAAGGTCAAATCGATTCATCAACACCAGGCAATTCGCATGAAAAAGCTAGTTTAAAGGGATTCAACTTCTTAGATCAACATTAAACATATATATTCCCCATCGTAAACATTAGGTTAAAAAGCCGTTAAATCATAAATAAATAAGTAATATTCGATATTACATTTGCCTATCAAACCTATTTTCGACATTTCTAAAGCATACATATTTTTTTACATTACTTATAGAATTCTGCTAATAGAACACGTACAATTTAGTAATTTTACCGGGAAGAAGATTCTTCCCCGAACGGGAATGGGTTGGACGAAAGACGCATCCTGGCTCTTCTGGGTGATAATAAATATAAACGCGGCAACGTATCAACGTAGCCGAGCAATAAGAGGAATGGCGCGAATGGATAGTGCGTTGATGTCAAAGTAATTAGCAGGGTTGATTATTAGATGGCGCTATTAAGGAAAATATATTCAGTTAAACTGTAAGCATAGAATAACAGTAACAGAGAAGAAGAGAAGATAGATACTCAAGATCAGTTACTTAAGACCAAAATTGTGTCATGCTTTGTCATAAACGTAAAGTTGTCTTTGACATCATCATCTTTCTGACGTTATATCCCGTGGTTAGACGGGGTCCGCTTTGACCACGATCCGGGATTTAGCGAGCCTGGTATTATTATTATTTTTTTTTTAAACCAAAGCTACGTGTTGATCAACGGTTTGAATCCGCGCCCCTTGTCTAAGAGGCGAATGTCCTTACCATCGAGCCTCATAATAAATTTGCCTTTGTATCAATGAAATAAGCCACGCCCAAGGCTCGAACGTTTTACCGAAGTTACCGAGGATAGAACTCGACCGATTGCCTCCGGGAAAAAACTATAGGTGTGACAAGTGGCCGAAGAGGCGCGAAACATTTGTAAAACCGTCTCAAGGCCCAGAAGGGCAAAAGTGAAACATGAAAGAGCCGCCCTTTCACCCAGATAACTGGAAATAGAACAAAAAGGGACCGACCGAACGGCGTATGAATGTACCTTCAAACGAATTGAGACGAACTTCTTTAAGTATATTTATCCCAGCCCTTTGTGACACGAGCAATAAAATACATCTGGCCTAAGGGAAGGGCATCGACACCCTACGTACATTATCCCCAGATATGTGCGTCTAAGATTGCGATCAGAGATTTTTAACCGATGGAAACGAGATCCGCACGCACTAGGCAGAGTTCGATAAGATTTTATTAAACATGTGTGTAGCTTTTTGATAAGGCTTGTTGTAATTTTAATTGAAACTTTATCGATTAAACACGATTTTCGACAATGTTTTTTAAAAGCTTTATTGTACAAATTGAAGTTTTTCTGATGGTGTACTCGTCATGATAATTTTTGCAATCGGACTTTCTAAGATATTCGTTAAAGTTCGAGAAAAACCACAGCTTATAAGAACATTGCCACAAAGATTAAAAAACGAGTCAGATCAAACTTCAAAGTCAAGGACACCTCCGTTATCTACTCTCATGTTATATCTCACGCATTCAAAGACAATACTAGTCTCAGCTCAAGCGTCAAAGTCAAGGCCACTGGCGGCCTTGGAGGAGACGTGAGCTGTAGCATGAGAATGGATAAAGGATTATCTATTCTCTTGTTCCAGCTCACGTCTTCGAATACATAGTCCCAGCTCATTGGGCACGCGGTCGTCGGTGTTACCACACGTGTATTATTCAAAACAGGGGCACTCTGACACAGTTAAAATTCATGAGAACGTGTAGGACAGTGAACACATATTTTTCACGGCTGGCAACATCTCCACTTTTATGACATCACGTATTAAGTTAATGCGGAGCGCGGGATTTTTAAATGTAAACAAAAAATTTCGCGACGCCCCTTTCGGTAATTTTTCGTATTCTGGGCGGATTAACATTTAGAAGGGTATTTATTATCTGTTTACGGAACGTTGTTCTGGGTGAGCCTGTTCTTGGGTCTTTTTTTGGTTGTTTACTGATGACATAGAAGTATGTTTTGACGTGGCAACAGCTGGTCGTTCTGTTCTAAATCTAATTCCTTTATCTCAAGTTGAGAACATCGCTCGGGAAGATATGAAAGAAATGAAAAATATAAAACGATATAACATGATGCATCATCAAGAACTAATTAGTTTTTAACTTGCGAGGATCGAACCCAATTCACTTAATATCTTCTGATGATCAAAAACATTTACTGTTTTCCCATAAAAGGATTTCATGCAGAAATGTAATGTTACAATTCCAAATATGTAATATTAAAAGAAAATATAAAAATAGATAAGACATAAAATATTTCAGCTAACTTGAGGAAAACAAGAATGATACATTGCGTCTCCACTACGGTAGGCAACAAAAGTGTCTCGACATATTTGTTCTTATGTCTTTAGGAATAAAGGTTAAAAGTTAAGCTATTTTTGCCGACTGTACCAGTCCACGCAACACAGCTAAGAATTTCAAATTAAGTCTTGGAAATATAAAGAGAAACGGAAACGATATTTTCCCTTTTATTCACTGAAAGGCTTATTTAATTGAATTCTTTGTGTACAATAAAATAAAATAAAAATGTTTTAAATTAATGGATTTGGTGTTTTACATTACCTTACATTGTTACATAGCAACAAGCTATATAGCTAGTTTAGCTTTATTTTGCTGGCATTTAAAGTCATTTTACAATATTTAAGTATGTTAAGTATGAAAAGGACCATGAATATTAAAGAAGCAAGTGAGGTGTGTAAGGACCGTGCCATATGGCGTTCGGTTCTCTCTGCCCCGCTAAGAAAGTGGCGTGAAGTTTAGTTAGTTAGGTATAAAAAATTGCATCATCGTACTCAGTGTATTAGGTCAGATTCGTTATGATGACATGATACTACGTTGGGTCGAGATAATAATACCGTGCAAGTTATTTTGTGTGCCTGTCGAATAATGCGTCCAAGCTTCAGACTCCAGAAAAGGGCTGAAAAGCATAATACGACTTGCAACATCGTAATAAAGTGCGAATTAGCTTGCCCGAGAAAAAGTAATGACTAAAGTTACACCGAGTTACAACCTACCCTGTAAACACCATGTTTCATCCTCCACTGAAGTGCACTCTCTTTATTAAAACGAAAAGTTGTCCGTAACACGTGCCGGCATAAAAGAGACTTAATTTTTAAGGGAACTTCCTCTGAATCCACTTAGAACCGCCAAATGTATTCCCCAGACACGGCATAATCTTTAATATTGAATGACAAGATATAAAACTTGTTCAATAAACTCAAGAAATGCAAATCTTGCGTCCTTCAGCCATTAATAATGTATGAGGGAGACGTTATTGGGGGGTAAGGGGCTCAGTACATAGTGTAATAAACTTAGGTGAATTCATTTGACACTAAAACGCAACAGTATACCCGTATGTTCATATTCGGGAATAAACTGCGGGACTTATGAAGCGACCTACATAATATTAGCACGCTAGTTCCGGACACTGATAATAGATGGCGCTGTTATGTATTATTGTTAATTACGCTATGTATGTAAGAAGTAATCATATGCACACGTTTATTGATGATTATGAGTATGATTAAATTGATTCACAGTTTCAGATTGATAAACATGTATTATTATATTTTTCATTACTTGCAAATATACATAGGACGTATTAGAAATCGTGGATTTTATTTTAGTATACTAGTTTTGTTCAGTTTCAAATGCAATTTTCAAAACATACGTAACTTAATTATTACTTTTTAGTGATAGTAGCTAAAAATGATCTTACCAAGCATATAGCTTTAGTGAGAGACAGAATAATTAGTTGTATTTCATTATCCATCAAACCCTAAATATTAAATGCTACAGCTTCTAACCCAGCCCAGTTTAATTTTTGGCTGAATGTGGTTAAAGGGGCTTGCTGCCCTTTTGACTCTGCCTACTGATTATGGGCGTGATGTTATAAATATATATATTACATTACATATATGCTACAGCTTCTATATTACGAGGCAGCCCTACAAGCCAACGTATATATTCAAAGCCTCTTGCGATAACATTAAAGCAAGCAAAATTAACACTTTGACATGATCTCAATTATGTACTTATGTTTGATATACATAATTAATGCGCCTTTACTATGCAAATTGAACACTCCAGGTCGGCTTGGCAACTAGCTCATCGAAGCGTGACGTCACTAAATCCTCGAGATCACAGTGACAGCCCTAGAGCTTTCATTAACCTTTGAAGCTTTGTGACGTCATATAACACGGTGCGTGAGACCGGTGTAGGAATTATGATGTCGTACGCAATTTATAATTATAATTCCCTCAAAATGATATCTTATTTAAGACTGTATGGATTAGTACTGCTCAGTTATAAGAGGTAAGCCGATACCTCATTGTCATTGCCTTCTCCGAATGAATACAATCTAAATGAGCATTTCTTTTGACAATCCATAAACGTCTTACATTTAATTCATGTCGAATAATCTGCAATATGAGTTTTTTATATGTTAAATATGAGTTATTTTATAAAAAAATACAGTTGCCATCTATAATAATTTTTCAGAGTGATACGAATATACCAGTAAAGCCGATAAGAGACTAGAGTCGATTTAAATTCTTTGATTATTAATTAATGGACCGTCAAGTCCTAGGACAGACTACAAAACATTCGTACTTTCATAATATTTATAACTAGACAGAGTATTTTTCATATGCAAGCAAGTGTCTGCTGCGTCGGTCTCACATACCGACGCAGCGGTATACGGTTAACAATTTCGCCTTAGTAATATTAATTATAGCTTATGGACAATTATTTTCGCAAGTAAGGCGATTAGGCGGGCTTTTGCGTCACAGAACCATAAATTGGCGCCGTTTAAATTGTAAGCAGATCTAAATTTGAAATTGTTGGTAATGAATCTAAGCGCTCGTCTCAGATCGAGTTGCCTTAACACTGGCGTAATTAATGTCGAATGGGGCTGGGGTTCAATTTGAAATGGAACGTTCATTATGTGGAACCAAGAATGGACCAGAGACTGCGCCTTGGTCGAAACGTTCTTTTTGGAACGGTTTACCATAGACGTGGCGAATGGACTATGAACTGCGCAAGGTCTTTTAGATACGGTCTGTGGTGTATAAATCAGCTGTTAATATGTACTTATGTAAAAAAGAGGACAATAACCCAATTTGTATTTCAAACAAGTCTTAAAAGTTCTCATTATTATCTATTAGGAGCAATGTGACAAATCTATAATACTTATATTCATATGTACTTATATTTATCACAATTCAAATAAAAACGTTACGCCTGAATATTTAGTTTAGAATGATTGACTTCATAGGTTTATTAATCAATTCTCTAAGTATCTGGTACGAACATGGCACCTTTACTACCCAAAACGTTGTTAACATTTTTTTAGCAATTATATTCGCGTAGTTAGCATTTCGGTAGGTCTGAAAACCAATCACAATGCACCATTTACGCGGCTAAATGTCTATTGGCTCACGGTAATAATTTCCTCCGCGGCTATTGGTTGTTCCGTGTGCTATTCGATGTCCGCTATTTGCCGATTGGCTACGCGAATATAAACGAGATAGAGCGAATTTTCCCGCAGTTATATTTTTAAACTTTAAAGTGCGAGAATAAGACATTTTGAAATTATTTTTACTAAAATTTCTATTAAGTATAAACTTCCGCTCAGAAAAAAAAACTTCCTTAGGGTACGCATATATAAAATTTTAAAGTAAATATGTACCTGCTACACCCAGCGTTTAAATATATAAATTCCTATATAATATCTCATAAGGGTCATTATATTCAGACTGAAGAATCTTTAAACATTGCTCTCAATTCAGAAACCAGTAGTGCTGAATTAAATTTGACGACTTCCATGACCGTTGACTTCAATATAGCGCTTTGCAGAAACCCCGATTATTCCATTCACACGGGAAATGTGTATCTTCCACAAAAAGAGGGTCCCATTATTCCTCTTAAAGGCACTCTTATTCCTGCCCTCCTAAGTATAACACGAAATGGTAACTACACCTATACAATATTCAATAGAGGCTCCCCGTTTATTTAACAAATTGAGACTTACATTCACGGATGCCTTTATCTCAATCATCAAAGACTACTGAATTCTGTAGTGTCAGACAGTATTTATTTACGGTGAGGCAAATGCCGGCTAATTGTATTATAAACATACCGAATTCACTCCAGGTTGAGATTTAGATTACAGCTGTAGGACTGTTAGATGTTGATAGACCGGTAATTAGGTGATGACGTATTTTATGTTCTGTGAAAGGTGGCGACAGTTATGAGTATAACTTGTACGTAGTATATTATTACTCTGTGGTATAACGATTAAAGCGTCAATTGACTATCATACTAGCAAGAACTCCTTGTGTATTTTTATAAAATTTAATTTAAGCGCGTATTTTCTATTGCGGTATGTAGAGATCACATCTTACGTTTGCTACCATCCTGGTGCGTAAGGCGAATTAATCGTGTTATGGTTTTACCTTAACCGCAACCCTCGAGTCAGTTTATCAGAAAACTTACCTGGAAAAAAAAAAAAAAAAAACATTAATATCAGAAACAAATCAAAACGCTCCAAAGGTAACATATATACAGGTATCTCGTTGCGTTTGGAAGGCTACCATTAAAATATGTCTGTTTTCCAGGCTCTGGAGGAAGACGAAAAAGCAACCGAAGCGATCACACTACCTAAAATGAGCTACGTGTTAGGCCGCAAAGAGGTTTGACTGCTCCAACCTCAGTCGCAACCAAAATAACTTGTCTAGCTTCGCACAGCTCTAAAAGGTTTCGTAATAAATTTTGTTTTACAGCATTTTAAGGCGCTCTCCGTTCGGCACTAAAATAAAATGAAGACATTAAAACTGTGAATAAAGCCTTTTTTAATGTGATATTCATCAGAATATTGAGTGGATTTACAGCGTAGCTCGAGTACTGCCCAGCAATTTCGGAGCTAAGGAATTTTTTAACTTTTAAAGCAGTTTTATAAGTGCTCCGCGGAGTTTGTTTTGTTTGAAAATTAAAATTCCGACAGAGTCCGGAATAAATTCGTGCTTAATTAAGCTAAATAGTCTAATTAGGGGGATATTTTTGGGAGTTGGAGGTTGAGAATATGAAATGAAATTTGATTTTGGATAATTGGATTTTTTATTAGGCTCCTATAATGAAATTGGTTGTAAATAAAAGACACTCTTTTTTATCAGATTTGGTGTCGCATAAAGTTATTTTGTTTGGATGTTTACAAGCATATCATTAGGTATCGTAAAGGATAATGACACTTAGTTGAATTGCGCCATAAAAAATATTTATTGATTGATGTTTTCCCTTAAAACATTTTCTATATAAGATACCTACTTACTTTATTTCAGATCCTAAGTAAGTCAACCATTTCAATTTTAAGAAGTTTGTTTGTATCTTTACTTTATGATAGACATAGATTTAAAAAAGCAACAGCATTTCCATTAGTTAATGTAGTAACGGATTTTCGGTTTCCATAATTCACGGTGAGAGAAAGAGTCCACAACTAGTTAATAAGCGCCGTCTCATTTCACAAAATAATTACGACTAGGTACAACCAAACGCCATCTGTTCGTTTTTAATCAACAAAAAACAACTCGCAGAAATTAATTAACTCTATAAATTCGTGAGCGATTTTTGGGCAAAACTCGTCATCATGGCGGACGACTGTGGACTGACAGATGGTGCCACGGCCGATACCGGCTTCCGGGATAGAACCATCCTAGCTAATAGTATAAATGCGAATGTGAGTTTGTTACGCTTTGACGCATTAACCACTGAACCGATTTAAAAAAAAAATCCAACTAATAATGAAAATTTGCTACATTACCAGCGAGTAACGAAGGGATGTCGTAAAGGCGATTAATTGTGTATCAAGTATTAGGTTTTTGGTTTGAAGACGACGAGCTAGCCACTTGTCATTATTTCTACATAAATTTCATCTGCCTCAACTAAATTTTAACTTTGGCTGAATGCGGTTTAAAGAGCTATTGATCTTTAGACTCTGCCTGTCTTTCGGGGATCCCTGCGTGCGTGATATATGTATGCATGAAAAACATGACCAAGATCTGTGACATCTTGGCGTATACATTGGCGAATATGTTATTCCGAAAACAGCTGATTTTCGAGTACCTCAGTAAATCGATGTACCGTACTATACTGGTTCAAAAACCTACAATAGTTGATCAGTATCCAGTCCAAGTTTCCTGATATTCGTTAATGTGAGTTATTCGTCTTCGGCTGAGCCCACGGGACTAGGAAGTCCTTGGAGGTGGGAGGAAATGAGTTATCGTGAACCTAATACGAGTTTCTTGGCGGACATTTTTGTGAGGCAATGACAAACGATATTGTGCATTCGCGACCATGTGGGAGCTTTTAGTTAATATAATTTGACGAGTAATGTGTTAGGATTATGGATTTTTGGGAATGCGGTAGAAAGGAATAAGAGACGTCATTTGACATGTGACGTGCCTTTTTTAAGATCTAAACACAGATGTAAAAAATTCAAAAATATACGTAAAAATATATGGTATCTAATAGAAATTTACGCTTATGTTGATGAAATGGATTCTGTGTAAATATTAATGAGAAGTCTTATAATTTTATAAGGAAAATTTAATAACGCTACGATTAAATGCGATTTTGAAAATGTCATTAAAATTTATTTCACATCACGTCATTAAATTTATTTGACAAATACAAATTTGTTCCGTGACAAATTGCATACAGGGTGTTTGGTGATGCAAAGAACGTTTACTTGGCGTTAAGTAATCGTCCCCGTCGTCTATACAGGGTGTTCATTAAAATGCATCACGTAAGAAAGGGGGGTATTCCGAATCGTTAATGGATTCAAATCCATTTCGACGCAAATTGTGCCAAAGTGACGTAAAACCTATTTGGAAAGGAAAACTATATCCCTTAAGTAATGGTAGTCGTCATTATAGAGATTGGACATTTTAAAATGTGTCTATTTCATTCTAGCGTCAAAACTGGTAAACTACCGAATATCAAAATAATTGGTACGTAGATAGTTAATAAATCGTAAAACGACAAAGACTTCTTTAACCTATTTTTTACTTACATCGTCTTTATTAAGTACATACATAAGTAGATACATATGTCCTAGACTTCCAACATACATAAAAACCTCATTTAATATCCTTAGAGCAACATTATCTGTGTAACGAATACGTGTTGTGGCAATCCAATGCTTGTTACTGATACCGACCTTGGTCGCCTTCTGATGTGGAATTACTTCTTACTGGCAATCAATCAACTCTGGTCTAGGTTATTTCGTTTATGCTTCTAACCCGAATTATGCACGTAATTAACCACATAAAATAATAGCTGTTAAAATATTTTTAAATATCCCATGTTGGTCTAGGACTTAAGAAGAATGTGCCAACCGTGTTCCTTGCCTAGCATGTCGTAAAAGGCGACTAATGGTGTATCGGGTTTTGGGTGTGTGATTGTGTAGGCGACAAGCTAGCCACTTTTCTCTACTTTTACAGTCCAGTTTTATTTTTGGGGGCTTGCTGCCCCTTTAGTCTGCCTACCCCTTCGGGGATTGCGAGCGTGCGGGGATTGTGTGCCTGTCTATAGATGAGAAACTACTTCGAGGTCACTTGACTGATTACATTATATTGCAGTATGTATTTATCAAAATCAGCTATTTGTTTACGATATACGAAGTGTATTAATTTTGATGCTTTAATTGGGAAACAGATAATAACTTCTACTTAGTTAGGATCTGTCGTCATTTTTAATCTCCTGGTCTTAAATTCCTTGAAGAATCTTCAATAAAAATCTTCGTTATCAAACAAAGTTAGAATTTAGACGATAAAACTTCGCCCCGTCCCATCATCCACTTAGAAAGTGACTTTATTAATAATGCAAATATAGTTCCTTCTAAGTTACGTTACTTCGAACGGAACTTTATCCAGCGCAGTAAAGTACCGTTAAGACCAAACTCGAGTTACATCTGTGTCAAGACTGACAAATTTGATCATCTGACAGCCCTGATATTATATAAAATCCTTTAGTATCTCGCCGGTACGGAACAGAGGCAGTAGAGAACTACAGCGGTCTGCATTAAGACGCCATGACGCGGATTAACATATTAATCAGTCGGGCTCCCTGAATGTTATATTGCGAGACTGGCAAACGCTTCCCGCCGCCAAGCCATTATAACCCCTACCGCCTAAGACACAAGATTAACAACAAACAGCACCCAATGAGGGAATAGTTTAAATTAGTAATAACGCGGCAAATAAGACACGGACGTGCAACAAATACGAAACTTTTGTTTGTTTTCCGTTAATTAATCCTTGTAAAAGTGTGACGAAAGGTGCGATTGGCATTTGTTACGGCGAAAAAAATAAATTGCCCCGTACACATTGCCGCGAAAGTCGTTAGTCTCTCGAAAAAATTGCCCGAGTGAATGACGAGCGAGTTGGCCAGCTGCTTCCGTAGGCACAGCTGATCGACCGGATATTGGCTGTTAGGGAGACGTCGTCTGTCTCCTTCGCTCGTGCCGTCTCTGTTGCGGCTTTTAATTTTTCCCTCTCCAGCCTCTTAATGAGCAGGCGACGCTTCCTATCCAAACGAAACCGCTCCAATTTAGAAAAGAAAACGTAAAAGGTAAATTAAATTATCAAAGTATTACGAAAAATTTTCGCTGTTCCGTTCGCGTGATGGCAGAGTCGAAGTGTTGTAGGCTGAATAATACAATTCCCGTGCCGCAGATCTCGTGTTTGAAAAAGTGAGTCCGCACGCGATTGAAATGCGGCGTTCG
The DNA here is from genome assembly GCA_951394215.1 of Glyphodes perspectalis. Taxonomy (NCBI): domain Eukaryota; kingdom Metazoa; phylum Arthropoda; class Insecta; order Lepidoptera; family Crambidae; genus Glyphodes; species Glyphodes perspectalis. The sequence continues at coordinate 8,257,673 of OX596218.1, forward strand.
AATTTTGAATTTTAAAAAATAACTGCATAGATTAATAAAGTAAAACAAAGGCAAAGGAATTCGAGTATGTACAGTTTATCGTTTAGATTAATCGAAGCCGGTACGATACATACAGAATACCATTTCATTAGTTCTGTTTCCAAGTTTGTTAACGTTATTGTGCGGCAGGTCGGTTCCGATCACACAACTTTGGTCGTTATACTCCAACAGTAGGAACCAATATGGCGTGCACCGAATCGTAGAAACCCGGAACACAGGGATTTTAAGTGGGAAGTTTTGACAACGGTTACAGCCTGCTGTTTGTGAAGTTAAGAAGTTTTAATATATAATGGACAACAAAATGTTTTCAGTAATGAATTGATGTATATTTTGGTTATTCCAACAAAGAGAAACAAGACGAGTTTGATGTTACGGCTCTCTCCCTATAAAACTGGTAATTTTGGGAATATCTCATAAACCAATTAGAATAATGTTAGAGTTTTGAATACTTTTCTATACAATTTGTCGTCATTGTTCCCATTAATAGAACTCATTTTGTGTTACTAGCCAAATGAGGTCTTTTGAAATGGTTAATTAGAATTTCTGCATAGAACAATGTCGACTTTGCGTGTTTCGTCAAGGAAACTGGCGAACGTATTTTAAATTAATAATCTACATTTACAAGCAATACAATTACTAGTTTCCATTTAAAAATTGTTGCAAATATAATTTCCATATCGGAATAGTGCAGAAGAAAGAAATTGCTCGATGAATAAGCTAGTTAGCCGTTTCACGGAAAGACGATATGTAAACAATATAATTGAAAAAGCTAACATCAGCTGATTTATGCAAATGATCCTTATGGTTTAGGAAATAAGAATTGTCGCGGGTAATTGTTGTCGCATGTTTTGATATGTGACTGTGCATGGCAACACTGAGTTGTGGGAATTCAATGAGCGTCGCAATATTATTATATGGCCACTGGGATCGACCCAGTATAGTATAATGGGTTTGTACTAACTTGTTACTTAACTTTGACTAGATGAAGAAATTGGAACAACTTTACTTTTATTTTATGAGAATTTAATTGGCTGTGAATTGTTACAATCGCTGTTCTGGGTATTTTGGGAGACACTCAAGTAACCGTAATAAAGGTGAAGCAATTTCAAGATACGATTCTGGGTATAGCAGAAATTGCTTATTCTTATAATAAGAAGACGGAGTGAATAAATATTATACTTAATAGCAACAGAAAAAATTTACAATTTTTTTTTTAATCTACACAAAACGATGTCAACATCAAACGAGACAACTGAATAACATTTTATGAGCTATTTGAATATGACTCACAAAATTTCTCAACATAGAAATAGATAGTATATGGTTCGATAGTGTATGACTAAATTGTGTTTAGTAAATAACATTGTTTACTATCTAAAATGTATTGCATGCTAAACCACGAATGCCCTATTTTATCGATATCTGAACCAGTGGATTAAAGAAAGCCTACTACATCCGAGTTTTGTTAGAAAAATAATTGTATTTCTACAATAATTAGACAGTTATAGATTTTACGCATAAAATCCCGAAATAATTAGTCTACTAGTATCCCTAGACAACTGCATATCTTTACTATAGATAGAATATTCAGTTTCTAGTCTTGACTATAGATTAGGATACGCAAGTGGTACGACCACCCGCGTTGCGTGCACCCCGCGTCTGCATTGCAGGTAACTGACAGGAAAGGGACAGATAACAGTAAAAAAATATATAGTTTTAAAGTTTCACAAAATGGTTGAAACTTTTAAACCGTAAAATAAAAATACAAGATGTTAATGGCAGTAGTGGCTCTGTAAACGTCGTTTCCTTTGCCTAAAAGAAATAAATATTAAAATAGAGGTAAGACTAAGGTTATACGATTCTTCGGGACGGGCTTTCTTATTTCTTTGCAATAGAAGGTTATTCCTTGGAAATACTTCAATTCTACACTTGAAAATAAGAACCTAGTAACTGTTGTATATAAAAAATAACCATAATTCCAGAGTAAAATGTCCAAAAAAAATAATTCAGAATTTCGATAGAACGTTTCATTGGATACAACGATTTCAAAATTACGATCGAATCGACCTATGTGCAAACAAATACATACCTACTATGATTTCTATTGCCAATGATCTTTGGCAACATGATATATGGTTTGCCGCTGATTCATTGTACATCTTCATGGCGTAACCTCATGGAATTGCTAACGTTTGACATTTGCTAAATGCGGCTATTGTGTCAACTGTCAAACAGGCCACCGCTTAAATTGGCAACTTTTGTAGCTTTTACGATCCACCATTTTAGCTATTTAAGCATTAACTCAATACAATAGATAGAGGATGAAAAGGCAAAGGATTATATATTTTATGTAACCATACCTACATTTGCCGTATATTTTTGCAACTCATTATCATACCTTGTGACGAATTATTGCTGAATGTAGCTTACTTACTTATAGTAGCTATATTCGTTTAAATATTTTAAAGCTAATATGTATGATTATTTAATTTTCTGAAAGACAAACTAATATTAACTTTAGAGTTCAAGCCTTGGTTTTGTCAGTAGTGATTAATTACAAAAATTAAAAATTTTCATAGTTCATTTTTTCGGGTTAAATAGTTGAACTTCCAGACCTAAAAAGATCACAATAAAATAAGTTTAATCAACCCAATCAAATGTCAAAACGCCATCCATCCATGGCGTAACATTAAGACCCATATGCTCGTACATTACGTTATCACAGCATCTCGGTCATATATCATGATGTATCGTCCCACCGACGTTTAGACGATCGAATCGAGAAATCAACTCCCATGGGATACAATTGGGATTGATCAAGCATTAATGATAACAGGCAATGACTTAGGACAATTTATTTTGTATACAACTTTGAAATGAAATACAATTTGTGGTAAAAAAACGGCTTTAGTCGATAGAATCTTTCAATGCAAGGTTGAATACTTGACATTCATGCAATTATTAGGAATCATATTTTTCCTTTTTATTTCATTATTCGAATAAATATAATGCAATTGTGGTATATATTTTTAAGAAAAAAAAAAAATATTGCACCCTACCAACAAATGACTATCTATCGCAAATTCCAATAACAAAGAAAAAACGCGGCAATTTATCTCGCGCGTTCCCGCCACAAATATTTTTTTCGCGCGAAAAACGCCGGCAAAGAAAACAGATTTAATACAGCCACGGTGCGACAACTCATCAAGATAACGGGTCGCATTTGACCGGGAACGATGCGATGTTGTGTGTAACACCCACGGGCCGGGTCAATCCGCGCAAATGGTAGGGAGCTTGGCGTGTTATGTGTTGTGATGTATTTCGTATGACACGCTCACTGAAGCGATGGCGTGACTTCAGCGGTCAACGTTCGGCGATTAATTCTAGCACCGCTTGGTATGGCCTAATTTGGACCTAATGTAATACAGGAAAGCAATGTTTATATGGGTTAGTGCAGTTAATTTTAAAAGTTTGGTGACAACTGGAGCGAATCCCATCGAAGTATTCGGGTGGGTGACCAAGTAAAGATGCCATCAAATCCTCTATAATGATCGCGCGATCAAAAGCAGATATAAAATAAGTCACTTACAGAGTCTACTCCAATAAAGACAAAGACTTTTATGATATAGTAACAATAAGTGCGAAAAATTTAATAAACCATATTGCTCCACAAAGGCTGTATAAGATTATGTTCTTTGCGTGCTCTTACGAAATTAAGCAATAAAGATGAACGTAATGTTTTATGGTTTAAAGAGATAAAACAACGCCTAGGTTATTTATTATGTGGTCCACAAGATGTTAATTTTGCCAAGAATTTTAACACGAAACCTGTATTAAATATGGTAACGATATCTATTCTTATATATTATATTTAAGTACAGATTGATTTATATTTTGTTTTTCGTAAATTTTTTTTTTTTTTTATGTATATTTTTTTTATTAGACATGAAAGTTCGTACATTTGCGTGTTTGTTAATTTTACACGAACAAATTAGCGACTATCGATATGCCATACGTACATATTAGGTTTAACGCCATACAGACAGATATAATGTCAGACAAATCCAGTTAAACTCAAACTCAAAATATCTTTATTTACGTAGGCCTCAAAAAGCACTTGTAAATCGTCAAATAAAAGATACAAAATATAACAACTTGAATCTACCACCGGTTCGGAATGTCGCAACTACCGAGAAGAAACCGGCAAGAAACTCGGTAGTTACTCTTTTCAATGCCAGATTGAATAAGAAATTAAAATTTACAGATTAAATTAATATTTACATAAATACATAAATTCTTCAGACTGACACACCAATTCCCTAGCTCCAAACTAAGCTTATGCTTGTGCTATGGATATTAGGTGAACGGATAGACATACTTAAATATGTTTATAAACATCCATGACTCGAGTACAAATGTCTATGTTCATCACACGAAACATTTGCCCCTAGCGGGATTCGAACCCGCGACCTTTGGTTTCGTAGCCAGGGTCTCTGACCACTCGACCAACGGGCCAGTCTTTATACCAAGTCATACAGTTAATGTTCGTTAAAGATTCAGCCGAGTATTATTATAAGTAAAAGGTAAACCAGAGCAGACCAGCCTCCGAAGATGGCACTTGTTCACAAGTATGACGTATGTGTCAGCCATCGTTTCACTCGACCATATTTGAGGGAATGTAACGACCCGTCACATTCGTTACATCACCGTTAAGAAATTAAATAATAGAATAATGGCCATTATATTAGAATGCATCTACACTAACGATAAATCAATAATCGTCATCAGCTGTACTACAACTACTCGTCCTCTGCTGGTTAATTTATCAATCGTGTAATCGTACTCAATAACGTAAAATAACAAAGAAACATACACTACAATTGTTTCTAAACCTGGTACTGGTCGATTAGTGATGTCAAGACACCACGTCGGCAGCTAAAAGTTAAACTATCGTTAAAAAGCGTGTTAGCAAACCGTTGCCCGTTACACGTTTCGTTATTTCGCCCAGCACTTAACTGAAGGTGCCTTTTAAGTCGTTCAAAAGTTGTTCGGGATTCTTCTCAGAGGTGCACACCGTTAAGTACATTTTAAACTTTTAGCAAATGGGTGTTGGTCTAATTAAAGCGTTAGTTAAGACCCCCTGCAAACATATTTAAAATATCGTTCGTGCTCCCAAAATAATGTGCAAACAAGGGTCTTATAGAATGGAGGCGGTTTTAATAAAAGCTTTCGTACATTCAAAATGAATTAGATTTTATCTTTTAAGTCTACTTGGAATGTAATAAACTTATCCGTTCGAGTATCTTATTCGGTTTTCCAAATATTGCCTTTTTAAGTGACTTAAACCGATAAACAATGAATGGATATTACTGACTAAGTATATCCAAGGCATTTTCAATCAATATTAAATACCTATCATCTTTCTGATATTAATAATCGGTAATGGGAGATACTCACGCTCATATTTTATAATATATCAATATAATAATAACTAATTACTACCGAAAAGCAGTATATGGATATGATATATACTATTGAGTTACATATTATGCCAAACTTATACTATATTTATATTTACTATATTTTAAGACATAATGATTTAGTAGAAATTACATAAGTTCAGCATGATTTTTGTTTAACCTTATCGAGGCCCACATTTAATTACGATATCAGAGTTAAACTTACTTGGAGAACGTTTATCTACAAAGTTAATTCAACTAAGTACTTCTGAAAGTCGTGGCACGGCATACGTTCGGCAAGTTGAACAATACAATGTAATCAAGTTGGTTCGTTAGTTAAACTGATTTGGCTAGACAATTAATATACCTATACATGTCTCCAGTTGGATTGACGCAATTTACATAACTAGTGGAAAGTTAAATCCAGAATATGTGCGCATTATACACTTTGTATCAACTAAGTTTGTACCACGTTTATGTACTTATGTATATTTTGATCGACCAGACGAGTCGTAATTTCACCAGCTTTTGTACTGGTCCCTGTCCAATAATAATACTGTTATTGTTTTGTAACAGTGAGCAGAATAAACGTAAAATATTAGATGTTACTTTAAAGTCCCTAGTTAATTCAGTATAGAGAGAAATGCTTGATCAAAAAATCTGAATTCAAATTATTTAAAAAGTTAACTACTCTGAATCAAACGTTGATGTCATCTTTTAAATAGGGTCGTAAAATAACGTGTTAACGTTGAAAAAATCTCGTTAAGATATTTACGTTCACAGCACTATTCGATTTAAGTGTCAGTTAATTAAATGTTTTTATTTGAAATCTTATTTGCCAGGCATAAAGACGAGATTTGATTGGAGGTGAATCGGCTCACCGTGAATTTGTTTGAGGTTAATTAGTAAGGGATCGAAGGGACTTAAAAGTTGAATTAAAGTTACCGACGCTAATCTGGATTTAAGTACAGGTCATTTCACGGGACCTAACACGTCTAAAAGAGTAACTAAGTCACGACTATCCAATTACCATTTACGGATCGATCTACAGTTAAAGTTTAAAATTAATCAGCTTTAGACTTACGAGGTTTTTATTTTATTACTGTTGCAATGCAGTGCCAAATTCTGAAGAGACTTAATACTTTTTAATAATTAAACGCATATTTGACCATGCATTTGTTACATTTTGATATTATTGCATGCTCATTGACTTGTTTTTGATTAATATTTAGAAAATATAATTCAAACTAACAGAACAGAGTTAGTAAACGGACTCCCCGTTACAAGACTTGAACTACTTCTACAAGAGAAAAGTAAGATGGTTATACCTACATATATATATGTATGTGGATGTTATAGCGAAGCGGGTAGGCGTAAGGATTTACCCCAACTCGAAATTAAAGTCAACAAATTACCATAAAGTGAATGACGAGAGGAACAATGAACGTGGCCGTTCTATCGACGGTATCGCTGCGTATACACTCCGTTACGTTACGGCGTATTCGAAAAGTTTTAAGCACCGAGTCCGTCTGCTTTGTTTTTGTTGACGCCGTAAATTTGCTGATACCGTAAAAACGTGAATGGGAAAAAGTTGGGCACGAATGTGTGACAGTGGGCTGGCGTGTTGAGCCATCGTAATATTAAAGGGGACGTGACTATTGGTGAGATGAGTGCCGATATGGGCTATACTTTTGTTATTGGGGCAATGCGACTGAGGTAAATGTTTGTTTTGTTTTGGGAAGGAACTCATTTGAAAAGAAATAAAGTCAGTAAGCCAATATTCTTTATATTTTTATTCATTCCTGACAGTGAGTGGTGGAAAAAACGTAAACCAATTACAATTTAAGCATTTAAATTAGATCAAAGTTTTTCTATAGAAATTCAAAATCAAAATTGATCATATTATATAGCAAAAGTTTTCTAAACGAATGTCACGTTTAATTTATATCGACATAAAAGTGTTATTTTAAATACAAATTTGAATAACAGTTTACTACAAGCACTGAAAGTAATTGTTATTATAATGTTTTTAACAGCTCAGCACTATAAACTATTCTTATTCAAATACACGAAACACTTGCATGCGGTCACGAGCAGATAATAATCAACATAAATTAGGATTAACTTGCTTAAACTTAAACGTAACTAAAACCATTAAATGGTTAATCAGATTATGGCATTTCCATCAGAGCAGGGTGGAATAAGCCAAGGAACCAGGGTGCATATTATAAATAATTTAGATGACATATCGCGTTAACTTACGTGTTACTTCGTATGGTGATGTTAGATCTAATATCTACTTAGCTCTGAAGTAAGCATATGGCGTGTAAATACTTAAAAGTAGCAGTGTTAAACACAAAACATATGGTGTTAGGTTACTTAGGGACCCTAGTACAGAAAAAGTAAGATAAATTGGCTGAAAGGTACAAATATGTAGATCAATTATAACAATTCAAATTTTCATAATACAATTTAAGCTTCTTATCTTTATATTAATACGTGAAGCAAAATCTTTGTACCCCTTTTCATGAGAATTACGCGGACGGAGAAGTATGAGATTTGGCACAGTTAAAGTCCATATAAACTGCAAGGAAAGGAAGGAATGCAGAAAGTTCATATTTCAATAAATAATAATAAAAAAATCAAACTAATAATGGTCGAATCTCGACCAGTGGCCAAGTACTAGTATAGGAAAACAGACCAATGTGAGTAATGATCGATATTATTTTTATATAATTTTAATTGCAATAATATCTCATATTTAGTTAATTTTTGGTATGCTATCTATACTAATATTATAAAGAGGAAAGATTTGTAGTTTTGTATTTTTGTGTGTGTCTGTTTGTAATGAATAAACTCAAAAACTTCTGTGCCGATTTAAAAAAATCTTTCACAATTGGAAAGCTACATTATCCGGAAGTAACATAGGCTATATTTTATCCCCATACTTCTACAGGAACGGGTACTATGAGGGTGAAACCGCGGGGCGCTGCTAGTAAGTTTATATTATGCTATTTTAAACTAAATTATGAACTAATTGCTCAGTCGTATCAGTTATCCTACTCTACATCTATCTTAAACAACGTGTCCATATTAAACACCATCTGTAGTTTTGACATCGTGCATAATCAGCATTGTCCGTTCCCGAACTAGTTCTGGCACGCGGCCCCGCCCGGATCAGAACCTGCAGGATTTACTAACACGCTAACAAGTTCCAACGGGCAATTAGTCGCAACAACAGAAGTTTGGGAGTCACATCTGCGCTGAACGCACGTGTGGGAGGACAGGGAGGATCCAGCGCGGATACTGTTTGTCCCGGTATGAATACTTCATATTTGAGTATAAGAATATCAATTTGTCCCATGTTGGTTTGCGTCACAAAAAGTATGCACCAATTGTGTTTTTATTTAGCATGACGTAAAAGGCGACTTATGGTGTACTGAATTTGTGAACATGTAGGCGACGAGATAGCTCGTTTTCAAATTTTTTAAAGTAATCAAGTTCAATTTTATTTTCAGCTAAAAGTGTTTAAAGGCGCTGCTTCTTGAACTATGTCTACCTCTAGGGATTATGTGCACGATATAATTTCAAAAATCACTTATATCATAATTATAAAAAAAAGATATAAATAAAACATAAATTCCAGTGAAAAAAAAAACACAGAAGCTCACATTCAAAAATCAAGAAACCGGTAGCTACAACAATTTGGGACACGCCATATGGGACACAACCGGGACGTGGCCCACCCTATCCCGGGGAACTTCTGATATGAACTGTTGGAACCGCGATGGAAGGTGAATTTGCCCGGGAAAAGTTCGCGCGCATCTACATAATGTAAATGGGATCCCTTGCTTCAGCTACACTTCGGTATCGTTTCGATTTTCCACTGCGATGGGGCGTGTTACGTCGGAAATCCATCTTGGAAAAGTATCACCAATAGGTACGTGAAAGGGAGTGAGACTGTGTATTATACATAAAGCGCTACAATCTTAACAAATAAGAGCGGGACGCAATATTAGTGAAGCGCAAAACTTAAGAACGGCTGGTCCAATTACCCACAATATAATTTATCTTATTATTGTTTAGCTGTTTTATTATTGAGCTTTTATAAACTATAATATAAAATACATCAAAGACCAACTTCAGAGATTCAAAGATTAGTTTATTAATTAAGTACATTAAAAAACAAAAAAAAAGTTGAATCTTCTAGTTTCAAAAAGAGACAAATAGTTTTTAGTTACCAACACATAAAGATTAGTTTTAGTAATTGCGAACACATCTGTCTTATATGTGTTTTGATGCGCATGTTCATATACTCGTAAGATCAACACATAACACAAGTCTAAATCTACTCTACTTGCGTGATATATTAGCTATATTTACACAATATGTGTACGTAAATCCGATGTGAACTCATTAACGTTAACGCGAAGGTGAAAATGATACGCCTTCGACACGAAAAGAAGAAGTAATCTCCTGTAAGGGATGACATTAATCCATTATCATGAGCGTAGCTTAGCTGAACAGCATCTTTGAAAAAGGTATTGTTAATACTGGTCGTGTATAGTTACACTATAAAGTGGTTTAGACAGGTATTTCTGTTACAAAGTAAGATTCCAGTTCTGGGTAACTGAAAGACGAAAGAAAGAAAAAAATAAGTCTGGACTTTTGTTAACTGTTAAAGATTATTGATTGGCTCAGTTGATTGGTGATTATACAATTATTTATTATTAATAACGTAAAAGCAAGTCCTCATTAATTATTTTCAAGAAAATGTTCAATAGAATCTCTATGTCCAAATTTAATACTATTTAGTATAGAACTTTGTTTAATTTATTAACATTACATAATAGAAACTGAAAAGTCGTAAGAGGCAGAATAATCCCAGTGAGTTAAAAATAAATAGATGTTTACAATGCTTAGTGCGCTAAATCAGTTTACTGCGACGGATGGGTCCACACGTTCTTTTAGTATATGTTGATAAGCAATCATTTACTGCGTTTACTTTAATCTTACAACTTGCAGTGTCCTTATTTACTATGACGCAATGTGTTAACTCAGAGCTGATCGTGTTCTGCAACTGAGTTACAGTGTTAACACTAGTATTTATTCTGAGTTATATCAAAAAAGAACAGGCAATTGGCCTCGCTACCAATCTATAGAGCGCGATTCAATACACCGAAATATCATTTGCCAAAAGAACACAAATATCGCAAGTATAATATCGGCCGAATTCCGGATCTGGCCGTTACAGATATTTCTACCCCAAGGTTTTATACGGCGGGAAGCTAATAAAATTGTATAAAGGACTAAATCGGGAGGAAGGACAATGTCACTTATCGAATTGCTCTTTCTGATGTTTGTTTGTATCACGTAGTATTTGGTAACGTGATATTTTGGAACAGTGCTTTTCGCTGGTCGATTTGAAGATCAGCTGTAGACCCTTAAATCTCAATTTCATAGCATAGAACTCATATGTATGCCAGTTTTTGGATATTCATATTATTAGAATAGTTTTAATCGAAAAAATAGTGCTTGAAATAAACTTCGTGGCAAAAATTTTGGTAATGCGATAAACCAAAATGTGCCTTCGTGATAAAATTTCCACTAACAATATATATCGAGTTTTGTGTAACTTTTATATGTCCAAATTTGGGAATATACAACCCGCAGGTAAATTAAAGAAAACGTACATTTACGTCCTCCGTAAAACAACAGTCCTTGACCGATTCGACACAATTAGCTAAGCTAATTCCGTGTCCATAATTAGCGACAGAAGCATGTTTATTAAAGGCGTACAAATTGGACCAAGCCCGTTTCATTCCGATGGCCGCCCTAAAAACACCACTCAAACATACCCGCCGTTTGTTCGTCCATAAATTTAACTTAGGATCTTGACAGCCTTTTAAAGCCATACTATTGCCGCTGTAAACCAAAAGGCTCAGCCCTGCGTTACATTAACCGATTATTTGCATCGAGGGCTGACACGAGATATATCGTCCGTCAAAAAATGCGTCACACAAATCCGTGACGGATTTCGATCTGATAAATGTCCTCCGCTAATTCAGCGGCGATTAAATCCACAAAACAACCGAATCCAAAAATATTTCAAAGTGGGCAGCGATTTCGTAAATTTACAAATCAATCCGAGCGGGGGCAATCGCACAAAAACGCGAAAGATTCTTTTGTTGAATCTATTACGTGCGTATACGGCTTGAAAAAGCTCAATCAATCATCGGCGATCATCCATCAAACGCATTCAACAAGTAAAAACAAAACTGTTATCGGGCAGCCCTGCGAGTGTCGCACAATGGGGAAGCACCCCAGCGGCGCAAGGTGCGTGTGCGTGTGTGCGTGTGCGTGTGCGTGTGCGTGTGTGTGTGCGGGGGGCGGGACGAATATATCCGTCCGTGTGTGCGTTAGGGCTGGCAGATGCGTTGTTCGCACGCAGCTGTCGGCTTCCCCCTTAAGCTGTAAATATAATACGGCACGCGCTGTGCTTTCACGTAATTATGCATTATTATTACGACCGCTTTTTCGAGCTTATTATTACACGTTTGTAATTTTTGTTTCGGATGCAGTCGCCAATGCTATTGTGTTCTGGCGCCGATGCGTGACGGGTATACTCGTATGCGTTTGTCGCGCGTGTAATGACGTGCCGAACGGCTTTTTACGCTCACAATTAAACTGTTAACTCGATAAGTGTACTGTAAGTAATAAAACTTTCCGTACAGACAAATTCTATTTCCGGGTAAGCTGTAGAAATATGAATTTCTATGTAAAAGCCCCGGCGGCTTCCAAACCGCAATATAAATTTAGTTAATGTACCAAGCGAGTTGCGTGTTCCTTTTCCCCGTATGTCTATCTCTGTCCAAAATTAACGTTGGTAAACCCCCAAAGTCTATTCCACGAAAGCATTGAAAAATGACCCGACTCTGAACAGAGGCGGCCTTATGAGAATATATGTTTTCGTAGAGATACAAAGAGAAATAACATAATATTCACGTGAGTGCGTAAACATGTACACGATACATCAGAGCGTATTGTTATGTTTCAAAATAATAGAATAGGAAATACAAATGTACTAGGATATGTATTGTAGGCGTAATAGCCATTTTCACTATTATAAATACTTAGTAGTAAAAGATATTTCCAGCAAAAAAGCTTTTGGTGAGAAAACTTTCGCTACGATTATATAAAAATGTATTTACAAAATCATAAGTTACTTTTATTTTTAACACTAATAATACTAGTATTATGAAATGTTCTATAATAGTGTGATAGCGTTTGCCATAAAATAAACTTATAAAGATAAAAGCTTCTGACGAAAATACAGCTTTCGCGTTTATGAAAAAATTTTAAGTGGATATTTCCATTCAGTTTTTCTATTCTTGGTGTCAAATAAGGTATATTATATATATACCTTATATTCAGGCAAATAAATATTTATACATATTTCTTACATACCAGATACTGCCTTGTTGCTGTTTCATTAAAAACAAATTTATTAAGCAAAAGCTGCTAGCGAAAATACTTTCTTATTTACGAAAATACGAAGAGTGGATATATTTAGAAGCATTACATTGTTATGGGTATAATTTATACAACGTTTATTTCTCGAGAAAATACTAGCGAATCGTATATATTACAAATACCTATACATATATATATATATTTATATTTCTAGAATACGTAAATACTTAGAAGTAGATACTTAAAGTACAGTTTTATAAATAAATTTGAAGCTGTCAGAATGACAGCAACCTACTGTCTACATTCATCAAAGGATGACGATAACAGAGCTATGGTAGCTCAGTGGACAAGATCGCGCGTCATAATGGCGAGGAATTTTGGTTGGTTCAAATCATTGATAATACGTTCTTCTGGGCTTTGTAAAAATATGGATTAAACCAGCGGTAAGCGTAAAAATGGTGAGGAAGTTCTCAGTCTAACTAACTAAACTTCACGCCACTTCCCTAGCGGGGTACGCTGAAAGAAATGGCCACATAGCACGCTCCTGGTGTTTCCTCAGTCTGGTCCCCTAAATCGAAGTTGAAAGATTACCTCTGACGATAGTGGCGCCAATTCCAAGAAGTGTCCAAAGGTACATACCTGAAAAAAAAAACAAGAAATGAGTAAAAAAAAACAGTACATATGAGGTAAAACAAGTTTTTAAAATATCTGCCTGTTAAGTGGTCACGCCTATATTGACTAATGATGAAATTTCGTACGACAAACGTTCGAATCCAACACGAAAACATAGTATACTTTTTAACCCGAAAAAATAATTCCAAGTGTGAAAAACTAGTTTGACATAAATATAAACGCCAAACGTCATATATACAAATTGGTGGTGATGGTACGTTTGACGAATGACATTCGAATTTCCTTTCAGCTAATGAACAAACATTCGTTGTAAACAGAATTAGGTTATATATCGCGAACGTTTCGCGGAAGATACATTCGTGTGTACGTATGTATGTACCACTTAACATGATTGTATAGCTTCCCTGTTAAGACAATTGCGTTTCTGTTGTATTGATTTTTTAATGCTGGTAGCAATTCATCGTAATAACTATGCCACATAATGCAAAAATACAATTCTCTTCACCTAAAACGATTTTATGTGAATACAAATACATGTGACAAGTTCAATTTGGAGGATTTGACTGAACAAAATTGTGTCACAATGTAGTACAAAGCCATTTAAAGATACATTTGAATATCGAAAACTGTTTTGTGTGTTTTTTTATAAATATATACAGTTGAATTGCAACTTTCGTTTTTATGGAACATAATATTAGAATAATAAAAGACCATCTAACTTTGTACTAATTATAAAGAAGTCCTATCATTTCAATAATAGCTGCGTATACTAATGTTGTTAACATATATGACTTGTATTGTGGCAGTAAAGTTTTAGAGCTAGAAAATAAATATTTTATGACTTTTTATTTCACAGAGAAAGAGCTACAAAAATGTTACAAAGGAATATTGGGAGTCTTAAAAACTAAAACCTACTTCTCCACAGTTCGAATTAACTGTGTTGTATTATATCATGACCATGATTTAGCGAGTCTGGTAATTACATTGAAGCGACTGCCGATCTGACCTTCGTCACCCTAAGATAGGGGAACCAGACAATTTTTGGATCATGGTTACAAATCCAAAGTTATTTGAATTTGCAGGTTTCATTTTCCTTCACCGTTGAGCTAGTGGTATAAATACGTACATAGATTTATAAAATCCAGAGGTACGTATCCGGGTTTGAACCCGCAGTCCTCGGTTAAGAGGCGCGTGTCCTTACCATTGAGCTACCACCGCTCTCATTATTTCATAGTGAAAGTAGTAAATATTTTTTTATAGCGGTTTTATTTAAACGAGACTATAATACACTATTACCTACAATTGAAGTGAACCAACTCTGTTGAATTTATAAAAACCGGTCGGTTGGGACCACAAACAATGAAAAGGGTGAGGCGGGGACATTATCAGCTACTAGTAATAATAATTATGCTGATTTATAATACATATAACAACTGCCCAACTATAAGTGGGGTGGCAACCCTTATCAGATCCGGGGTGAAATCATTGTTGAAGTCACTTAGCAACAGTTGAAAAGCGTGCAGATTGCATAGATTTACAGTTAAGATAAGGGGAAATGTAAGCATGTTTTTGATCTTAGAACAGTTTTATAAGCTGGATTTGTAAGAATCTAGACAGATTATATTCTGATTTAATGTTAAAGTTTGTTATTATATGAGGTTCAAAAAGTGACATTATGCGAGGATTTAGATAACGACCTTTGTTAAAGTTTGTCATTATAATGATTTTTGGTATATGAGTTTTTAATATCTAAATGATTTAAATACTTTTAATAGTCTTTTAATAGATGATAGCTTTTAACAGTTAATGTTAGTAATGAGAAAGATTTCAATTAAGACTTTAGAACACGTTAAACAAAAGATTGAGCCCTTTTGCATATTTGAAAGTATTAAATTTCTTTCAAATATATTTAAATTGATATAAACGATTTGCATATGATGCAACTACATTCGTTACAACTAGTATTAATGTAACTGAGACTCGGACAGATTCATACGAATTGATATACATTAACAGCAAGCAATGATTGATTGAATACGAAAAAGTCACTTATTCAACACCAACCACCGAATGCCGAGCCAGATTTCCGATCAAAACAACCATGTCAAAGTGTGTTACATTAAAAATACATGTGTGCACGCGCTAATGATGTTCACCCTAATGGATTGTTGGCTGAGTGCCTCATAAAAAGTTGTCACACGCAATTTTCGTACGAGAATGATTTTCCCGTGTATAACCACTGCCCGTAGCAACCATCCAGTTTAATTTTGAATTGAGAATCTTTAGTTCAAAATTCTAAATAAATGAATGCTAAGGTTTAGTTTGAGACATTCCTAAGTTCAAAGTCAAAGTCAAAATAATCTTTATTTTTATAGGTTTCCACAAACACTTATAAATCGGCAATTTAAGATAATCAACTAATAATATGAATCTACCTTAATATTAATTATTATTTGAGAATCTATAATCAATCAACGAATAACTTTATTTTCATTAAATGTACCATCTTCTATTGAATGATACCAAAGTTAGAAGTTTAAGTTAGAAGACTAGACAACCTCGTTTATATTTCGTAGTAATACAAGAGCAGTGTGTAGGGTTGCCAACTATACTGTTATAAACAGTATTATACTGTTTTTCACTAAATCATACTTCTAACTGTTGAACAAAAATAAAGTATACAAAATACTGTTTTCAGCATCACATTATGTTTTTTCAGTTATAATTGTGATGAGGCGTATGAAGTTTTTAAAAAAGATTGTAAATTAGTAAGTTGTGCGAGAAGCTCTAAAAGATATGTAATTTAAAATAAATAAATAAAATACTGTTCATTTTTAACCGACTTCAAAAAAAAGGAGGAGGTTCTCAATTCGACTGATTTTTTTTTTTTTTTTTTTTTCTTTTATGTAAGTTACTCGATATCTGAGAATTGTTAACTGATTTCCAAAATTTTTTTTTTAATCGAAAGGGTTTACTCCCGAGTTGGTCCCATTGCCACCAAGTCAGGATCTGATGCAGGGATCCCAGGAAAATCGAGGGCAACCCTCAAACTTTATAGGCACGTACAATGTGTTTTAGACATTTTCTAAGATTGTTCAAGTATTTACGCATGGTACTTTTCATCTTATGTTGCTGAGCTGATGATGGAAGGTATAACTCCTTAACGATTAGGAGTTCGTGGATAATTCTTTCAATATTATAGGGCCATATTGAGTGTTATTCTCGAGATAGTCTCAATTTCACCAAGTCTTGGTCTAGTGATGGGATTCCATGAAAACGAGGGCCACTCTTAAATTTTAACGACATGTTAAGTGTTTTATTTATTTTTTCTAAAACGATTTCAGTATTTGCGTCTCGTACTCATCATGTTATGTTGCTTAGCTGATGATGAAAGGTATAACTCTTTGAAGATTAGTAGTTTTTAGTAATTCTTTAAACATTAAAGGCTCGTTATACCTTTTCGTCTTTAGTCTCATAAGACTGGCACTGTCTCATTAAAGCAGCTCGTTTTGATTTGGTCTACCTACCTATTAATAAATTTCACTAAAAAGTAACAAATAAGTTAAATTTTAACAAAAATAAAAACCGACTTCAAAAAACCCCGCAAAAAATGTTTATATAAAAACACAAGTAAAAACTGCCTTAATAGCTATTTAAATGTCTAAACACTAAAAAGTATAAAATAAATTCTTTCGACTGCTTCGATGAAAGTATTAATCTTTAACACGTATTTAAATATTTACAATAATCAGTTAGTTTTGGAGTCGGTGCCAGCCAAACTAAAAAAAAAGTAGACACTTAATAACAAATTACCTTACTAATAACAATATGAAACAAATTAGTTAAAATATGAGTATATTAACTTACTATTGATTTTGTATATTCAAAACCTATTGTACCACCCTTCACCAAGAAACAAATAATTGCAAATTCCGAAATGATGATATAATTACGCGGGCTGGCACCGACTCCAAAACTAACTGATTATTGTAAATATTTAAATACGTGTTAAAGATTAATACTTTCATCGAAGCAGTCGAAAGAATTTATTTTATACTTTTTAGTGTTTAGACATTTAAATAGCTATTAAGGCAGTTTTTACTTGTGTTTTTTTATAAACATTTTTTGCGGAGTTTTTTGAAGTCGGTTTTTATTTTTTCTAAAATACTGTTTAATATTCTTCATAGACCTGAATATAATTTATTTCTTGTAAAAAAAGTTGGCAATCCTAGCAGTGTGCATCTGTTATCTATATTTGAAGGGATTTGACAACATGATATCTCTTAATCTGATAGTCTGGTCTTTCATTATTAGGCTTGACCTGGTGAAATAATTTTTATCGCTTAAAAATTATTTTACCTTTGCATCTTTTCGGCTTTAATCTTTACAAAATATACTAGGATTAACCCAATACAACTTCAATCTTTAAATCCGCGCGTTTTTACAGCAACAGCCGTTAAATAACTAAAATAAAAGGCTATTTTTAAATCAAAACAGTAATTAAAAAACTCGCTGAGTTCCGAGCGGTTGTTGAAGCGAGGAACAAAGCGTCCATCGGTGACTCATAATTTACCCCCATTCAAACGTCCAAGTTGTACCAGTGTTGTGTATGGAAACTTCTGCTTGTAGGCTTAGGGATAATTACTGGAACAGTGCGGGGAATGTATCGAGAGGGTATTGAATCGATGATGGCGCAATGCTCAGTGCAATGAAATGAGTTTCTGGTGCACTCATTGGAATAATGTAAAAATATAAATTTGAAGTCAAAAGAATCCATACTAACCTGTATACGTGTACTTTTAAATACACTTTGCTAATAAACGAAAATTTACTTAGAGGATTTTTTCTATCTCAAGAATTGAACGTGATTAATGATTTTAATGAATTTGCGTTAAAAATATTAACGATAAGAAATTTTAAATATAAGTAGTTTTACTTAATGGGATGCTCAGTGTCGGAACCTGAGACGTTTCAGTATTTGAAGTCGTCAATGTTAAGACGAAGTTTCATATCGATAAACTATCTTGCATCACTAATAGGCTAGTTAGTCTCGGTATAGATGCTGAGGGCCACTTAAAACTTGATAAAAACTTAGCCGGCCGCTGGGAAGAAATTCCTGTCACGCAGCGGGAATAGAAGCCGGGGGCGAAATGAGGGATGAGCTAACGAAGGAAGCGTAGCGAAATATAGGAACGTGTCGGTGGCGATGCGAATGCGAACTGACTTTTCGAATGTCGAAAACGGCATTCGACGTTTAGAGATCGCATGTAACTCGATAAACTCAAGGAAGGAAGTGAATATGGAATTTGTGCACAAAAATGTATTTGAATTTGTTTGACAATTTTATTGAAATAACGATACTGAGCATTTACTGAACCACTCAACTATAAGTGGCTCAGTTAATGTTGCGTTTACATAATTATGTCAGAACTTTATCTATTTACTTTAAGAGTCATAGGTAGTACTACCGCTATCGATACTTGCCTTTATTTGCAGTAGTTTGCAATCATCAACTCTTTTCTTGGAAATATCACGACCCAAATTCCCAGATGTTAATATACTATCAAACCAGAAAGAGATATTCTACTATGGAGTGTATACGAACAATTTAATGTGCCGGTGTGTAAATAAGGTGAGGCTTTGTCGAGGGCCTGGCCTAATGATCATGTTACAATCGATATTAGGCCTGTTTGGGAGTGACGGATGAGGGAAAGTGTATGGAAAAATTCTGATTTTGGTAACGAGGTGGGGAAACATTGTTTGGTTAAGTTTGACGACCTCGATGGTTAAGATGTGATTACGCATGTTTTTTCGAGAAGATATAGATTTTCGGACGTGATGATATGTTTGCATGTTTGCATAGATAGATATGTTCAAGTTGTCAACTCGTGGTTTGCACTATGAGAAAGAGAAATCTGGTCATAAATAATGATATCATCTTGTTTAAGATAAATGTGAACTTTTAGTCATATCTTTGTTGACAACAGGTAAATTAATCAACTCTCAGTATTTTGTCTCGTTCCTAGTAAGGGTCTACTAGAACTATACGAAGAGTTTATGTTTGCAATGAGTCTACGGACTATCTTTAAAAGTAAATATTTCTGCAATATGACATGATTTTAAAAGGTTTTTCCTTCGGTCCTGCCGTGGCGAAAAACGTAAAACAAATGTTAAGCAGCTCAATTTCAACCTGAACGATAATATTACATTTAAAAATAACGGATTTAAAATATACGAACTTTTTAATAAAATAGCCATTACCGACGCATTACCACATAGCGGATTGTAATGATGAAATTTTAAAAGCGAATTTTTAAAGGCCTGATCGAAAAGCGTTAATGCCGAAAGCGTAATTTTCGAACGAAGCTGTAAAGTAACATCGGCAATAAATGTAACATAAAGTCTACGCTCCCTATATATTTTCGCGTAGATATTATCAATAATGTGTCGGGCCGGCCACACTGCGAAATTGGATTGCTTTGTAGCCAATAAATTCATTCAAACTTTGTAGATGAAGCTCGATAGTATCTGTAGTTTTTCTGCAGCAAAATTATTCATCTCAAGACTGCTTCGCGCCGTCTGTGGTTTTCTGATAACTGGTTCTTTTCTTTGAAAAATAAAAAGTTCGACTGAGACATCGTTAAGAGGATTTGTTTTTAATGGCTTTTTCTACGGTTCAAGTTTAGTTTTGAATGAATGAATATCGTATATATATAAAATATCGTATATACAATTTTGAATCTATACGTATACGTATTTTACATTACGCTCATACTTCTTCTTACGCTATACCTTACTTTAAATTCACACCGTAAAGTGATTAAAATACTAATTAGAGATTTAAAAATGTCAGCGTCAAACATGCAGTTTAAACTCTCGTCTTCGTTCTAAAATGGAGCGTGTTTAACGTTAGCAAAATTAATAAATTAAGTCAGTATTATCCTGGTACATGTCTTTTATACAAAAGAACCCTCACATTTCCCGTTTTGAAGCGCGCATAATTACAAAACACGTTAGCAAAAAGTAATGAAAAACCTCCCCGAACCGACGAATTTGCATAAACTAGCAACGGACGGACAAAACCGCCATATTCTACGTTTTATGGCAGCTAATTTAAACGCACAAAGAAATTACAATGCAATTCTACCTATCAATTAAAGCCGTAATTTGTACGTCGGAAGGGTAAAACGGCGGGAATTAAATTGTTTAATTCGCTTTTATGTCCGCCATTTTAAATCTGAATTGTCACTGTCAGTTTTCGCGCCTTTTGTGTTTCAATTAGGTCTCGGAACATGATTGTGTAATTTGGTCTATTAAATGTGATTGTTTTGAACTAAATTTTTGAAATTTGAAATTCATTTACTTTTTTTTACATAACCACTAAATTAAGGTATCCGTGTTAGATGTCATTATTTTATCACAGAGACTGAAAGTCATAAGAGTTTCGCAAAAAATAAACACGTTTTATTATGACGCGGCATACAAAGTTATCGCACATATTTTTCTATCAACAATGGGCGATCCTATTCAACGTTATGTAGTCCACATACAAAGATCTCGCAAAACAAAGAACTTTATTGCTATGCCAAAGCATTATATTTATCATTTACGTATATCTTTTTCCACACAGTAAGCCCAGCGGATTATTTTATTACTCAATTCCAGTCCCAACCCTCGTTTTATAAAAAAATCTAGCCGCTATTATATTCGTCTCGTTCTATTACAGGTAGAGGCGTGTGTGCGAGAGAGACGGATGGTATGTGCAGGGGATAGAATGGGCAAATTGGTTCCGCACCCTTTAAAATCGCGCCCTGGCTTTGAATGGCACGTGGCTGCTTTACGGGTTAATTCAGGGTAGGAACGAAATGCAGACGGACGGTATAGCAACCCTGTCAAAGGGCTTTAAATGAATCGATAGTTTAAATGCTTTCTGGACAAAAGAAATTAATATTTCGGCATCTGTTAACGTATTTTTGTCCATATTTATTTTAGTCTATCGCAGCGGGAGAGTGTGTATCAATTCACACAAAAGCCAATATTTTATTCACACAACCAAAACTAAATATTCGTAATAAAAACAAATTGAGTAAGTACAAAAATTTATTGTTCCACTCAAAATATTTCACTAAAATTTTATTGACAAATAAACGTCAGTGCGGCGTCACGAATGTTTGTAATGGATCTTTTGACAAAAAAAAAGTAATAAACCAAAATAGTTTACGACATCTACGCCCATTTGGTTTAATGACGATTCGACAGATGGCGTTACATTCAATGGCCGTTTGAAAATGACAATCGATTTTTACTGTTAAATTTAATCATGTGGCCATCTGATGTCGGCGTACGATTGGGGAATTATGACAAGTTATAAAATAAGCTGAACTTCTGGAACGAGTAATAATTATTGATTGAGTAATTTATGTTTGCAGTTTTGTGGTGTTATTTAGAAAGATACGGTAATTTTGTTTTGAAAGTGTAGTTTATTAACTTAAAAGTTGCTGTCTAAATCTAGATAGGGGCTAAAAAATATCATAAACTCAACTTTTGCATTTAGTATACTTTGAAATAAGTTAAGCGAAAGTAAATATATAATTAAATGGAAACTTAAAATCTCTAGTCAATCGTTCAACGCCGTAAGTTAAAAAGAGTTCTTTCCATTTCATAATTTATTTTAATATATTGTGTGTATATTCGAATACGAAAAGGCGTACCAAAACATAATAACATATGACAGGGAAATTCAGCGGTCACAGAACGAAATTTAAAATTCAAACCGCGCTGGATACCCTTGTTCCATTAAAAATAGACTCTATTGCCGTGACATAAAGATCTCCATTGCGTCAAGTGTTATTTGGGGTATATAGAGAAACGTCACATATTTCTGGTAATCATCGTGTTTAATCAAGGGCAGGTCACGTGCGTCTCTGACGAGGGCTAAGGGTTGAGGTAGTTTACTCTGACCCATTGTGTACAACACACATACTAAGTTTATGGAAATAGGGTAGTTACACTAACGTGGAGGTGCGCTGTCCTCGCAGGGTTTGTTTACATTGTATTTGAAAAGATTTAGATAGATAATGGAGTAATTAAGTGGATAAAAGATTTTATCTTTTGCATCTGTCACGAAATAATGGCTTGGTATATTTATAGTATTATAAAAAAAAATATTTACATACAGTTATATACGTGAGTTTGTATTTATATGCTGCATTACTCATGTATTTTTATAAGCAATGACATAAAGAAAGACACATGTTTGATTATAAAGTTATTCTTTGCATGTTGTTTTTTTCCGTCATTAACTTCCCAAATTATAAAAACAATGTGTGTAACTCGAATCGAATAAAAAAAGACCGCAAACAAATAACAGATGTCGTTAGTTGTACAAGAGTTAACGTAATTTACAGTAGTGATATGCAAATTACTTAACACCTCGTCCGTTTCGCCTAGCCATAAATATTGCCGACCTTAAATTTATTGCAATAGAGTCTAATTCACTACAATGCCGTTGACACTACACTGCTGGCAAGGTACAGGAGTTATTAGACTATAATGGGATTACATATAAGCTCTTGGGCTATAAATAAGCTGCCTTCGGCATGAGAATAGGGATGATAAAATAGATTCCATTCTGTTAGGCATCGGAAGGGACATTAATTTTCTGCCTACTTAAATTGCAATGGTGGTTCGCGGTAAAAGACGCAAGCGGTTGACAAATGAGCCTACCTACATACAGCAAAGTATTTCTTAGCCGAGTATATCAAAGCTTAATGGTTATATTAGCAGACTTGTATATGTATTAACGTATGAACCAAAAGTTGACAAACAAAAAAAAGAACAATGTAGATATATGCCACGGACTATTAATAAGAGAAGGACTCCACGCTATCATACTATAGCGTGAAGCCACGTTTATGCATATGTGAGTGAGATACGTATGGATACCAGATATCGGATATCTGTCAGTGGGAGCTCTTATTATTTCAATGTGTGACGTAAGTTGCGTGTCAAGGTGGAGCACCTGAGGAACTTCAATGTCTAGTTAGTGGCGCGGAGTCCATTTCTTTTTACTAGTCCGTGGTATATGCATGTCTATGCAACAAGCACTGCTGTTCTACAAAATGACATTCATAATTGAATTAATGTCACCCAGCTGTATTCATTTAATAATAAAAAATGCTAATGCGACACTGTTCATTTAGATTTCAAGAAATCACTTTTATTAATCGAAGTGCTGCCTTTTTTCATAACCTAGTTAACTTGAGATCAGTCGGAGAATATGATTTTTAATTAATTAATTAATTGGTAGCGTTGGAACTAAAGCGTAAGAATACTTAATCAGAAGCTGAATGGAGAAAGTTTTTTATTGTTTGATTTGCAGTGTTAAGTGAATGAGCTTTTATATTTGATCAAGCTCGGGTATTAAGTTCTTCCTCCTATTTTTTTAAAGTGTACATTTCTGAATATTTCTGGCTTTTTAGACGTAGTAGATTGACTGAGCTCTGATTGGAGTCAACTGTTGGATTTTGCCTACACCGAGGATTGCTGGCAAGATAGGATGAAAATAGGCACTATGTTTCTTGCCTAGCATATAGTCAAAGGCGACTCATTGTGTACCTATTATGTTTGTGATTATGTAGAAGACGAGTCAGCCATTTCCATTACTTTTCACAATTTTTCAACTTACCCAAATCAACATTTTTTTTTGGCTAAATGCCTCTTCAGGTGTTGCGGGCGTAATGATGTATTTGAGAATATATTATAAGATATTTCCGCTAGTTTCTCAAGACTTGCGCATCGGGTCAGGAAGGCTACTCTGTCCTCGGCCACCTGTCACAGATTCCCCGGTAGAGCTTTACCGGAACCCTTTTGCTTAACCTGCCTTTAACGCATTGAATCTGACAGATATCTACAGAAAAATGCTCACTAAATTCAAGTGGACCCTTCGGGACGATAAGGTTTTCTTGGAAGTTATTTTAGTGTTAACCTTCTACTTATAGATTGGTGGACGTATTGAGGATTAGTTTTTAAGGCTAGTTAAGTGTTTGGATATATCAACATATGAAATATGGAAAATTAAATGTAGTTAAGAGTTTTATGACCTTGAAAGTTGTATTAAGCAAATAAATAAGTAGCGGCAAAGTTTAACTTCTTACTAAGTCTATGACCTTGAGGGTTTATGCCCCAACCACAAAAAAATGAACCGGAGTTAACTTGTGCTATTTTTCATTCCGGGAAAATAAATCGTTTCTGAGAATTGTAAGCCAGCAAAAGTTGTGAAAGGAAATGTAGGAACTAAATGCACACCGTAATATACAGCTCATAATCGTATACTCAACAACGTTAACGATAGCAATATAAAAAATAGACCTATTTCTGAAATAATGAGTTAATTCGATTTTTAAATTCCCACTGTCGAAATGAAATTCAAAAATAAGGTTAAAGAATAAACCTTTTTAAATTACGTTTAACCAATTATGACTCGTTCAGAACGAATGAACGAGGGAAATGGGAAAATTATTCAATTTCTCGTTAATTATTTGATGTTTTCGCGGTATGGAAATTGCACATTTCCTGCCTCGATGCCCATATTAAAGGAGTGTACTCCTAATATTTTCCCTTTGAGAATATGTAAAAATAAAAATTTACGAAATTTTTGGTATGTGTTTAATACGGCGGTATTTCTTTTGGAAATTTTAGACGATATTCGTATGTAACTTTCGTACTTCAATATCGTACACATGGTGAACATAGGAATTTGTAATTATATCAAGAATGTCTAGCCTTAGTATACAATATACAAGTAAATACATATGTTTAGTTAGGAGCTAGATAGTTGGTATGCTCGTTTAAATTTATATATATCTTATGGGGTCCCGCAAAATATATAATAATCGAGAATGGTTGTAACGCAAAAAGAACACCTGTTAAAGGTTGATACTAAATTGTCGATATGGAACGAACGTTTTTGAGGTGATAATTGTCAGCAAAAACGTAAGGCGAAATTTAATCGAAACTTTACCACAAGAATTCTAATTAAATTGGGTCCTAATTAAAAGTTAGACACTGAGCGATCGCCTATGGAGTTAGCCTGATGAATATGAGACTAAGTATGTTCAAGTTTTAAGACCTGAATTGTAGCAAACAATAAAGCTTATAAATTGTTATAAAAAGTGGCTTATTTAAAAAAAAATGCAAATGTATCTCGGACTCATATACCTAATATGAGTGACTATTTATGTAGTAGTCTGAAGAAATATTTCAAAAAATATAATATCAGACCGCTAAGTCCAGTTGTTAAGATAGCCTAGTTGCGAAATCAAACGGCCCGGGTTCGAATACTCTAACTAAGGGAAATGTTCGATGAACATTACTTGGACTCGAGTCATGGATGTTTTTGTAGAAGTATTCAAGTATATGTAGCACACATATACTTGAATACAGCAATTCTAGCATTAGCAATTCTAGCTAATGCTAGAATTGCTTGACTTTATTAAAAAGATAATGTTATAGGACATCTTATAATTATTTTAATCTAAATCTAATTGAAGTCGTGTCCTATATCAGTGTTCCATTTTATAGAACGGTAATATTTATTGAATAGCATTCTTTAGACGGTAAAATTAATAGATATGATCCTTTAGAAGGCATTAATAAATCGATGTACCTTTGTAGTTCTAGACGAGACAGTCCGCGTTTGAGGAAAAAATACGGAATCCGTCCTCGTAATTGGCATTGCCGCGGGCGGGTTGTTCGTACCGAACTGTTATTTCGACGAATTTATCATTTTTCGAGTGCCGCGGCGATTTTGCTGATTTTAGAAATGGTTTTGTATGTAAAAAATTGTGGCGTAATATCATTGAAATATAGGTGCTTGTTGTAGATTCAACGCTTAAGGCAGTGTTGCTATTACTGAAAATTGTGCCTATGCTTGGGAAACTAAAGTATTTTTTTAAATATAAATGTACATTTATCAACTCCAATCCACTGATAAGAAAATGTGTCATAATATTTACAATACGAATATGAACTCTGAATTAATAGTAAGTTATGAATACATTTGAAATCGCCACTAAAAAAATTATGCAAAACTGCAGTGAGATCGTTAGAAACAGACGACAAAGCGAAACATTCCAACGTACTCCATACCTAGCTGAAATTCCGCTATCATAATGGTTTTCAAACGGACCTGCGAGAGACATCTCTAAAAACCTAGGATTCAGAATTAATTCGATTGAAGCAAAGGCTGTTCACTAGCGCATAACTCGTACAAAGAGCCCGCAAGCAATGGGAAAATTTTCACGTACACACTTATTTTACCTTTTCTTTTAAGTGCCAAAGAAACTGGCAAGCATTTGGCACACCGCCAACGCTAAGGCTCGACTGTTTAATGCCAATTTTCCGGTAAAACCCAGCTTTTGAACTATTTCTTTTTTCCAATAATGACGCGAAGTGAGTTTCGCAATTTTCCCTCACATCCCGTAATGGAAATTCTTTGGAAAGTAATTAATTTTTACCGCAAATAATTCTCGCCTGAACGGAATGTTTAATAATTTTCTATTTGTCTTGTTGTTGGAGTTACTGAGAGCCTGAGCTTAGCTGGTAGTCCAGAGAATGGTTTTAGTATTGAGATATTTTACATGGAATTTTCTGTTTTCATTCGTGTCATACAGATTGTCTTAGTGGGATAAATTAATATAAATAAATAAATAAATTCAATTGATTTTATAATTGGCTGTCTTCCTGATTATTTCTCCGTATTTAAGGTGCATTCTCAGAAGAAAATACACATACATAATCAAACCAAAACATTTAAGTATGAAATTAATACCTTAATCGTCCTACGATCTTGCGGTAAACTGTTGCTACGTCTACTATCAGAAATACCTTTAAATCAATTATACTGTAAATTTTACACAACTGAATAAAACCCTAAACCGGGTCTGAACTCTGAAACTTGATTTCATTATACGATCCCTTTGAAACATCTTATTCAAAAGATCAAAAAAAATCTAAAAAGTCCTAAAGTAAGTGAACTAAAAACCTCTGTAGAGACTAAATATTTTATTTTCGTTTCTTTTTCACCCCGCGTTATAAATTCAAATTACGCGCGTAATTCGAATTGGAACGCGTTTATATTACGCCATCTTATTTTGAATTATAATATATTTTATTTTTTTATTATATTTTTTTATCTTAATATCATCGTCGTCGTTGCTAAACCCAACTTATTTGCCGGTACAATTTTTTTAACCAATATTGCACGGCTAGTCTTGGCACTCATAGCATATATAAGTAAATGTACATCTACAGAACGAGAATCAAAGCCTCCATTTCGTTGTAACATCAAATGCCTTCCACAAAACACCCGAGTACATTTTACTATTTCTTTTGAACCGCGGCCTTGGCCCAGTGTTTGAGCCAATATTGGACGAGAGCGCCAACAAAGCGGAGTCGAAGGGCGGCAAACAGTCGGAATGTGACGCCAAATAATCCCCAATTGGATAGTACGAAAAAAGGGATTGGCATGCCTAGGTAGGGATTGAGCAAGGAAACCAATATGTCGATATACATATCGATAAGTTAACGACTTAAGACTAAAGACTACATTCTCGTGAGATTGCATTATACATACATACATACATAACAGCACGCCCTTAATCTCCGAAGGGGTAGGTAGAGTCAAACGGTCAGCATGCCCCTTCAACCACATTCAGCCAAAAATAGAGCCGGGCTGGGTTAGATTGAAAATTGTGAAAAAGTAGTGACAAGCGGCTAACCTGTCGCCTACACAATCATACACCCAAAACCCGATATACCATTGCATATTGCATTGCATTATCATTGCATATTCTAAAACAATTTCAAATTAATACATATGAAAATTACGTTATGACTGGACAAAACGAAAGCACCAACTCACCAACTGCGTTCCTAGCATGCCGTTAAAGGTGATTATTGTTTACTGAATTTTGGGGTTGCAATTAAGCAGACGATGAGGTGGCGACAAGCTTTCCACAATTTTCCGTCTAAGCTAGCTCAATTTAATTTTTGGTTAAATGTGGTTTTAAGAATCTATCTATTGCTCCTTGAAGCAGAGGCCTTTTGAGGATCGCGGCCGTGGTGGTATAAGATGAGTTAAAAAGCAGTTTCTATCGTTATTATTAATATCGATAGTTTGCATCCCTATCCAAAGGTTCGGAATTACGGCCTTCGCTTGTTCGGGATGGAGGTTGAATTTTGATGCGAAAGTAACCGGCGAAATTTGACACCGGCCGGGTAAGAATTAGGCCTGATTAAATTACGTATGCGACATCACTGGCCGGTTCGCAGCCTATTTAATAGCCTAGCTAGAGGGTATAGGCCTGCGGTCCGTTTTAGTAATGTTTTGGGTGTTTATAGAAAACATTGAATTAGGATAGCAATTTCGTCTCGTATAACAAATTTAGAAGCATTTTGGGCAGGATGTGAATTCTTTGAAAGTTGAACGATCTTCTTAAACCAGAGTCAAATGAGATGGCGCTATCAGTTTGGTCACCCATCAGATTTCTGTCTGCACTTAAACTTGTACTTAACTGTAATCGAACCTCAATGGCACAATCTATTATGCTACTGAGATTAGTAGTGATGAACTAAAGAACTTTTCCTAAGATGTTTATTCAAATACAATTCTAGGTAAGTATCACTAAGTATAGCGCATTTACTATGAGTTAGGAACCAAGTGAGGTCCACGGCTAATTTCGCAAACTATCTCCAGGTCATTGACCCATAACTACAACAGGCCATCGGGGTCAATTGTCTGATGTTATTGTTATGACTGATCCAGTCACGACATATGCCGCTCGTCTATGGAGGCAATCTGGTAACCCCCCGTGGCTCAATACATAGCATGTTAATACAAGAAAAAACAAAGACCAAACACAAGTTATACGTATATTTATTAATCATCACTATATCTTGTTTTGTCCCATGTTGGTCTGAGACTTGAAAAGAATGTGCCATCTTTGGTTCTTGCCTAGCATGTCGTAGAAGACGACTAATGGGGTTGACGGGCTAGCCACTTGTCACCACTTTTTCACAATTTTCCATCTAGCTCAGCCCGGTTTTGTTTCTGGCTGAATGTGGTTAAAGGGGTCTGCTTGCCTCTTTGACTCTGCCTACCCCTTCGGGGATTATGGGCGTGATGTTATATATGTATGTATGTATCACTATATCTAGCGAGCATCTAGGGACCCATAGCTATCTAACATCTACACTATTTACGCTAACATGATTATAATGGTCACCCATCTTATACCCGCACACGACGAAGTAGCTTAAATATGCTTTCGCTAACCGAGCCCTGTACAAACAGGTTCAACACATTGCCCTAAAATAGTGTACCCACTTAGTCTAAAAGAAGACAAAGCAAACACGGGTACGTGACATTATGGCTACACCTGTTGATGCATACGACCCAAATATACAACGCTCCGGAGCCACAGTATGTGTAAAGAGCAGTAGCTGATGTACAAATAAAGGAGACTTTTTATACTGGCCTGAATCGTTTCAGTTTAGTTAATAGTTATAGACAAAAAAAATACAGAAATGTGACATTTTTTATTTGTATTTGAGTTTTTTTTTTATTATATTAAGAGCAGGGACACATCAGACTAGATATGGGTTAGTGTGTTTAATTAGTTTTAACTATATACTTTATCATAAATCATGTATGTAAAGTTAGAACTTAATAATAACTGTAGACTGTTATTACTGAGATTAGCGCAAACATTTCTATTCGATTACCTAGCGAGATAATAATCTAGCCCAAGATAAATAATCAAGACAAAAATGCTTCGAGCGGTGTATTACAATCTGTAGTTGTCATGTGTATATAAAGTTTGTTTTAAATAGTCTGACACTAAAAATCTTATTTAATCTGATATCTATATGATGTATAGATAAAAGAGGTATATAAATTATAATTTTTGATTGTGTAGGCGACAAGCTAGCTAATTTTACTTTTTCACAATTTTCTATCGAACGTAGTCTAGTTTAATTTTGGCTTAATGTGGTTAAAGGGGTTGCTACCCCGTTGACCCTGCCTGCCTGCGGAATTACGAGCGTGATGTTATGTATGTATAGAATAGGAAAATGTCTTCAAAACAAATAAAATAGATTTTTTCTTAACTAAAATATCGCAATATGTATTTGATTTGTCAGATGGATTGTTTTCTAGCCGGTGCGTACGATATGTGAATGCATCTCGCCGCTTAGCACATTGAATAAAACATACGCGCCGTTTCAAATCCAACGCAAAAATAATATTAGCTCAGTCGCTATAAAACGTGCCACCTACTGTTTGCCTAACACGTTATGCTCGCTCTGCCTAGACTAGACTAGAATTTTTATCTAGACCACGTCTGACGCTGAGCCTGACAAGTTGGGCATTATAAAGAGCCGAAGCGGGGACTCCTTAATAGGAACCCTCTTCAAGCTGTTTTTTTTCTAACAAGGTGGGTAATGTTGGCTTTCCGACTAGGCGTCGCAAGAAAAATGTCAGATAAAATGGACAGTAAGACAAAGGATGTTCTTCTATACCTTTATTTTGCAAATAAAATGTAGACGTTTTCAACAAAGAGAAGTTAAACATTGTGAATAGTACACAGAATAGTGTTAGTAGTAACACAAGTGATTCCGTAACAATAAAGATAATGTAGGCTATTATTTAGCATAATCTTCTCAAATAATTTTGATTAGAATTATTTTTATCAAAGTTTGCTAAATATTCTGTTTTCATAGTTGGTTGATTGATCAGTCAAATGTGTATCTGATTTTAAAGTATTCTATAATGTATTATTACAATATATAAATGATTTAAATAGACGATGGTCTTAACTAGTAAAAAAAGCAAATTCTAAACACAAATACATTGTAAATATTTTATACAATTAGGATAAGAGTCCGTCCACTTTCACTTGGGAGATGAAATAACTTCCCGGATCCCTTTTATACGGGACGTCGACTTAGATAGACTAAGATATATAACCTTAGATATTTTCTATTCCCGCGGTATCCTCTTTTCATAAGCTTACACATAAAAGATGAAATATTGCGTTGTAAAGCTAAAGAAGACAGCGTCTTTCATTTTGGTACAGGATAATTTAATCACTGGACGCAGAATCTGTTCACATGAAAATCTGTAATATATTTTTACTTCATCAGTTGTGGTTTCAAAGATTTGGGTACTACGGGTTTTATTTAGCAATATTTACGCTTTTGATTATTTAATCATTTTTGTTATGATTCTTGTCATATCACATATACTTTTTATGTTGGATTTCGTTTTAAGATAGCATTATCGTAAAAATCAGGTCGTATAAATCTCCTTTATAATTTTTTCAACTTTGTGTGCAATATCGAGCAATCCACGTACTTCATACAAAGTAGACGTCTACTTTGTATTTAATACATTAAATCAAGAAAAAAATTATCCTTACGATATCCATCATTGTTTAACAGCACTATGTTCGTTCAATATGTTGACTTACCTGAAATAAACAAAAAAATATTCATTATAAATCATAAAATTAATCATTAGAATCGACATAACAGACGAGAAATTTAAACGTAATTTCCATAGACTGCAATCATTTTTGAAATCCAAATAGCGATTAAATGTTTACCTTCTTGAAAACAATAAAAGGCAAATACTGCAATATATAAAAAAACCTGTAACTAGTTTTAAAAACTAACTAATAAACTTCACGTCACTTCCCTAGCGGGGTAGGCAGAGAAACGAGAATCAAAAACGAAACACATAATTCAAATAATATAAATACGAATTACTATTAAAACGAAGTTACTGTTCTCCATTTGTATTAGAGAATCGATAATCCCAATATGACGTAAATTACGAAGATTTTACCGGTATTATCTAGTAAATAAGAATTAACCGTCGGTCTGATTAACCTTTTAACCTTAATTTCGAGTCGATAATGGACTTGGCCATTAGCACGATATATTTAGGTTTGTACATAGTTAATTCGGCTCTGTAGGTAAATAGCGCACAAACTCAATTAATATGTTATTACAAACACGGCATGTTTTAAAGGGGGCATTTACGAAAATAGATCATTAGAGAAAAGACTAGATACTCAATAAGACAATCATCGTGAAGAAAGTAAAAGCGATAATGAATGAATTAAATGTTTGAGAATAATTTCGCTCAAAACGTTGCAGTTGCTGTGTTCTGATTGGCTCACTAGAATTGGCGGGTTATTAGGAAAATAATGATTGGTCGACGATTGTTTAGTTTAGTTTCGATTGGAATGTTTTTCCAATCGAAACTACACGAACAAATTTATTCACATAATAATCACGGATTTGTTTCGGAATTCAGTTTTTTTATTACCGCTATGCACTAAGTATACGATCAGATTACATCAATCCATGCCTAACACTGAACAAAATATCAACAACGCTTTAATGGGTATAGTTTTTTTTACCTAAAATAACAAATGTTAGTGACTAACACTCTTCGCCATTTATAGCATTCTCGCCAAACATGGCGGCTGAACAAATGGGGAACACTTGTTGCCAAACAGCCTGGGTATTTTTAGGCCTGACGTAGCCTATTTAGGTCGCTGTATTGCCTATAGGCGCGATAAGGTTCGGGCTCTGCTTAATGAGTTTGGTAGACCAATACAAGTGGGAATTTATTGCAGGCGAATTTGCGGAGTTTTCTAGTTCTCATTGTACTTTTGGAGGATTTAGAATCGCAAAGAATAAATAAATGTGAAGGCGAATCTGTCACGATTTCACATGTTTTCCACCATTTCTATTTTAATTTTATTGTTTTGTCTATGGTGTAACCAGTTAATGTTAGTTTGTTTTCTTTTTAATATTCACAAAAAAAATGTTTATGTTGGTAAGTATGTATATGTTTTTTATTAAAAATCATAACCGTATTTAGTAACTTAAACATTCATTACTTTACATGTACTACATAGGTTGTTTAACGAAGTTTCCGTAATAACGAATGCAATATATATTGTTTTTATTACATATAATGACTGATTAATGTATTTTAATAGTAACCAAATGAGACCAGTACCAAGGAGTATTTCATTCCTACGGTAAAATCTTTTGTTTAAAAAGACACCCACATAAAAATAAAAAGCGCGTTCTAATTTTAAACACACAGGTATTCCCTTCAAGCATATCACCAACCGCTTCCTTCGGAACTCGAAAAAAGTAATTAATGAACTCCGTGAACGCGTCGTATGAACCCAGCCAGTGTAGAGAGACCCGTCGCGGCTCAGATAAGAGCGAAGCCTGCTCGGCGCTCGGAGCGTTTTGTGACACGCAGAACTGTTGTCAGAGGTCAGGTTTATTTGGGCGGTAACGCCCGTGGTTTACGGCGCATGATTTAAATACTGCGCGCCGCCATGTTTTATCTACCATCTGGTACGTGACGGAAAGACTAGGCACGCCCGTTTTGACGCAAATCGCGCTAGGTTTGTCCAAAATTATTTACTGGCGTTGTTTCGCCTTTTTATCGTTTCCTTTCTGAGATAAGCGGTTAAGTTTGAGATTTCTTAGTGGTGATTGTTTTTGTGTCATTAATTTTGGGTGTAGGCGACTTCACCGCAATAATTTGTGAAATAATACGCCACCACCCAAGATTTTATGAGAAAAACTGGGTACTGTAAGGCAACGAGGTGGATACATCTTGTTTGTACCGGTATTGGACGCTGAAAGCCCTACAGCGAAATAAATGGATAACTTTACAGGACACTCTGCGTTGGCTGACAACATCTGGCCCCGTCAACAACAAAGCTTACATAAAGAGCAAAAGTAAAACAGATGACATGTGGTATTGTCCTACATATGTAGTATTAATGGTCTAACTTTCTGCTAGTTCTAAACCACTGCCACTGTTCAATGACAACTGGGATTAACTGCATTGCATAATTTCTGTGTTGGTCTGGAACTCAATAAGAAGGTGCCAACTGTGTTCCTTGCCTAGCATGCCATAAAATGCGACTGATAGTGTCTTGTGGTTTGAGTTTGTTATTATGTAAGCGATTTGTCACAACTTTCCAGCTAACTTGTTAAATGCAGTTTATTAAGGAGTCCATTACCCCTTCGAGGATTGCGGGCGTAATTATATGTATGTATGTATATATGTATGTAAAACTAAATCGAGTCGAAGTTATCAAGGGCCCTATCTTTGACAAACTTCTACTAACAATTTCTGCAATATCAATACTACGAATGCATATTCAATAATATAACAACGCACCTCAATAGTTCCAAAGAGCTGATCGATTGACTTAATTGGTACTCACCAGAAGAGCTTTTGATACCGGCTCTGAAAGGAAAACTCGCGCCCAAATGATTTTTATTCGCTCACGGAAAGGAATTGGATTTTTATTTGTAAATTTGTTAATTGACAGCTGTGTATGGAAAACCATTTAATTGCAATAGTGTTCGGAAAGTCCGGGATGTATTTTAAATTAATAAAAATTTGAAACTGGAAGTGGACATGACGTATTTGAGTACGATATGGAGATTGCTCTCATAACGTTGACTGTCGTCGGGCTTTTGGGTATGTGACTGAGTAGGCGACGAGCTAGCCACTTATCACTCCTTTTTCACACCTTCCCATCCAACCCAGCCCACTGTCCAACATAGGAATGTTGGTCTGGGACTTAAAAAGAATATGCCAACTGTGGTTCTTGCCTAGCATGTAAAAGGCGACTAATGGTATATCGGGTTTTGGGTGTGTGATGGTGTAGGCGACAGGTTAGCTGCTTGTCACTGCTTTTTCACGATTTTCCATCTAACCCAGCCCGGCTTTATTTTTGGCTGAGTGTGGTTGAAGGGGCATGCTGCACCTTTGACTCTGCCTACCCCTTCGGGGATTATGGGCGTGTTGTTATGTATGTATGTACGTTGGCTTGGTTGGTTTTTAGATATATGTATATCTAACGCGTAGACTAGATCATTTGGTGCACTCTTGTTAATACCATCCAGTCATCGTACCATCATCTATTCGTTAAACAGAAGAAATATGTTTTTATTATTATAATTTAATGTTATTCAAAAACGACGAAGCGTTTCGTGGAAGATACGTAGTGTCCTTCCCTGTGCTTATAACAGTGTCTCATAAAGAAATTATTTATCTTTTCCAATCCAATTTAAATGTAAAATATTGTTACCACTAAGGCTTTGATTAAGATTTAAGCCATGACTTGTAGCAAGAGTGCAAATATTACAAAGAACGGAATTTCCTCTGAATAGTACAATGAGGTCGTTGAAATCTTTCTATTGTCAATCATAATCTCAAATCTTAACTACACAAAGAATATTTGCGTTCTGAAAACGTTAACAACTGTATCTAAGCTTATCCTATTATCTAGGGTGCGATGATTAAACTCTTTTCTTATTTAGTCCCTTGTTCATCATCTTCCTAGTGTTACGTTCCGTGTTTAGTCGGGGTCCGCTTAGACTATAATCCAGGATTTAGAGATTGATATAATAAAGAAACCGCTAATATAACCTTCTTAACCCAAATTGGGGAACTGGGTAATTTGGACCATGGTTTAGATTTTAGACCTTGGTTATCATAAACATTGACGCAATTCCTGGACTCCGTCTCCGTCTATCATTGTTTCCTGTATTCTTATATCAGGTTCATGTATTAGTAGCGTTACTATATCATTTTGTAGTGACGCATTCGTTTAGAAATACTTTTTTTTTCTCCAAAATGAACCTAAACGCTGCCACCCCTGGGGCGGACGTGTTTGCGCGTTTTGATGACAATCTCGTTGACGATTATTCTCGACTCGATTATAACGTCCCCACTCGATTATGGAGTTTCTGTCGCACCCGACAAACGAATTATAACGCGCCAAAGCCGCCATTGTTGTTTAGAGGTGGTAATGGGAAATGGAATGGAAAATTTGTGGAATTTCACTCAAGCATTTTGTGATAAATTCGGATGGTAATGTAATGAAGATACTGGGAATGGTCAGGGCGCAATGGGGCGTGTCTAAACGAGCCGATTGTTTCGAAGGAAAAAGCTTTGGCGATTCGAAGTAATCTTCTTCGGAGTAGTTGAGTATAAACATTTACTGCATTTGCCAAAAGCAAAATTATATACACCACAAAGTCAAATACCAATTTCAAACCACTGACTCATTCATTGAAATTGGTACTTGGAAATGTGTGTTCTATTAAATAGCTGTTTGCAGCTTAAACATAAGGTAAGAGTAAATTTATTTATGAGTAACACAGATGATGTTTAGAGATATACTTGAATATATATCTCTACCGACTGCTAAGCTAGTTACGACCGCAATTCTTGAATAGCTAGCTGTAAAAAATTCATGTCAATATCCAATTCAAAGTGTTAACTTTTTAAAATCGATCAGAGAACGTGGTAGGTAATAGATCTATCTAAACAACAAAATATAACTCGAGTTAAAAACAATTTATTATCTATTCGAAATCCAATATAAGCAAGTTTTTCAATCCCCACCGGTTTTCGGGACAACCGAACTGAAAACCGATATATTCTCGAGTTGGGCCGTTTTCTGCGCCATTTAATCGACTTACTCTCGACTTAGCATCAATTTTAATTCGTATTCGATATTGAAAACGGTGGGGGTAAGGATTGTTTTTTTTTAAATCGGATTTTGTAATCGGTGCTGTTTAATTTAATTTATCAAAATGGTCTTTTATCTAGATATTACTTTCCATGAAAAATGTATTTTATCAAGATATAATTTTCTTGTAAGTTAGCTTCTCAAAATTATTTTTTCATAAATTACTTCACTTTCATAGTAAACTAAATTTTTTTCCCCATCTATTACATCCGCGAATGCGCCGTTCTCCCGGTAAACATCCGGAATTCCGGTATTCCCGTATTACCGGTATTCCGATAATACCGCAAGCCTGTGTCCGGCTCTAGTGGCGTGCACCGTGAGGCGATTTGCACGGTCCACTTGCTCCCTGATTCTTTAAAAGCATTGTAGGAGGTTATGTTGAACGTTTTATATTCCTGTTAAAAGCTTATATGAATGGTCTTCAGCCCTTATACTGCCCTACTCCATATGTGGCATTTGGTTTGTTACGAAAACGTATCAAGTATATAGCAAGAGCCTTTTATTATTGAGACAATTTTATTTTCTTCCTTAGCGCGAAGAAATTTTTGAGTGTTTGAGCTGTTGGTGGCTTGGTTGATTTCGATTTCTATAATACAAGTGCATATAAAAATTACATATTTGGAATCAGACTAATGTATGTAATTCTCTCCCTGACATTTATGAAGGCTTTGTCAATGTTGCCTTTATGAAAAACCTATAATAGATACGTATATGGCCAGTTTTAGGTGACTAAATAATAAAACAGTTTTCATTTATATTAATAAGAATGTATCATCCTCCATATCATTTATAATAATTTGCATTGAAATTTATACAAATTAATGAAATTCCAACCAAGACTTACTACCCTATGCGCCAAGAGTTCTGGCTTCGATCCCCACCCAGGACAAACATTCGTATGGTGAATACTTGTGTTTATTCAGTGTCTGGGTGTTAATATACAATACTGAAGTATATATTTGTAATACCACTGTTGATTCTGATATCCATAACACAAGTGCTTAAGCTACTTACCTCGGAGTCAGGTCAATGTATGTGATGTCGTCGATATTTATTTATTTTATTTTATTCATTTTAGAACGCAACGAATATACTCGGTACATAAATGTAGTAATGTTATTATTATGTGACTGCTTATTAGTATTACAATTTAAGGTAGCTTTAACTTAGCTTTAAATCTGCTTGGGGTCCAAGCTTGCTTAAAGTAAATTACTCATAGTACTAAATATCTGCAGTAAATGTGACTCATGCAAGTTCCCTTTAAATCATCAGGACGCTTTACGATGTCTGGAGACAAGGTAGCGGAATCCCATCACATGGACTGACAGGTAGTTTCCTTAAGTGGATGTAGCGCCCCTGGGTAGTTTATCGTATTGCCTTTTCTCGTTTAGCCAACAGACACTGTTAAATATATATGTTTTACTTCCGTATGAAATGCATGGAGTTTGTTGTAATGTCATATTTTTGTGAAATTATAACTCTGACTAATAATGGGGTAAATTTTATTTAAATACGTGATATAAACAAATTATAAGAAACTAAATATCCCTCTTCCTCTATAAAAAATGAATTATCCATAAGTAGCACACTACTTTTAAACTTCATAGCTCAGGAATCTTTGCGGCTGCATTTACCTTGATCCTTCTCTAATCATCCTTCTACGCGGAAAAAGTCGCTGACAGAAGCTAGTATCCTACAATTAAAAAATAATATTATCAAATACCCAAATTGCGAAATCAGAAAGCAAATAAAACAACTTTATAACGAGCCAGCAAACATACTAAATCACAGCGCTCCATAGCTTTTGCTTAGGAAGTAAAAAGTAAATAACGTACTCCCAACGTTATTGTTATACCGTTATTTTCGGGTTAACTGCTATCGCTTAACGTTTTAATCAAAAGTTCTAAACGTTTCGTTTCGTTTGCGATTGCGCTCCCGTTGCGTTTAATTAAACGACTGTCGTGTTTCATTGTTTTTGTACGAGTCGTTTTACAATACAATTAGGGATTTTGTGTATTTCGATAGTTTGTAGGGAAGTAAGTTGCAAAATTTTTGTATATGTGGAATATGTTTGTCTCACGCTCTACATTGGTCTGGTGCTCAAAACAAAATGTATTAGCTTGTTCTTTGCTCAGCATGTCGTACAAGGCCACTAATGGTGTACTGGATTTGAGATTATGTAGGCGACGAGCTAGGCACATGTCACTAATTTTTAATAATTTTTCAACTAGTCCAATATTGTTATTGGCTAAATGTATGGCTCAGGAACGATAAGCTCCTTAAACTCTCTGTACCCTTCCTTTTGTATGTATGCGTGTAATAATTGTAATAATTTTTTGAATACAGATGCATATTTGTGACATTTAACGTCACAAAAAATCAATAGCTTGTTAAAATATCATCATCTTCCTAGCGTTATGTCCCGTTCTTAGACGGGGTCCGCTTAGACCAAGATCCAGGATTTAGCGAGTCTGGTAATTACATTGAAGCGACTGCCGACCTGACCTTCGTAACCCTAAGATAGGGGAACCAGACAATTTTTGGATCATGGTTACAAATCCAAAGTTGTTTGAATTTGCAGGTTTCATCACGATGTTTTCCTTCACCGTCGAGCTAGTGGTATAAATACGTACATAGACTTGAAAAATCCAGAGGTACGTGCCCGGGTTCGAACCCGCACTTCTCGGTTAAGAGGCGCGTGTCCTAACCATTGAGCTACCACCGCTTAAGCTTAAGCTTGTTAAAATATGTCTACAAAAAACATTTATCACGCCCCTAACTTTACTAGTCACAAAACTGTCACTACACAAACGTGTTCATGTTCATTACAGTAACAAAATACCTGCTTCTCGAAACTATGACAAATGTCCCGGTAACGTGATACAATATCACAGCTAAATATACTAAGTCACGGAACGTTATTTTTTACCGGTTATTACCCGACAAGGGTCGTGGAATTAAAATCATTTTCCCTGCTAATGGGGTAACTTTTCCCATATCCGTCGAGGGGTTTGAAACCACAATGTGTGACGGAGTCTTGGTTAGTCGCTCTGTTAGCGTTGTATTATGAGGGCCTGAAAAGGCACATTCAATGAATCACCTCAGCTATTCATATTATGGAACAATTTTAACCGTTTAACTATCCCGTGTATCATATATGATATGTTTTTTTTTAATTATGTCTAGCGCAGGACAGTTAACCTGATAGGCATTTCCTTGAAAAACGAATAAGTGTGTTTTTTGACTACACAACCGTTGTTAATAATGTTCTACTTTGGACAGGTAATAAAATTCACACATATTATAATGCCAGTAATTCCCAAAGGGTAGGCTAAGTCAACGGAGCAGCAAGCTTATAAAACACCATATTTAGCCAAAAACTATATATATTATTTCAACATAAATGTATATATATATATATATATATATATATGTTAAAATTTATAGATAAACGTGTTATTCTCATGAGATACGCTTAAAATGAACTTTCAAGACTATCTGAGTCATTCTTAACTCGTTGACATAAGGGTAAAGAATGAATATATTATTCATATGGCATCCATTATCATGTTATTGACATTTAAATAATGTGAACGCAGTAAATGTCAGATAACTGTCAAATACTGTAGTATTTATGGTATATTGAGTATTAATATCAATAAATACCAAAAAGGATATTACAATTGTTATAAATAATATGTATTTTTTGTTATTTTCAGACTCATAACATTTAAGGTGTTGACCCAATAAAGGTTATATGTATACATACATATTTAATATACAAAAAACATATTGGGTCTTGATTAAATTAACCTCAATTAAGTATTGTATTGTTAAATATGTAAAATATCATGTTCGATGAAGAGATTAAGAAACAAACAAACAAATAAACTTCTAGGTATTCATGTATAAAATTACCTAAGAATAGCCATTTCATACTGAATTTATGACTACTAGCAGTGCCCGCGGTTTCACCCGCGTTTATGGTTAAAGTTATATAGCCTAAATAGCCTTCTTCGATAAATAGGTTATTTACTTTAAAATAACTTTTAAAATCGGACCTGTAGTTCCTGAGATTAACGCGTAACAAACAAACAAACAAAATCTTCAGCTTTATAATATTATATAGTATAGATAAGTTAAGAAATTCTCGACATCATGTCTAACAAAGTAAAATTCTCGCAAGAAAAGCCACGTCCAGAAGCTAGTAGTCCGTCAGTTTTGCCAACATCCTCATACCGACGAATAGGTAACAACATTATTAGAAGTAACGCATGAGGTGATTCGGTATCTCTAACTTCGCGAATTAAAATAATTTTCCTAGCTAATGGTGTAAGTTGGCTTACTCATATCCGTTTCGCGGAATCGTAACGTTAGGGGGATGAATGATTTCGTTGATATTCGAATGATTATTCGAGTAAATATATCGAGCAGTGATGGCTCACCAACCTCAGCTTCCTTCCTTGAATTTAATTAGAATGAAAATAAAAATATTTTCGTATTAACTAGTGTAATAGATAAATTGTATAGTTTCAGATAAAACGCAGTCTCGATGTAAAAGAAAAAGCTCATTTTCTCAACCACGTTATATGTTTTGAAGAAGACAAACAAACAAACGTCACATCACGCTTATAATCCCCGAAGGGGTAGGCAGATTTAAAGGGGCAGCAGGCCCCTTTAACCACATTCAGCCAAAAACGAAACTGGGCGAAAAAGTAGTGACAAGTGGCTAGCTAGACCAACATGTGACAATGGGCTGGGTTGGGGTTTTGAAAAAAAAAGGTTAGGAATCTATTTGCAGAAACAATTTATATCATTTCATAAACAACAAGTAAAAGTACAGGCTAATAAATAGATAGGTACATGAAATCTTAATTTAAAAAATTGGAAGACAAATTATTATATTTCAGCATGGCTGCTTTAAAGCACATTCTTTTATCCTGATCTGAATATATTCGACTGAAATACTCATCGAATAAGATCTGCGATAATCGAATAACTCGACTCGAATAGTATTCGGATGGATCACTCATATTCTCCGTCTCTACCGTATGCCAGAGTTGAGAGTCGCCGACGGTATGGTAAATTGGTTTGTCCTTAAAGTTTGTTTGTCTTTTGAAATAGGAAAACAATATCTGGTTCGGTGCGTGGAAAATTCAATTTAAGTGTAAAGGGAAGTCAGTCATTATTAATGTTGGGCTTTCGTAAGAAATTGGATAAGTTAATATTATTTGCTCCGACGTTTGTTACGACGAAGACAACTCAATATCGCGCGTGTTTTAATACCTTTTTGTCGGAGTGAAGGTATTTTACCTGAGCACCTTAATATTTTTTTGACGTAAAAAAATTTTTTTTTTTTACGATTGTTGCATCCGCATTTTAGTGTAATAGTTTTTCAGTCGTTTAATATTTGGTTATATGCCTTTTTGGTATAATCATTAAGCATAGCATCATTAAGACAGCATTAAAATTATGCACTCAGCAACAAAAAATAGTACAGCGGATTTTGTTTCGAGCTACACACATATGCTTATTTACAATATAAACTATAACAAAACAGCAAATATATAGAATTATTAACGTCATAACGCTGAGTAGAATAAACATTATCTGTTAAGATAATTAGATTTTTTTTTTTATTTCAGTCTGCTTAACTGTAAAAGAAATGAGTAGCTATTTTGGAAAGATTATTCTAGCAGCTTTAAACAAATGAGTTCAGTATAAATCTGGCGGTTCATTCCACCTTATCAGACCCTTTATAGCTTTCATACCATAAACTCAAAAATACAGTAATTAAAAATCGTCGGAAAATGTTTAGGAGGGGACGTAGTCACAATCCCCTTCCTATTAAAAATGTAAAAATCAAAATCAACTTTCTGACAGTGGAATTGGGTTCAATTTTGTTTGAAATGATTCCTGTTTAGTACAGGAGGTGGGATTAATTTTTCCCGGGAAGACTTATCTATTTTGTTTATGAGTGTTATGATAATACTGTAGCTAGGTGCGTGTTTAAAGAGAAGAGTTTAAAATATAAAATATAATATAAGACGGTACAGTATCTTTTGAAATTAACGTATGAAATTGAACCTTTTCAAACATAAATCACAACAGATTAGTTATAAGCATAAGCTTAGTTTGGAACTAGGGAATTGGTGTGTCAGTCTGAAGTTTTTTTTTATTTATGATCGGACACTATATTAGTCAAATACTTTCAGTCAGAAATATTTTATTTTAAATACGTATTTCTAATGTGATTTGTGTGCGTTTAATTTTAATCTCTGAACTCGTCAATTGACTGTAATGTAATTGAAAAACGACATTTAATATCTAAAATAAAGCAACTGATAATTGAATTTAATGTATATACATACATAACACCACGCCCACAATCCCCGAAAGGGTAGGCGTAGTCAAAGAGGCAGCATGCCCCTTCAACCAAATTCAGCCAAAAATAAAGCCGGGCTGGGTTAGATGGAATTTAATGTCCACTTTATTATTAATTAAATGTCCTCTTTTTAATAGTGCCTTGGAATGAGAAAATGTAGTCCGCTTCCTAATTTATAAAAAAAATACTATAGACGCTATGCTATATTTAAGATTGATATAAAAAAAGATAACTAACACATTATATTCAGACTTTAAATTAATATTGGCTGCATATTTATTTTCGACACCCACGATTTCATACGAACACGTATAAAATTATCTTATCACTGAATAAAACATATATTGGTACAATATGCACATATTTACGTATTAAATTTCAGCTACTGCACATTTCTGATATGAACACAACGCAACGTTGCAATTTTAAAATTTTACATTAAGTTTTTCTAGGTACCAACTTTACGAAAGTGCCCAATAATTAGCATATAAAATAAGTAACCAACTTAAACATTTGTATCATGGAGATAAGAATCAACGAACATACGAAGAACACCCAGATCTGGGTGATATTTTCTAATAGTTTTACATCGACAAATACCGCAGCCCGGGGATTGAACCCGAGCTTCCTGCTTTCGACAAAGTGTAAACCATTGCACGTTCGGCTTTGTCATGATACACTAATAACACGGACTAGTAAAAAAAGGACTCCACGCCACTAACCAGAAATTGAAGCTCCGTAGGTGCTCCAATATGACACGCAAATTA
Source organism: Glyphodes perspectalis (assembly GCA_951394215.1). NCBI lineage: Eukaryota > Metazoa > Arthropoda > Insecta > Lepidoptera > Crambidae > Glyphodes > Glyphodes perspectalis. The sequence continues at coordinate 8,302,083 of OX596218.1, forward strand.
CGACACACTGACATAAGCGCTCCAAATGACAGATTTCCGATATCCGATAGTGATATGACAGCGCGGAGTCCTTCTTTTTTTACTTCTCCGTGACTAATAAATTATGTTTCGCGAATTACATAATATTCTTTTGCATTGGCATACCATTTTTCAGCACAAAGAAGTGTAAAAAATATACGCCAAACCAAATGCCTAGGTTGTATAATGTTAAGGCAATTTGATCAGCTTTATACGAAACGAGATGAGGCAATCTGTACAGCAATTATGTTTTAGAGGTACGCATAACAGACGAACGTTTGAAAACAGCGTATTACTGATGTGAAAATAATTTCTCAATCTCATTTAAACATGACTGAATATTACTTAAAATTGCTAAATTTACGCAAGTCTCATACGTGAAGTAAACTGTATGGTTTTATCAAAAGCACTTTCGTGTAAATAAAATGTTAGCACATATTAAAATGATTGAACTGTCGAATAGGGAAGATTGATTTTACCGAGAGTACTTGCATGGAACTCAATGGTAATGGAAGAGCGGTGGTAGCGCATTGGTAAGGACACGCGCCTCATAACCGAGGAGTGCGAGTTCAAACCCGAGCACGTACCTCTGGATTTCTCAAATCTATGTACGTATTTATACCACTAGCTCGGCTCTGAGGGAGAGCATTGTGATGAAACCTGCAAATTCAAACAATATTCTATAGCCTATGTTAATCAAGGATTAATGTAGCATTCAAATGGTGAAAGAATTTTTTAAATCGGTTTAGTAGTTTTTAAATTTATTCGTTACATACATACAAATCTCTCTTTTTTATAATAATAGTGTAGATTGTTGTACTAAATGTACGTCACAAAATAATTACTAAAATCTTATGATGTCTAACACACTCGTATGTCATCTGCCCTCACACGATGTTGTTTTTACTTACCTGAAACAAAAATAAACACTATTAATATTTAATATTACTGATATCTAGTGGAAAGATTATCGTTATGGCAGCCAGGTAGCTTTTACATGAAATAGCAACAAATACCTGGTTCACAGACTCAAACTTTATCGACCATATTAGTAGGATTTAGGTTTACTAGAATAATATTAACGACTGTTTTTAATAAAGGTACTCATTCACAATTGTCTGGTTCTGGTCTAAGGGTTACGAAGGTCGCTTCAAAGTAATTACCAGATTCGCTAAATTCTGGATCATGGTCTCTAAGCGGACCCCGCCTAAGCACGGGACATAACGCTAGGATGATGATGACTGTTTTTACAAATGGAGAAATACTTATATAAGCCGACAAAGATTCACTTTTCAAAGATATTGCCAGTAAATCAAACAAAAATCTATGTAAGCGACAGTCCCGAGTCAATGACTCGAAGATTTATTTATGAATCGTGTCACATGTTGATATCTAAGCGTAGAGGGTAATCCGGGAGATTCGCCCAGTATACATCATATGTCCCCGATATACAATTCGTAACCCGATGAGAAATACCCCAAAAGATCGACATAAGCTTTTACGTATTGAATAAGTTCCGAGAGCTTTTACGGCAAGCCAATAGTGGGTCGAAACCAAGCTTATTAGGTTACGAAGTTTGTTTCTGTTATTGTCAGAACCGTCTAGACTTAGTTTTTAATTAAGGGATAGATATTTAAATTGTAAGTTGTAACTGATACTGATTGCCCTATATAATTTCAAAAATTAATTTATTGGTATTTCATGTCTTAGTTTAACTATTCATCACGAAATTTTGCATACACATTGTCTAGCTAGGATATAGAGAAGGTTATAGTATACCTTTCATTCAGAAAAAGAAAAACTGTTACTACATTGCCACCTGACACTCATAAGTAGCACCCGACCATTTTGTCTAAGGCAAAATGTTAATATTACAATATTAATATAAACGAAACATGGTCAAACGCAATATCCGTGTTAGAGCAACAACTGTTTATCACTAATCAGATTGTTAGTTGCGTAACCGTAAGTTCCAGCACTCAATATTACGCCGTAACGTACACGACGGACCGACCAACGCTTACGTGATAAGGCGCAGTAAAATAACCGATAACCGTGGGGGAGGCGGTTCTGAGAATTGAAACCGCACTTTCGATGTGTGCATTTTCTTTTAAATAATAAACGCGGCAGTCATTGACTGGTGATTGCAGCGTTTATGAAGTCTAGCGTGCTTTTTTTTTGATAAAAAAATAGCTTAATAGATAAGTTCGTATTTTCGATTTTCATACTTTTATGATAATTTCTCATAATGTATGTTTAGACTTGAAAACTAGTTGCGTAGCTTTGATATTAGTAAAAATATAAGTTTGATGACATAGACCTTTTCTCAAACATACGTTATGTGATGTTGCATAATGAATATCTATCATAAAGGGATTAAGTTCAGTAATGAAACAAGAAGTCGTAAAATATATCCCTTTGATCATCATCGCCCTCTCAAATGCCTATTTAGAAACACGATATTTTTAGCAATTTCTTGGAATAACGTTACCCCATAGTGCAGGTAGGAAACGGTAAAGAAAAAGAATTGATGTTTGCATAGCTGACGTATTACCATAGCAACCTATTGTTATTCTTTAAGAAACAATGGCATAAGATCACGTATCTCATATATATAATTTGTATACAACCAGTTCTTGCAAGTCACATCTTGTTTCAATTCAAGAAAGTGTTATCTTGAATTTACTAACACGATCAATTTATTCAGGACAAGCATACAAGTTATACAATGACCAAATTAAGCATATTATATATTTGTATTACGGGTACGAGTTTACAACCAATTTTTTATGTCATATCTTGATTAAAACTGGTATCCTTAATTCCGAGATTGCGCTGCCAAAACCAATTAATCAGATTTGAAGTCTGAATAATTACATTCATCCAAGTTATAAGATAAATATTCGTTTGCGGTTTTTAAATCTTCGTATTAAGCTTTTGTACCAAATTAATCTATGGCTGAAAATTTTACCATTAGACCAAGAGCTCAGTCAGATGAAGACTTAATGTACTGTGTCATAATTAAGCTTCAAATGTCGTTAAGATGCAGATCTTACACTGTCCTTATCCCGACTGTGTCATTTTCCGGGCGAGAGCAAAAATGAAAACTTCTGCCTATTTAGGTAAATTTCTGGAAGAGAATTGAATTTTGTCGTCGTTCCTAGAATCGCCGGAACGGCTAAGATTTTTGTTTGACGAACACAATACTTTTTGTGACTTTGAATCCGATCTCACTTTCAAGTAGGTAATTTAGGTACTTTTTCAAATAACTTATTTCTAGGGTAAGTACGAATTTCGTCTTTGGATCTTACTAAATAATTTAATATCGAAGTGGTTTTGAAATCAAATCGTCAAGACGCATTTTTGTAATCTATATTTTACGGAGCGAATATGCGATGGTAGGCTGTACAATAAGTTAGAAGTAATTCAATCGTGTCATCAAATAAAAAACAGCTATCATTGGTAACATAATCCAACCCCTAACAGTTGATATCAAAGCAAAAAGCTATTCCCATACGTGTAAGTCTTTGCCCAAAATAAAAAATCGGTTGACTGAAGACGTAAAACTTGGGTCCCAGGACTGTAACACAAAAATATCCCCACTAAATTAACATGTCAACACAATAAAAATAAAAGGCCGTAAAAATTCAACAATGGCGTCTAGCCGTTACCTACCCGTCGTCTTGAGCCGCCATTTTGAGTTAAGAAATTCTAAGAACAGGTCGGAACCCCACAAGCGATTGTTTGAATTTGAAAATAGAAAGGCACCTGATCGTGAGAAATCATAGACAAATAGGGGTGACTCCGCACAATCCTGGGGTTGCCATAGGCGAATAGTTTAATAGTCTTAACGGTCGACGGTCATGGATACTTGTATTTAACTTTTTTTCTTGTCGACGCGCGTTAAGAATCTTTTGTTGTTGAATTTAATTTGTTTGCCTTTTCATTGACTTTCGTTGCGTGAGAAATTTGAGGTGGTGATAACATTTTCTCATAGGGCTTTCTTGGATCTTTAATCGGGAATAAAAAATGTTTCGCTTTTGTCTATATATCAAATTTTTTTATGTAACACAATAGATTAAGTTTATTCTTAACTATGAAACTTATGCGAGAACATTTGAACGTATATAGGTACTTTATCGTTTGTGTTTCGTTCATAATTAGCAAATTATATTATACTGGAATGTTAAATTTCTAAGCCTAATTTTATAGTTAAAACAAATATAACCTAATGATTCTTTATTCAAATCTGTTAGCAACTATACATTTTAGTTTGTTTAGGAAATACTAAACGAGAAATAGGAGACAGTTACATAAATGCCTTGTTTATCTGGTTATTTGAACTCTTCAATGTCCTCAAGAATAAGAGACGATTTGACAGACAAAATTGATCTTAGTCTGGAATCTTCTTTCTTATTGCCAAATTTAACCCGTACGGGAGTTTTAGAAATTATAACCACTAGTTCGAAGCTTTCCAATGTCCAATATAAGCTTTAAGTATATAGTAAATAGCCGGTAATTGTCTCGCACTCGGCATTACGTCATATGGCACACCGCCCGTAACAGAATTAGTTAGGACTTCGTTACGGCCCGATGTGCCGGCGATCAATGTGCGCCTAAACGAATTACTATTCAATCAGGGAGCTACGTCACCGATGACGTAGGCTGCCCAGGCGCTGGTCCAACGTGAAGAGGTCAGCAGGTTTTAGTGGGTAAAAAATCGTCTAGGTACTGAATGTATCGAGTAGTGCCATATTAGGACCAGGAATGAGACTGAACCAACGTTAAAGCATTTCACCTTTTACGCCATTGGCCCAGTACTATAGAAAATGTAGCAACAATCCTTAGAATGCCGTATAATAAGATAAGGATGGCACATTCCTGTTTTTTTAGTGGTTAACTAAAAACTTCTAAACTTCTTAAAAGATATCTCACTTAAACAAAAACAAGTTCAATAACACAACCGATCTTTTTTGAGAAGATCGGGTATCTATTTTATAGTATACATAGAAACAATAGTTCTGTACGTGGTATTTCCCACGTAAAGTACCATTGTCTATGCTGGTTAGGGTGAACCCAAAATTCCACGCTTACACAGAAGTCCCATTTCGTAAAGATGAACAGACTAGTATGCACCTAAATACAAAGCGTCAGAGTGTACTTTTCAGTGATCGTTTAAAGATGGGTCAGCTTAACAATGCAAGTCTTTTTTCTTATGCGCCTGGCCATCATTTCAATAGATAAATGAACACTCGATTTATCAAATCAATAGAATGAACATTTGAAACCATGTATTAATTTCGTTAGAAGAAACTACTTGGTTGATTATTTTAACAGACAAATGAGTTCATTGAAACTATACGTGTTAACATTAAAATGTAATGGAATCATTCCTCTACTTGAAAATACACTCAAGTACAGCTTGGGCCACACAATAACAGTATATAAAAAACACATTTCTCAAGTCATAACAATCTCGCGGGAGAATACGTGAAAAGGCGAAGAGGAAATAAAATAAAATAAAAAATTGACAAGACCAATTGAAGATTTATGATGAATCAGTCATTCTGATTGATAAAAGCTAACGCCGGGTGGCGTCCCTGACGTAGCGTCCCCTAGTTGCCGAAATGGCGTTTCCGCGACTCGCGATACGTAAGGCTTTTCGTCTGATGTGGTGCAAGTTATAAAAAACAGCGGTGAGAAAAGAAATGTCTGGAAGAGTCGGTTAAGCGACGGGGAACTCATTAATTATTAGTAGCGTTTCGTTATTTCGCGATTTTGTGTAGTTTACTTGAGTCATTATTATTTTTTTTTACTGAAAATCTATATTTCGCGCATTATTATTTTTATTCACCGAGGTAAATATGTGTATGTATGTGTGAGTGTAAATAATAACTATGTATCTTCTAGCATTCCTGCGACTTTTATACGTCGCCAAATTTTACGTAAAAAAACATCCTATAAAGAAGTACTTAACTTCTAATCTCCATGTATTTCTAAACCTAAGTTCAATAGTAAGCTTGAAATTTTGTTTCCGTGTTCTTTTACCTCAATTATGACTCTCTCGAATCTCATGCCTCAGACCGCTCCCCCGCCTCTTCGCTAGGAAATGAACGTAATTAATGTGATTAATCGCGAGTGGCATCTTCGAGCATTTACAAGATGAGTAATGGAGGAATTCAACTCGCCTTCTTTCTTCAGCTATCTATTGACGCCATAAAGTGTCTGGTGTATACTGGCCTTTATGGCTGTAATTTAAGGATCTCCCATGGATTTTAATTTTATTCTCGAATAATTTAAGACAGCGCTGGGACTCATTTCGAATTTATGGACAGGCTAATGACGTTGTCGGGCCGGGTAGGCGAGTATTGTCGATGTGAGCGATTTGGATGATCGTTAATGCTGTTTCTTTGTCGTGTTTTGAAATTAAACCATCGATTATTCACGTGTTTGAACGTTCGAACAAACGGAAGGTCCTTAGTGGTTGATCATTCTATAATCGGATGGCGTTTATTAATTTTTTTTTTAGAATCACATCTAGCAAATTGCTTATCGAATGTCTTGAATATAATATTTTCATAAGATTTTTTATTCTAAGTTAATGTTTTAAAATCCATACAGGACAATGCTTGGTGGCTAAGTAATAACCAAATATATGTGTTATATGTAGATTAAGATATTTGGTGCCACATTCAATGTCATTTAAAACTAAGTATATTTAACCTGTCTTCTGTCTCAAGTAAAGTTTCTTAGTAACACCTTACTTATCCTTATCTCAACAGATACAATACACCACTTTATTTATTCCCACCCAAAGTAGACAAGGAGGTTTTAAGAAAGCTTATCGGGTTTTATCTCTACTGATAGCGGTGAAGATTACTTAAGGATACTAACAGTTTTAAGTTACCTGAAGGAAGTGCACAATGGCACTGTAACCCAGAACAGGTAAGATTCCTAGCAAAAGAACAAAGTTAAGTTTGCGGGCGACGGGTTGATAGTCGAAAGAGGCTGTGAGTGGAAGCGAGATTGGGAGCCGCAGAGTAGAGTTGGTATTGCAGGGTGGGTAACAATTGAATTTAAATTAAAACGTTCGACCGGTTCGGGATAGAGGTGTGCGGGTAGTGCTCGATGATTCTTAGTGTGGACATTTGTGGTTCAAAAAGCAATAGATCTTAAACCCTAAAGAGATTTAGTTTTATCAATTAACGCATAACGTTAAGTATTTTTATTCATTTGCATAATATAGAAAGTGTATATCTAGCAAATATTATTTGATATTAAAATATGTATATTTTTTAAAAGCAGTCAATGTTTAAAAATTACAAGATTTGGCAAATCTTGTAAAATATTTAAACATTAAAATCCGGAATTTCATAACGGATAATTTGGGTAACTCAACCTGATATTTAGAATACCCCGTTCCGATCGACAGGCACAATCTTCAATTAAGTGATTTATACCTACAGATCCCGGGGTTGGAATCTAAAAAGTCCGTATAATAAGCTGATGTCGCCGCAGCAACCTTAAGGAAATCACATGCCTATCATATCGATATCGATAAGTATCGATAGTTTTTAAATCGCACCCCACAAATAGTTGTTGGTTAGGGGGCAGTGGGCGTCTTCCGTTGTTTTAGGGCAATATTGACTTGCGGCATGCATGAGTGCCGCCGTTGTGATTGCGGCGCATGTGTGCCAACGAGAGCGGTCTGACTGATGTGTGTCGAACTTGACTGAAGAGCTGGTCGTTGGTGAGTTTTTGGGGAATGTCCTCATTTGAACAATGAGGTCCATCGATTGGTCAAGTGATTTGTAGCGTTAATGATTTGGCGAGCTCGTGCAATAAAATTGGTAGGAAGATAACATCCTCTTGAAATACTGTTTTAATATTTCGTGTAGGTTGCATTGTTATCGGAAGTTTTAATTGTTAAACACCCGGAGCAGGCATAATAATGACTACGAGCCCTTTGATAGTTCAGCAACAGAACTCAATTCAAGTTAATGTGAGATCTATCGTTTGGACGCTTAGTGTTTAGCTTAGACGAAGTTATTTTGTCTATCAAAAACATCAGTAAAGTATGACAAAAATTTACTTTTCCACGACTGCACGACATCAATACTACACTATTCCTTAAACTAACAACAACTTTTAAGCTATCGGCTTCGCTAAACCAACTGCAACTCCGAATCTGGCGCTGCGATATAAAGCGAGGACATTTGCCAAACCCATTAATCAAATCAGTCCAAACTCCTTACTGAAATCTGAATAGCAAATCTGGTTTCGGTGGTGGTTCATTGATGAAATGAGCGAGGAGCGATCATTCGTAGTAATTCTGTTGATACTGATAGTAGTATCAAAAGACTATGTTAAGCGTACGTACATGGTAGTTTATACTTAGTGACGTAGCTTTGAGAGGTTATTTTACTTTAGCTGTTTTATGATTAGTCTGTTTAAACAAATTCGAGTTATTTGCAGTGACGAACTGTAGTCTTGCACTACAGCTCGTAAATGTGTATGACGCTTAGATTCATTAAGGGTTTTTAGAATTTATCAATGGACGACCTAAGTTTGGGTACAATTGTGGGTATTTGGTTGTACTATATTAATATTTAAATACTTATGTTAGTTACCGCACAAGTGTTTTAATTAACTTATTTTCAACATTGGAGAGCAAACAAAGTCGATTGGAAAAGTAATGTATATTGGTCAGTAATTTTATTGGTTTGATTTACATCCACATCAGTAAATGCGTATAAAATGGAACATTGGATATTAATATGCTGCTTTTTAGATATAAAAGAGTAATCCGAATAAATTCTCGAATTGAAACTACATAATTAATTCCAGTTTTACAAGCAAACTCTGTGCTCTAACATCGGAACTAGGTCTAATAACTATTTGAACGCTCGTGACAGGAGCGCTGTCCGGACTAGGTTGAATTGTTTAGCTCTGTTTGCTCCCACTTTTGCTCACTATTTACGTTTGAATTTCAAACACGCTCTTATTTCACTGAGAGCTTAATCGGACCGCAAACTGTTTTTCGTATCTATGGGATTAATTCGATTGTTCTTGATTACGTTTAGAAATATTGTTGTCAATTGAAATGGTAAACCTGACGATGTTGACTTGTTTTAAAACTAAATTTTAAAAAGTTCTTAAAAACTGTGGCGTTAATTTTGCATGGTTATAACAGATTGTAACGTTATTCATTCATGCTATACAAGATGCATTTTATCTGTCCGTCATAGAATCTAGGGGACATACAGATGTTTTTATACAAAATGCGGGCAGAGCTGCGCGCAATAAGCTAGTATGTAAAACATTTACAAATAACGGCAGAGAATCATGCGCACACGGCGTGTTTTTTCGCGTCCCGACCCGGAATCGAAGCAACAGATGCGGGGACACAATAACAACAGATGTCGCGGGCATTACCAGTCGAAATAATGCGAAATGGATGGCGGATTGTATGCAATTTGCTTTATGCACGGCCTTTTAGATGGGCGGGATTGGGTTCGAGTTTGGCGGTTCACCGAATTACACATGGCTCGAAAAAAATGATAGATCGAAATATTTTTTTAATGTATGTAGTATATATAGACCAAGGTTATAATTTTTGCTATGGGACTCAAAAATAATGTACCAACTATCGTCGCTAATAGTGTACGGGGTGTTGGGTTTGTCATACTAATATTTCACTATTTTTCATGACTATTTAGGCGACAAGTCATCCGTAGTAAGTGGCTAGCTTTTTCACAATTTATATCAAATCCAACTTAATTTTAGTAAGGCTTAAAATTATTTAAGATGAGTAGGCCAGACACTCTGTTAGTGTAATTTCTAAATTAGAAACATTGATTATCTTTGATATTGTCATGTAATGATAGAACAGAAATCCTTAAATACAAAGATAGTTGCCTACGTATATAAAGGAACACTTATATGATCACATGCTTACATAATCTACTTCCATAGAAAGATGAACTTAAAAACAAGGTAATTTCTCTAAAAGGTACGCGAGCCATTCTCCAAAGAACAGCAAACACAAGTAACTAAACAGTTTCGGACTTTATTTTAGCAAATGTAAGAGGAATTGAGTTAAGCAGCCTGTTGTCGGTCCGGGATAAGAGTGGACAAATAGAACGGGAACACAATATAACAATTGTGTTAGAGCCGTCAGGAGAGCAAAATAAACGTACTTTGGTAAAAATTTGTTGGGGACACAAATAAAAACATTGTAGCCCGAGCACGAGGTATGAGATCGGATGATGATCGCAGCGCAGGGAATGACAGTGAACGATGTTCGATGCAACTTTTTAATGCGATATTAAAGATGGAAAGACCAAGGTGTCTTATAAAGAAGAGGGTATAACTTAAAAGCAAGGAAGAAAAAATTGTTAATTTCAATACCAATACAAGGTTTCTCTCCTTTGAAATTTCTTGCTAGTGGAAAATTATCTATGTTTGGGGTATAATGATAAAACCGTATGGCGTGATCATTCGGCGACTTCATGCGCCACGGGGCAATGAATTTGTTTCGTCTGAATGGCAACATGATACACTAACATTGGTAACGCGTCATATTATATTTACACAACTATGTTTGGAAAATCGAACTCTAGCTTGCTCTTGGTTATATTAATTTTATGATAAAAACTTGACATAAAAAGACAAGAATTTGAACATTAGTATAAGTATTAATAACTAAACCATACAGGCAATTGCATTATCTAAGAAAAAATCTAATGTAAAAATTATAAGAGTGCAAGACTAAAATCTATATTATAATAAAAATAATTTATTTTCTCAACACAAACAGAAGAGGAAGTACAATTTGGTAACATAATGATATATTACTTCATTGCTACGGTTTTGTTGTGACAAGACAAGTTTTAGTAACTTACTGCTGCTTTTTTTTTACTGTAATGTTGTCACAATCCGGTGTAGGTTCAGCTATTCTGAATACCGTGTAAGTACACTTTGTCCTGTTTACAGACTACAGAATAAGACAACCCAGGTGCAAGCAAAGAGATTTTATCTTAACGTCATCCTGGTTTCGAAATATATAGTTAAGCTTGCGAAATCAGACATTTCTTGCTTCTTGCATTATTGATCTAAAGGAATCACACATTCGTTTAACTCGGGTCATCTCAATGACTTCAGGTCAATGGATCTGGCGAGAGGCAGATTAAAGGACACGCAATGTTTTTTCATTATTTCTACACTATATAACACTTCTACTTGTGATTGTAACATTATCGATAGTAACGTGGGACGAGTTGACGAAAGCAATTTTAATTAATTATGTTTTCTCAACTCGTCCCAAATGGGCCGTAGGCCAGTGGTCTAAGTATTCTATGAATTACTCGAAACTCTACTAATAGCAAGAATGCACTGTCAGGAGATATCTTTGCTCAGCCAATGAAAAAACGAAGGCGATCTATGTATCATAGAAATTGGAGAAAATGCAAGCTAATGAGGATGTTGACTTGTCAGTCACCATGCGAAAGCAATCGCTTCCAACATTTTGCATGGCGTCAACCGCTTATGACAACTTGGATTTTGTTAGCCATTATAGTTAATAATAGATTTTAATGCCAATTGCAATATTTTGTACATAATTAAGATTATATAATAAGTAATTCTGGTGTGCATTCGTACAGAATACGGTCATACATATCAGGAAATAAACTGTACCTAATATAACAATAAAATAATAATTAAACATGAATAAGAAATAGATGTAGTCTAGTCTAGACGCACAATTTTACTGTCTGAATAAAAACTTTAATATGTGTACAGGTGTGTTCTTCTTGAAAATAAACTATATATATATATATATTCCCAGCAACTCCGGAATTTAAAAGGTGCAGCCAATAAGGACAAAGACTCCGGTGTCATGGCCTCTAGATTTGTGGGCGAGTTCGCAGAGGTCGTCTGGCACTCCGGCTGTCCTCACAGTTTCCTCTTGTCTTTTTTATTGGTTCGAATTCTGAGGAAACCACCTCATAGGTATTTTATGTTCAGGTACCTATTGTGTGATAATGAGAATGCATTCGGGGGAATTAAGTGGCGATTTGCTTTTGTTTAAATTTGTGGTTTAGGTTTCAAGAGGAGGATGATTCATAAGAGGTACCTACGTATTTTTTTATTAGAGGTGTGAACGAGATTCTTAGTTTTTTGGGCTATCAATTAAATTTATTTACTTTAGTTATACGCATTGTTAAGGTCGAAATATACATATAAACATATCTTAGATAATGTTTTAGTAAGAAATAACGTGAATTAATATTGGGAGAAATCCAATTTTGTTTACCATACCCTGATTGTGTATTTAAAAAATACAGACCAAGTTCGTAACTGTTAATTTAATACTTGTTAATAAAATAAACAGCATTTCTGCATCATGAAATTAAAATAAAATCAACGAAAATCTACCATGAATGGAATTTCGAACGGAAATATCAGGTTTGTAAAAAGAGAGATACAATTGATGATAAATTAAAAAATATTTTATTCACCGACAGAGACGCAGAACGCATTGTAAACATCGACAAATAGTTAATTGTCAACAATGTTATATAATTTTAAGACGGCAAATCACATATCAATTATGCATAATACATGCAGTCGTATGGAAAAATATCGTTTGGATCGCCTTGACAAAAATCATTCAAGAAAATAAAAATATGTGTATATAATCGAAATCGATAGACTAAGTTATTATTTACTAACCGAAGTTGATACTAATCGTAGACGAAGAACTATATGCAATTTAAAAATAACGAGCTGCATTCTCAATAGTCGAAGATAACTGATAATATCAGTATTTGTATTTTTATTTAAAACACTGACCAGCAACAACATTGATAAACGAGCTAAATCATAATAAAAATTAAATTATTCAATCATCGAAGCTAATTTTAAATATCAACGACTTTCTGTTTAAGGAACGCTCGAACATAATAACATAGTCCGATAATATGAATAATGTAATTCCGCATTAAGTAGCGAAATATCTAACAATAATAAAATAAAAACACGTCCCATTTCGTAACAATAAGCCAACACACAATACACTTTAACAGCAGTAGCGCACTTACGAATACTCTACACAAAATTGCATTTATTCATTGTCAACAACGCGACCCGTACAAAGTTAAATCCACACCGTACTCACCAAAGCAAACCAAATCCTTTCATTAAAAGTCAGTCTTCAATTCAAAACTATTCTAAACGAGACTTTAAATTTAGAACACTGTTACTACTAAAATTTTAAACTAGGAACACGCTTAAACTACTTCAAAAACACTATTAAATTTGGGCACAATGACTAGAATACGCGCTACGCGAGCACAACCGTCCTCGTCAACGGTCGAATCATAACTGAGGGGGTCAAGTTTTCGAAAAAAAGTTGGAGCAGGCAAGGCGCCCATGGCCCATACGTTACGGATGAGATGACTAACAAAAAAGAACCCTAAATATTATCGGCAGACAACGCTTCCCAAATATTCGGCGCGAATAAAAAGAAACACTCTTTTTTTAAACACCTCGCAACGGATTTGGCGAAATTATTCGCTTACGAGTATATTTAAAGCGTGATCTCATTGAAATAACTAACTGGAACCGATGGACTGTTAATTTTTTGTTTTTGTATCGATCCCCGTACGTGTTTTCAAGGCGATCGGGCTCCGTTCGTTGTACTCGAATTTATATAACTTCTACGGCATAAAAATTAAATTAGGTAGGTACTAGACAAAACAAGTCTGTTTCTATGGTCGTATAATGATGCCATTTTTATTCTACACGCAGTGCGAGTGATGATAACGAACTTATGAGTGAATGACTCACGCGTCTATTTATGTATTCTCATACAAATCTACTGTCAAGGAAATATACCTTACTGCTTTTTATATAGGCAGTTGTGTTTGAAAGTCTTGTGCTATAGACAGTACATTCCTGCACATTATCTTTAGATTCAGCGACAACTAAGATTTCCTTGTAAAGTTAAAAATAATACCTAATAAAATATATAAAAAAATACCGACAAATATATTCGTCGGAATTTTTTTGAAGTTTAGAACTAAAATAGCTCAGCAAATAATTATTTTTTCTTCAACATTTGAAGATATTCAAATAAATTGTTATAGACGTATCATAATTTTACTACGAATCGGTACTGAACCCACTAGAAATCAATAAAAACCGACGTCATAAATCAAATGTCATAGTTCGCTAAATGTCATTACACTATTAAGGAGGTTTGGCGTCGACTGTCTAGACGAGGAGACAAAGAAGCCGGGGTTACTTCGGAACTCCTGCGACTATGTGCATACGTTTATTTATATTGGTGTTTATATTGCTTTATATATAACAAATATGGGCGATTTATTTTATTTGTTAACGTACTTCAGTGTTTATAAGTGTTGTGAGATGATGTACGTAATGTATATTTCTGCAATACTTCCTTTTTAGAACGTGTATCGAGTATCAAGGTTGTCGGATCTTTGACTTGCTTCGGATTCAATGGGTCTTAAATCTGCTACTACAGGAAGTAGTCTTCACGAATTCTGTGGGACAAGTATAGAATACTAAACAATTGTCTTTTATTCATAAAAGTATTTAACTTATATTAGGCTGCAATACCTTGCCCGAAGTCTGGTTGGTAATAATTTTAAACAAAAAATAAATTAACGTATGACGGACTGAGCGCAATCGATATTATTATGAATGTAATTGATAATATCGAATCAGACAAATATTGGGTGCAATATGTGATGTATGTTGTACGTATGTTAGCAAATATGACGTGGACAGGGTGAAATTGAATGGCATGGACGTATTCAAGCGAACCTTTGTAAGATACATCGATAAGCTACGAAGACGAAGACTTTGTATCTAGCAAAATATTAGATACAAAATATTCAGCTACATAGAAAATTACAATGTTGCTTTCAATCTATTTTTTAAAAAGAAAGAAAAAGTATCAATACAGTCTATTTTTATGTATACTAACGAACTAACTTGTTTCACGCTACTTTCTTAGCGGGGTCGACAGAAAGAACCGAACGCCATATGGCACAGTCTTTACACACTCATTCGAAATTTATACTGAGTGGTAAATTACCCTTAGTCGGATTGCTTGAAATGGATGAGACTTCAAATCTAATTTTCGATTTATATCCAAAGCCAGGGTGATTCGTGGTATTAGTAAGATAGCGGTGAGCGGTAAATGGAATCAATGTATGTTAAGCCGTCTATTGTATAGTAAATTAATTAATATCGCCTGGTCACCGACTTCTATATGTCGGCAAGTAAACTCGGGTCAGTGTAACCCGATTCGTGTGATATTGACAAAGATATTCATAGCAAAGGTATTTTTTAACATTGCATTTGTAAAAATACTTCGATAAAAAACAATGTAGCATCGTAATTTGTTCTTTATAAAATTTAAAAATAAAAAAAATCGTTTGTAAAGTCTGATTGAATGAGCCGAAATAATCGTCAACTGTGTGAAAGAAACCTATTAGTCTACAGACAATTTTTATGAGACGTAGAAGCACAAAGTACCCATTCCATTAAAATATATTAAATTCACTTTTTTATGATACCATTTGTTATTGCACTACGTTTGGGCGTTGACCTTGATAATTTATTCTATTGTGTGCTGAGGTCTTGCCATTATCTTTTTTAATATTTTTAGATTCTTGTATTTTTTGATGTCTAGTGTCATGTATCTTTTGCTCGACTAGATTGATAGTTGAGCACTATTTCGATCCAGATTTTTCAGAAATGATTAGAACAGAATTAGATATTTTTTTATTTCCGTAAAGAAGATTTTAATCAAGTAACTGGTCTAAGAGTTAAATAAAACAATTAAATGTTTTCGTTTAAATATTTACAATTTAAATATAAATATAAACGTTATCAAGAACAAAATAAACCATGTAAATTATATGCGGACGCATTTTCTTTTTCAATAACTATATTTAACGCGACCGTTGAACAGTACTCCAGTTTGAGCACCAGTGGCGACGGATTCGAGTTTTGCAGCTGCCGTGTCTGGCGTGTAGCGCAGGGGTGCGCGCGTGTGTGCGTGCGCGCAGGGATGTGCGTATTGTTTTTATGATTAACTACTTTTCGGGAATCCTGCTAGGGATGATGGCGGGTGAATGAGAAATGGCCGGAGCTTATATCAAGAACGGTTTATTATTTTAAAACTTTCAGACGGTGCTATTAATTTTTTTTGTTTAATATATTTTTTAAGGTAGACGAAAAATACTTATTTTTTTATTTAATCGTATAATTTATGGGCATTGAATATGTGACTTGTTAAACTAAGCCCTGGAATTTGAATGTTAAATACCCAAATTAAAATAATACTTACGTACATAATCATAAATGTCATGTAATGTATTTATATACATTACAAAAAAAGCTATATTAACAGAAATACAGGACAAGAAAAACATTTTATTATGCCACTATTATATTAAATATTATTTCCAAACAATACTTAAACGGGAAGGTTGAATAATTCTTATTGTTCAATAGCTTTTAAAAAAAACACAGTTTTTAATGTCAAAAGAGTTCGCTACTATTTCTAACATCAGCTGGAAAAGTATCGGCGCAAAAAATAGAAAAAAAAATACAGTTACTTGCATTCACTATCTGTAACACTCAGAATGACCTATAACTACATCAAGATTAGTAATGCACACTAGCTGTTTAAAAATATTAAAAGCAAGGACACACAGTCAAGGATTAAGAATAAAAACCAAGAGGATGTCACTCCATTTCAGTACTTATTTTAAACATCTTAATACCACCTGTCGGAAGCCCCAATCAATAATGAACCCTACCACGCTTTAATTAAAGCTTAAGCTACCGTATTTTACGCCTAAAACAATGTAGCTATGCCATATTCCACGCAAAGGCACAAATAGCTGCGTCTATTTTGTCATAGGAATTAGAGCTTTATGGAGAAAGAATAGGGCGGTATTGGAATGCAATTGTGGACGTGCATAATGCACCTGTTCACAGTGACAATGTTGAGGTAGGCCGGATGGAAATTACCTATAGTACTAAGTGTGTATCATCGGGTCAATGGCCGGGTCAGTGACCTCTCCGATGTTTTATGAGGTCGTAAAAGAGTGACGCATTTGGTACAACGAGTAGGTCTTCCATGAGTTATTGCAGTCTGTACTTTAAAGTCGTAAGGTTAAAGAAGTGGAAAATGTGGGCGACTTCATTATTAGTCACAAGTTTTCTTTGCGCATTGAGGACTAGCCGTCAGTTTCTGAGTTGTTTCTTAATTAAGAACGTCTCACTCGTCTAAGATTGTCAATGATTTTTTCTTTGTTCGTCTGTTACAATAACAAATGTATGATTAGTTTGAACAAGATCTAAATAAAAATACATCGTTTTTATAAACATTGCCGGTAATAAGGATCCACTTTAAATTTTATATGTTGAAATAAGTTGAAACTCCATTGCTTCACATATATGGCAATATAACTGAGAAGTTATGACAGAATATGATGATGATACGTAATTACCTAGTAAGTATATGACAATGAAGTGCGACCGATTTTAAAATGTCATACGAAATAGATCGTGCGTAATATTAGTAAATAATGTCATCAATTTTGTACATAAATTATATCTTAAATTTATTCTTAAATTACACATATAATATCTCCAAACCAAGACTTTTCTCTTTTGTATTATCATGGTAATCGGAGGTGAAAGCTAGTAAAACGTAGTTGTTACCACATTAAAAGCGTATGACAAATCATGAGCAATTTTGCTACTGTCAAGATTGCGTAAAAATCATGGTGAACCTACAGATTTACGATGTTGTAAAGAATAACCCGTAAAAATGAAGCTATTATTACATACGTACATACTTCAACTTATTACAATGGTGTAAGGTCTACATTTGTATAGTACTATTTTATATACATATTGAAGACGTTGCGAAAACATGTAGCATACCTATTAGTTATGAAGACTATTTATGTTTAAATTATGAATACATAAATCAACTTGACGCATACAAAAAAAGACGTAGAATAAAGTTTAAGCAATTGATGTCAAAAATCAAAATTGTGTTTATAATATCGCCTAGGAATTCTGAAGTAAATCTTGTTACGATAATTTTGTAATTGCTTTCGGAATCCAGTCCAATTAATGCCTAAAATTATTGAAATGTCGATACAATTTATCTGGTTCCCCTGTCGGAGGGTAACGAAAGTCAGACGTTGGCTTTAATGCCTGAACAAGACTATCTTAATCTAGAATCATGGTCCAAAGACGATCGTAACTAAGAACTTATAATGCAAGGAAGATAATGATATCAACTTATTGTATATGAACCTAGAGGACATAATAACGTCAAGTAGAAAATAATGAGCCTATGTAAACGAACCTATGTACAGCTTTGTTTATTTACGCAACTTTATGTTTATATCATCTCGTTACGAATACGAGACGGTCCATAAAATCCGCGCTATATCTCCAAATGTCTTCTTTCTACGTGGCCAGGGTTCCAAGTCGCTCTCAAATCGCTCTCAATTCGCTGTTCAAACCGTCACGAGATCACATTTAATTCTCAGCGCAGCCATACATCTTCCTAATACCTAGCCACAAGGGGTTGCATCAAAAACCTAGATGTAACGCTCCCCACTCGATCTCCTAGCTATTTCCTGGTGACGGGGGAAAATCTTCGAATTTCCTCCTAGGTGCCCTGCTAACACTGCCAGTTGACCGACGCTAGTAAAATGGTTCTTTAATAGGGTTGCCTCTTATCTTTAAAGCGGTGAAGTTTGTATTTTGTTCATTATACCCACTAAACTAAAAAAAATTAGGTCAGATAAATTAAAATTAAAAAATTTTTTTTGTACTAGACAGCATGTTAACTTGGAGTGCTTTATGCTTAACTTACTTCTGCCAATGGCTTTGCTCGTGGTTACACTTGGTACATCGATAAAACGTGGCCTATATGTTATTGGGGTATATAAGCTATATTATTGTAAAGTTTCATTAAAACCCATTAAGTAGTTTATGCGTGAAAGAGTAATAAACTTCCTCACAAACTTTCACGTTAATAATATTAGTAGGATTATTAGGATATCAATCCGGATAAAGTCGGGGGCAGCCGCTATGTTCGAAATGACTATCTTCTTGGGTACTAAAATTAGTAGAGGAGAAAAGGTCATTATTATAATCCTTTTATGATTAAAAAAAAAAATGAGTTATTAATTTAAAATATGCTTTCTTCAGAATACATACACATTTTTAACGAATTGGTATACATATTAATTTATTAACAAATCAGGATTACATAGAACTGCCACGTCAACAATATTGATTGATGCCGTGGAATGGATCGCCTTGCCACATTTTCACAGTAATACGACGAGTACTGTAAGTAGGTACTATAAAAAGAAAGGATACCAGGAATAATTTTATTTATTAAAGGGATATCAATATGTAATATATATATATTATGTGTTTATGTCTTTATTGGGGTCGACATATGTTTCGAAATTTTTCAAACTGTAACATTTTATTCAGTAACAAAACTGGTGACAAACGACGTGCCATCCCTAGCACGTGGCGCTTGCAGGACATAGACAAACTGCTTTGTCGATGGATCGAGTAAATACCCACCTATCCGTCTATGGCCTCGATATTTGTGTTGTCGATATAATGCGTTTATCAATTTAACAGCGCGAAAACGGGACAAACTGAAAAGTGTACATTTAAAATGTGGAGCAATTTTTTATGAACAACTTTTTAATGAGGGCCATAACAACGAGTCCTGTATTGGTCTGGGCCTCTTTAGGAACTAATGGTGTATAATTGCAATTGCGGTTTGATTATAGAGGCGACGAAGACGAGCTAGCAATTTGTAACAGTTTTTTCCTATAATCCGACTGAATTTTATGTTTGGTTAAATGGGAATTTAATTTTTTTGAGACTATTTACATAACATTTGTTATCATACAATAAATTAAACACCTACAAATGTACACGCACCGCTGCAGTTGTCACAAATCGAAAAACATATAAAAATAATGTACTTTTTCTGATTTCATGCATGCAAAAACTATTTGTCGGATGTCATACAGCTCATTCACTATGCCAAACCTTCAAGTAAACCGCATACGTTACATGACCCGATCGATGCCAATCATATTATGTCAACACGGCAACTTAAAAGCATCCGATTTTGTCTGTACACTGCCGTCCACCGAACAGATCTCAACGAGATTTCCCGAAGGAAGCCATAAGGCTGTCTGTAGCAAAAATGCGACGGAGTTATTCGCTCAGGAATCTGATTTCTTTGCTGTGATCTGGGAATGATCCGAGGGTCAAAAGATTCTGCATTTTAAGGAAATTAAATTAAAGGCGTTTTTTATGTGTAATTGCTTTTCTTGGGTGGGTTAGATAAATTACATGGTAAGTAACAATTTGTATCGTAGCTTGCCATAATATTACGTATGAGATATGTATAATTTTAATAAAAGGGGATTAAAAAACGAGGTCAAGGAAAA
This sequence comes from Glyphodes perspectalis, assembly GCA_951394215.1. NCBI lineage: Eukaryota > Metazoa > Arthropoda > Insecta > Lepidoptera > Crambidae > Glyphodes > Glyphodes perspectalis. The sequence goes on from OX596218.1 coordinate 8,322,662, forward strand.
AGGTCCTGTATAACTTATAACTTGGATTGACCATTATGAATCGATTAAAAAAATAACTATGTCCCATGTTGGTCTCTAACCCAAAATGCAACCGTACTCAAAACAATTTTATATTTGTCTTAATGTGGTTTAATTAAATTAATCTTCTTATTGCTCCTTGGACTCTGCCTACCCCTTCGGGGTATGAGGGCATGATGATACATGCATGTCAAAAACAACCTTCAGACAGATTGCTATTTTTGAGTTATTTTGTCAATCCGATGATTTCCATATGGTTTTCCGCATGTACACACGACAGCCCTTCAGGCTAAACACTGCGGAGTCTTATTCCGTTGTGGTAAGGGCTGTTTCGCACCAAAAATGTATAGCCTGATGTGCTGCCGTCTATACACACTTATGTGTAGTTGAGATATAATATAGTATGACGACACAATAAGTATAGCAACAACGACAATTCTAGAGCGGCTCACCTCGACATCCTCTGCAATCGATACGGCGAGCTCGGGTGGCGGGACATCGATGCGGGAAACGCAACACTAACCGGAAGGACCGCGGCCGCGCTTGCGCAACCCACTTGCGATTTATTTGTAGCTAGACTAGTTGCCTGGCTTCGTTTGCCATTTGACGACTACTAGTTTCGTAATTTTTTTCTGCGTATATCTTGACAACAGTTTTTTTCTGGGTGAAGGTTATCCTTTTTTGTAAATTTGACATCATGTACATATTCTCATTACTCTTATGGAGTAGATATTATACAAACTCACTTCCAGATGGTTACTAAATGCCAAGTTGCTTTGTCTGTCTGGTACGTTGTCACACCTAAACCACTATTCTGATTATGATGAAACTTGGTACGCCAAAATGTTTAGTTCGAAAAAGGACGTAAGGCTCTTTTTTATCCCAGAAAATATAATAAACCCCGAGGGGCGTATAGATATTTAAGTCTTAAAAGATCAGATAAATTGTATACCTAATCTAAAGTTGTCAAAATGTGCAGAATTTTTTTCATCGCCTAGCTTAATTAGATTTTGAAGTCTAGTAGTACGATAAAAACTTTCCTCCATAGCCAAAGTCACTATTTAGAAGCGATCAGTTCCATCTCTAGAGATTATTCTCTAGAGGTCACAGCCCCCGATCTTCAGGTCAATCCGCCATTAACCGACTATTTAGAAACGTCACCTCGACGCGACCCAGCTTACATGTTAATTTATTTTCCAATTTCCCACCACCGCCCAATCCGTACTGATATTGAAATTCGATTGGGTACGTACGGCTGATTGTGAAGGAATAAATTACGGCTCGACATCGGCATAACTCGATTTTTGTTTACTTGTACAAGCCCGCTTAACGGCCAGTGGTCTCCGAGCTGTAATAAGTTTCCTGATAGAATTTACATTGTTTTTTAACTGGATTACAAAAGGTTAACGACGGGTCGCGGTGTTTACAGCTTTTTGTGATATGAACAGGTAATGATGCCGGTGGAATTAATAATTCGTTGGAGGCTGTGTTTAATATGAATCAGTGTGTTATTTATATTAGTCGCTTAATTTGAAAACGTCGGTCAATCGCTGAAGGTTTTGGTTTGGTTTTCCAAATAGGTCAATTTATGGACACAGGTTTTATTTTGTGAATTCAGTTAAAATTACCATCAAAACTACATATATATACGTATCACGTTTATTTATTTTTTTGATATACACCAACTAAATATAGCACATTATAAAGCTTCAAAAGTACATCAGCCTTCAAAATTATCATAAAATCTCACTTCCTTAAACTCGTACCTACACTTCCTAAAACCGTATTACAGCGCATCGTATGAGATCTGCTCCGTCTTAATATACATAGCAATGCTCAGACAAGACACCCATTCACAGCAAGCGGTCGTTATCAATCACGATTTTCCGTAAGGTGCGTACGAGTTCATTCAATTTGGACGTCCGGACATTGTGACCTTCACGATTAATTGGGCAGGCTGAGACAAACATCCTGCGAGACATTTAAAGTGATGTGACGATACGGAAAATGAAGTATGGCTCATTGTCGGTAATTGTATTAGCAGAATCGTTGATTACTTTAATTTAATGCTTATGAATACTACTGAATAAATCGTATATGATGGATTTAAGTGCATCTTGGATGAGCATAAGTACTATAAGCTATTATTTGTTTTTACGGAATCAATTCTCGAGATTGATCTTTGAGTTTCAGTTTGAACCGATTTAGGGAAAGACCAAATTGGCTTAAAATATCGGATGTAGTCTAGACTAACAAACAGGAAAAAATTAGACGTTTCAGTCCAAATAAGAGGATTCCCATAATATAAGCAATACTATCGCGTTTAGATATGTGACCAAGATGGTTGCAACACGATCAAAACGTCAAGCTGTAAGTACTCATATATTAACATATGCATATCGCGTTTAGTTCCATTAGTACTTTTGCAGTAATAAAGTACCGCGAAAGTTTAAAATCACATAAGCAATCATCTGATAAATAGTCTAGTACGTTAACAAAAAAACCTTGGTACTATATAAAACAGCCTCATAATTTAACATTACAGTTACAAATGAATACTAACATGCAAATAATTTCGCGATAACTAAAAACCGTCTGTTTCTTTCGTTTCATTATAACCACATGTCAAACGGTCATAAGAATGATTTGCCTGTCCAAATAAATAATTCCACGACGCAAATTGCTTCAAAATTACAACCCCGTTATTATATTAGGGCTACATTAATTCGAAGCTTGCAACTTTGCATTTCGCGTGTTAAACCTTATGAACAAAGAACGGTATAAATCTCACTGATTGACAAAACAATTACTTAAATTAAAAACGATGTTCGTCACGCGATGGCTGAATACGAATCGCCTGAAGGAATAACGGGTGTTTAGACGAGGAGTTTCAGTAATTGATGGATCTTCCGCTACCTTCAGACAGGATGAAGACGTTTTTGACCCATTACAAAAAAGGTTGTCTATTCGAACTTTTTGAAATTATGACAGGTCTAGCTAATGGTTAGAGATTCGAATTATTAAAACGGAGAGCGCAGATCGAATCTCACTTTAGGTAAATATTCATTTGATGAATTTATTTATTTGCATCCGTGATAGATGCTTATAAACATATTAAGATGTTCGTTAGCTTGTGTAATCGACACCCGATTGCAAAAGCATGTTAACTCTCATCGTTGCCAAAAGCCGGATGGGTGAGCGACTATGATGTGCGTAATCATTTAGATTACTCTCTCGTGCTTTAACTTTCGTAAAATAATGTACATTCCTAATTTTGTCGACATAGGTTAACCCTCAAATGTACGTTGGGATATCATTGACCCCACAAATGGAATAAACAAGATTTAACCCGAAACTGCGGCGGGTGCATCGTCTCCTGCAGCGGAACGTAAACACTCGCCGGGATCGATAAGGCGCGGTAAACACGGCGGTTGCCATGGCGACCCGGCGGGAGATTTCGTCACTTCCGCCCCCCGGCCGCCGCCGCGCTGTCGCCACGCGGCGCACTTCCGCCGGACAAGTCCGAATGGTGTGACAGACAGATTGAAAGTATTTTTATTAATAACGAGCCGGTGCGATCAAATAACTTTCGAATAAATTAATACAGGCAATAATTATTTTCGACTCTATCGACAAAGTAAAAGTAAAATAACGAAGAAACCCATTTCATTTAAATAATATGTTAGTTAAGTAAAATGCGAAAATATTTGACAAGTAATGCACGTCACTATTACTGAATATTCTATTCGAGTACAATAGTAATATGTCCAAATTAATTTGAAATTATCCTATATTATGCTTTTGATAATAATCTATACTACTAATATATTAAGCTGAAGAGTGTGTTTGTTTGTTTACTTGAACGCGCTAATCTCAGAAGCTACTGGTCATTAACATTAACCATAAACGCGGATGAAACCGCGGGCAGAGCTAGTAATTAATAAGACAGAGAAACACTTCAGTGCTCGCTTCGAACCAAACATCATATTATTATCAATTTAATAAATGTAGACAAAGGACAAATTGTGATCAGGCCTTGTCCCAGTAAATGCTCTTGTATTGCACACCCTATCCGCCAGGGGGCGCTGTCCGCCGCAGCGTTGGCGCCATTATGCGTCGCCCCTTGTTCCTGAACTCACCTTTTTTGTTTTTTTTTTGCTCACGTGATAAAACTAATTTTCTGTTTTTAATCAATGAGACACTTTAACCATAAATATTAGAATTAAACAAAAAAATATGTGTTTGTGTTTTGGTAGCACTCCAAAGCTATAATTGGGATTTATCCTGTTTGTCAGACTTATAGATATACACATTCATAAGTCACAGAGAAGCATTAATAAAATTTATGAATCATCAGTTTGGTTAAACGACATTTAGTAATTTTACAATTTAATCGAAGATTCTAACAGTGTATAGAAATAAACTAATTCCAAGTCTGATATTAGTTGCCATAAAATATTGTGAAAACCACATTACTACTAGAAACAGTACTAGTAGTATAATGAATTCTAACATTTCATGGTACTACAAAGGTAATCTAAAACACGCGATGAAGTTATCAATTGAGAATAGAAATGTAAAAATCGAAAAACGTAGTTGTAACCACGTAGTTACAGCAAATTATGTCGTTCAAGACGTGATTAGCATCGGGATCCGATAGAGAAATAATTTATTAAACTACTAGATCGTTTTCTGATATGCTTTCTCGTGTTTTTAAGGAATTCGGAAGGAAATCGTGAAATGAATAGTGTTTTAGCTGAAAAACTTTCTGTAGAAATAAATTTCTTTTAATAAACAAAGTTAATGAAATAATTTAAAGTTTTTAGAGGTTCAGCGACAAAGAACAAACGAACACAAAACCTTTAAAACTGTTTTTTTTGTTAGAAATACTGAATTAACTTCAAACATATATGTAATAATTTAATAATAAGGTATTTTGAGGTAAGTACTTAGACTCGTAACTTTTATTTGTATTTATGATTAAAATATTTACTATGACTTTTATTTCATAAGTTTCCTGATTTTTCTTATGAAATCTGACTTTTTCATCCAAAATACAGTCGGTAAAATACAACAGTATTTCGGTTCTCATGAATTTGTACCGAAATTCCGCCAAATGGCATACGCCCTTGAGTTATCTTATCAGAAGTCGATATGAGCTTCATATTTGCCACCGGATTGTGTCATCGTCCTTATTATTTATCTAAGCCATAATAATTCTTAGTAATATGTTATCATTCAGAGCGAATATTTGGATGGAATTAAATTAACAGTTAAATTAATGGTCGAATTGACATTATAAATTGAAACAATACTGGAAATTATATTCATAAAACATGATAAATTGAAATGATGATTTTAAATTGTTTAATAAATGAGATACTTTTCTAGAAATAGAATTATTAAATATTCCTATTACTAATTAAAAATACCTATTTGGAAAACTCGGACCATAATTTGACAGATCATAAAAAAGTTTGCGTATAACTGGAGTCTACCTGAGGATTATTCCTTACAACGCAAATTGTCGCTCCGTCAGCATTGCGACTATCCGCTGTTGCGCAACAAAGGTTTTATTGACACAGTTCCAGCAGTATACGAAACATGCAGACTAAACGTAACACGCATTTAACGCGATAATTAACGCTTAACGCGTTTAGCCCGACAAAATTCGGCCCAACCAAATTGACGGCCGACAAAGCTTAACCGTTATGTCGAAAAGGGTCCACCATAAAAATTAAACAACACGTACTTACAGGACTCCGACAGACTAAGTGCAGGTACTTACCTGAAATAAAAAACCCAAATTAATATCAAATCCATTGTGCTAAACGGGGGAATTGAAACAAAAACGATCGTTAATGGCTCCAAACGTTAATTTTGGGCCTTTGTTCGCCCCACAAAAGGTACCCCATGGCTCTAAGAGCGATGCTCGAACAGAGATTTATCAGAGGATAACGCCGGTTTCGTTTAAGCGATTTATTTTACACAATGTTGAGGGATTCTGAATCGAGTATTGTCAATGAGCATTGGAAATTTTGATATCAATGAGTACAAGGCAGGCAATTCAAATGAAATAAGGTTGTCGCGTTTTAAGAATAATGAGAACGATTCGGAAAAGAAGATTCGTAAAATTAAAAAATATATGTATCTCACTCAGTCATGAAAGCACTTCCCCTCATTGTACTTGGCTGCTGCTATTTTGTCTTAAACTATTGTAGGAGAGATGGTGGTTGGCCCCATGGTTAAGATCAAAATATATTGTCTTCACGAGTGTTGTAGAGATTGAGAGTATAGTGTCACGTATGACCTTGAACTATGGTAATACAACATCACGATAGTCTATATACATACAAAAATAACTTATAATGAAATGAAATGAAATGAAATGAAATGAAATGAATGATTTCAAAAATTAAGTTTCCCTAACAATATTTCAACCTAAAACCCCAATCAAGAACTCAGCCGTCATTGCCTAGTATTCAAATACACCCGAGTCTAACTAACCTAAAACATTTAAGCCATCATGACAATTCATAACTCCGGGATGCAAATGAGTGTCGTAACTCTAACTGCAAATATACGTTAATTAATATCCATATAATTAAGATGGCGCAGCGAGAGATATTTGCATGAAGAGCGCGAAGTTCAATGTTGGAGGCGTTTCGGAGACTGGATTACTTATGTACGGCATCATTGTTACGGCTGTGATGAGGAGATGAGAGAAATATGTGTGTAATATGTTACTGGAGTACTGAAGAAGTTCATACATACATAATCCCCGAAGGGGAGGCGAGAAAAAGGGGCAATGAGCTCATTACACCTATTTATCCAAAAATCTAGTGGTAGTCTTCCAGTAGGAGAGTATTAAATTGGTAATTGGTAATGTATATAAAATCTATGTAGGAATTAAGACCTAAGTCTCTCTTTAGGTCTCTCTTTAGGTCTCTCTTTAGGTCTCACTTTAGGTCTAATTTGAACTCTATGGCGTTGAGTATATTATGTACTCGGTAAAACGAAATGCTACCGCGTGGCAATCTACACCCAACGCCATCTGTTGGTGAATGACGAGCTACTACTGATTTGTAAAAACTCCATAAATAAGCCATATACATCTTCATTGTTGTCTAATACCTTCGAACCGACCAAGTAAAGCTTGTCAACACAATTCCACCACCGATTAACCTACAACTATGTTCGTACGTGTTAAACTAAGTTCAGCTTAATACATATAATAGAATTTACATTCCCTCTCCCCTAGCCGTGTCCCTAAGGGCGACCCGGTAATTACCCCTAATTGTTGATTCCCCTGAAATTTCCGACTCCAAATCTTGTAGAAGGATGTTACGCTTGTGAATTTCTTAGTAGCGTAGTTATGGGGATTGAGTCGAGTTAGGGAGTCGTTGGGTTGGGCTGAGTTATTTCTGGTGATTCGTGTTGGGCGCGATTTACATGCCTAACTTGGTGTTAACTCGGAATTTGGTATTCAAGACCTAGATACATACTTGTGTTGAAGTATATGTGCTTTTAATCTATGTTGGAATGGTGAATGAAGTTATTACATACGTTAATAAAAGTTATGTTTTTCGGTTTAGCCTCGAATGGGTAGACCAACTTTATTTTAAGTTTATCAACTTCTTCACAGGTTCGCCATTGTGTTTGTTAAGTGAATTTATATTGAATCGATAGATTAATCTACTTACACTTAATTTTTCGTAACTTATCTTTAATGAAGATATTAAAGTTACCTAATTATAAATAAAAGGATATTCGGCACAATGGTCTGTAAAGGCTTCTATTTCAAAAAAAGAATATTCGATTCTCGGTAACAAACAGTTTTTTTAAAAGCCGCGACAAATTTCTCTATATTAGTCTAAACTAGCAACAAAACATTACAAGATATTATACGGATTAGACATTCCCCAATCCATCAAGACTGATGACGTCACCTCACCACACGATTTACCACATTAGCGGCCTAAGCCGCGGTGACGGCTCAAAAACATCGCCAAAAACACCCCCCAATTACGGCGGGGCGGGATGACAAACCGACGGATTATCTTAAGGCTTTTTGTCGACGTAAATCATATCGTGGTGCAAATTAAGCGTTCTTAGGATTATGATGGAGTTGCATTTTCGTGTTGGTGGTTATTGCTATTTTTATAAAGAGGTGCAGTATAATATCTACTCTATATATGTATTAAAAACCGGGACAAAGGGACTCTCTGCCAAATTGGAAGGAGTAGAGAGTAACATAAACACCCTCATTTAACGCAGGTCACACCTGAATAGCGCCTTAACGCATTCGCAAAAAAGATTTATAAATCAGAATTTCACTTTTATAGAACTTAAACTACCTATTTGTTTTGTATATTACAAAATGTATATTATATTACAAATCTGAATACAGTTTCGAAACTCAAATGGGACTAATTCGATTTTAAATATAATCAGATGACGACTTTTCGCGGGCAACTACCAGGAACTTAGCTAATTCACAAAAGCGTTGTTGGTTTCCTAAATTGAAACAACTATAATTTCCGGAACATTTGTGACGTCATTTAGATTACACCACGATGGGAATGGTGCTCATGCATAAAAGACTCAGCACTGTCCATGTCTGTCAAACTATCGGCATATCAAAACCGTTGGTTCAACAAACAAGCATACCACTTCAAAAGTTCAGTAGCTCAGATGTAAACACACCAGTGAGCATTTCACAAAACAACACACGAGCCACTCGAAAATAGAACAACAAAACACACCAATAATACAATTTCCCAATCTTTTTATGTTCATTGCTTCCAATTTGTAAAAAAAGTTCGACAACACAAATGGAAACCAGACGAGTGAACGCTCAAAAGGCGCTTTGTCAACGAAAAAACTCATGAATGGGATTCTGTGGAGAAAATATCAACTTACGTCTGACAAACATCTTGAAGTGCTCGAGGCTTGAGAGAGCGTGCCCACTTGAGGACTATGTGCTATGGCTTTTAACTTATCTGTATGACATAGGCAACATGCATAGTATAATAAGAAAGCGGATTCATTACAGACACTCAAAAGTACACACGTGATAGACACTCAAAAGTATACAACGAAGAGAGAGAGGAACTAACGAAAAAGTGTTTACATCCGAATCCCGAGTTTGAATCACTGGGATTTAAGATTCTTACTATGATAAGATATAGTAAGATTGACTTCTTCTTTAAAAGTGCCTACAAGTTCCCTGAAAATTGAGACAGTGACACACGTACGGCATCTGTCTTGAAATCAATTGTGTAATTTGTAATTAAAGACACACTGTTCCAGACAAAATACATGAAAGCATTGCGTTATGACAAGTCATTAAGAGTTTTTGAATGATTGGTGATCATCCACTAGCGGTGGTAGCTCAATGGTAAGGACACGCGCCTCTTAAACGAGGAGTGCGGGTTCAAACCCGGGCACGTACCTTGGATTTTTCAAATCTATGTACGTATTTATACCACTAGCTCGACGGTGAGGAAAAACATCGTGATGAAACCTGCAAATTCAAACAACTTTGGATTTGTAACCATGATCAAAAAATTGTCTGGTTTCCCTATCTTAGGGTTACGAAGGTCAGTTCGGCAGTCGCTTCAATGTAATTACCAGACTCGCTAAATCCTGGATCATGGTCTAAGCGGACCCCGTCTAAGCACGGGACATAACGCTAGGAAGATGATGTTAATCATCCACTTGATCATGTCTTAAATGATATCGTGTGACGAATACAAAATATAAGTATACTACTATACAAACGCCAGTAAAGATCCACAAACTGGCGTTAATAATATTACTGAGAATAAAGGCAATTTCCGGCAAACGTGTTCATTTCTAACACACGTCACCAGCAGCGCGTGCGGTCTGCGCGGCCGCAGACCGGCAAATTAACGCGAAATGAAATGCAGCACTGTTTTAATCGCAATATCTCTGTGGCTGCGTCACGCGCCCTGTGCCCTTTTATCTGGGCTGTTGTGGTTATTGGGAAATGTCTGGTTATTACGGAATAATCGCGCAAAGTTGATTTTGTTAATGATTAACATGTGTATGCAAACCAGACCCATTTGTTGTCCCATTGGAGAGACCAAGTTTACTGATCATATAACCCAACCCAGTTTATTTTTTGGCTTATAAGTGGAGAGGCTTGCAGCTCAGCCTAACCTGTTCATGCATGGACATGATATTATGCACAAGCATATTATCACTCCGAAATTTATTCATATATATATATATATATATACTTACTAATTTTCAAAATACTGCTCAGAATATGAATCAACGATAATATTGTGTCGTAACTGAAATATCATCATTTGTCTGGCGTTGCTGCGTTCGTAGTAGGGTTCGGTTGTGGCCATTATTCTGTGTAAATTTGGCGATTCCAGTTATAAGTTTGAAGCAACATGTGAGCTGCTTAACTCAACCAAAATGTTAGATTGCAAATAAAAAAAAAATTCCAAATGTCCTATAATAGAGCCAATAACATCATAGACAACACAGCCTTAAATATTCCTGTTTAAAGCAGGAAGTGCATATCCATAATGGCATCTTGGTAACATTTGTTGCATCATCTGCTCAAGATTGCCGTCACGTTCGCGGGAATGGAGAGGTATTCCGAATGTCGTTCTCGTATGCAACCTCATTTTAATGTCTATTTTTAGATTGGCAGAAGACAATGAATTGAGGCTTAGATGTTTGTGGTGGATATTAACGTTGGCTACGGAGGAGTAAATAGAGTTTTTAGATTTATATAACAGTAGCTTCCAACCGTGTTGCGAAAATGTCACCTCTTGTGCAGACTCATTCAATTATTCCGAGATATACAGTAGTCTACGTCCTTTCTCCGCATTAAAATTTTAGGCGTGCCGAATTCTATCGCAAATTCTGTTAAATTGTTAAGCCTAAAGGCGTAACAAACACACGTGTGCCTTATAAATATTATTAGTTTAGTTATTATTTCTACAGGAAATTTGATAAACTTTGTGTACTGACGAAGTCCAGTATAAACTTGTTATATGAGAAATACCCACACTGTCTACATTATGTTCTAGTGCAAAGATCAGGGGAAAGCCCAAATCCATATAAGATCAGATGATTAATATGTTTTGTATGTTATATTCTCGTTTATTCATGTAAGTTGGTAGCCAATGATAAGTGGATTGAACCTACCGGGTGAATGTCAGAGGAAGTTTTTACTGATTAAATCCATTCAGTTACTTTAAACGTGTATCCGGAATTGGTGATAGCTTATGCCCATACGTATGTGAATCACGTTTTACTGCAGGGCGCAGGCCCGCTCGACTCCAGAGTTGGTTCACCTTATTTCTACTGCAACGGCTATATAGCCAGTAACCAATAAATATAGGAGGTCAGTCTTCTATCATTTGCAGGTTAGCCAAATATTTTATTCAGACTTTCTAGCCGCAGAATTTATCTGTATAAACTCTCATATTACAACTTAAAATTATATCCAGGGATATGTTTCAGGTGAGGTAAGCGTGAATCCAGGGCAAACAATGATTTGTCCGATGAATTTGTTTGATCTTTATTTTTCAAATGACAACGTAACAATCACGCCATTAGTTTTATATGCGTAAGATGCAATCTGATAACTCATCAGACATCATTAGCACACGTGTATACAAAGGGTTAGAACTCACTGATATATCAGCAAGTGTTCTCATTGTTTAATGACGTCAAAAACAAGTGATATATATCTATTAATTAGATAATTCCTTCGGGGATTGCAAGCGTGAGGGGTGTGTATTTATGTACCAAGCATTGGTTGAATTTGATGCTCCACTCTTTTACTTATTTCTATCAACTCCGCACCCAATAAGGAGTCGTTCTCAAGTTACACATAGACAAGGATCCTATAGCACGTTCCGTTTTAAGTGCTCCTAAAACGCCAGCACACATCGCACCGAACGCCCTGTAATGGCATTTTAAATAAATGTTTGCACGCCACCTTCGCAGCACTTTTGAGAGTTTGAATTTGAGATCGCACAGAGAAGGCTTTTACCCTTGAACTGGCGTCTTATGGGAGGAACAATCGATTCTCTAGCCTCTTCAAGGCGTATAAATCTTGGTATTTTGTGCCTAAATATTCTGAACGAATAAATGACCGTAAATAATGTCATTATACTCGAGATAAAAATAACAGATTTCTTATTTCTTATCTACCATTGTAAATAAAATGTAGAAAACGATTGTTAAAATGACGATAAATTAGACAGTCGCATTAATGCAACTGGTCTGGTGGGTAGATTACATACTACATACATAGGAGATTCCTGAAACTGCTGTTGATAAATTTAGGAGGTGGTAAATATCCGAATCTACATAGGTATATAGCTAGTTTATGTTTGTTTGTTTATATTGCTAGTTATCTTTGTACAAACTGGCGCCATTATCCAATCACCTTTTTATGTCTTAGAGGGCAAAATACTATACTGTTCACCTGATGCAATGGTAAATGGTCATTGTTGCCTATGGACATATGCGGACCTCCTATTTTTTATCATTTTCTATTATCATTCTGATTTTTCACTGTCCCGTTCGTCGAGTGTTAAGAGACCCTGGCCACGAAACCAAAGGGTCGCGTGTTCGAGTCCCGCTAGGGGAAAATGTTTCGTGTGATGAACATGGACATTTGTACTCGAGTCATGGATGTTTATAAACGTATTTAAGTCTATCCGTTTACCTAGTATCCATAGCACAAGCATAAGCTTACTTTGGGACTAGGGAATTGGTGTGTCAGTCTGAAGAATTTTTTTTTTTTGTTAGCACGTACCATAATTAGGTTATTTAAAGTATGAAACATATTTATTCGTAGCTTGTGTCAAAGTTAGCATCGAATTCGTCATAAGACGTCGATGGACGCGCCACCGCGGCGCCTGGACCTGGCATTACGATACGTTCATCGCTGCTAATAGAATCTTAATTAACGGCGCCAATCTCATACGAGTTCGTTGCATCGCAACTTGGATGCCATTCCGATGCATATCTTATCATATCATTGAAGGTCTCTTCCTGGAATGTACATATGAAGTTAGAACATTGATATCATGTCCTTTTCATTCAAATTGATATAATTTCCATTTCCATTCAATAATATAATTGAATAGAAAAATGTAGTTTAATTCATTATTTAACTATTCTACTGAATCATATTGACACAAGTAGATATGATGTAATTTTCCTAGTACTATTCCCAACATAAGTAAGGGTCCGTTTGGACCATAATATTAAATTTCTTAAATCACTATATTAATCCAATGCGTGAACGCCATACTTTGTATAGACCTCCGTAATCTTTGATAGAAACAATTATTTGGATCATGGTAACACACAACAGATATTTGAATGGAGAGATTACTCATGATATGTTCCCTCGCTACTACGAAGGTACTATAAGACCTTACGTCGACTTTTAAAATCCCAATGCTACATAGTCTTGAAGTAGTAGTCACTTGAAGCATTAAGGCGCATCTTTAAAACGAAATACTCTTCATCACAGACTTGTAAAAAAAGAAGGACTCCACGCTGTCCTACTATACCGTGAAGCCACGTTTATGCATGTGTGAGTAAGATATTTAAGGAGCGCTTATTATGTGGGACGTACGTTGCGTGTCAAGTGGCGCGAAGTTCTTGTTTTTTTACTAGTCCGTGACTCTTCATTTAGGCAAGTTACGATCTCATGGATGACTATCTGCAATTAGCTATGAGTTTCACAATCGTGCAGGAGAGATCGTTCAGGTCCCCGAATTCCTATTGAAATCCCAAATCGGAATCATAAATCATATCCACGAGACCGGTGCCGACGCACAACAGAAGTTAATTTCGGATTAATTATACCTCTGTTTACGCAGTCAGCTACGTTTCGTGCTTTCTGATAAACGGTTAATTAATATTTTAATTTCACCGACAACTGCGCGGTGATAAGCTACTTTAAGAATTGTGGATGATGAATTGGCGAAACGCCTATGAGACTATGGGGTGTTTGGTTTTGTTTCGTTAATGACTACAGTTTCTAAGAGAAGCTTTGTTTATGTCAATAAAGATTATTTGGCAACGTAACAAACACGGAATATGTTTGTGAGAAAAAGTATTTATTTCCGAATTATTAATATAGACCATGAAAAAGCGTTCGTATTTAAGTGGTTTAACAGCGTCGACATCACCAACGATTGATCTCCAACTTTTTGTGAGATCTCAAAATCTATGCGCCATATAATAGTTCAACGGCATTAATACACTGATCTTCACAGTACTAAAACATTACCTACATTTAACCATGTGCATTTGTGCAAAATAAATACAAGTAATTCTCATTTTACAAACCATTAAACATCTAGACTTAATAAATCTTAAGCAACGCGGTAGTAAAAAAAATGCTTGAGTTATTTGTATACGATGTCTAAATCCCTATTATTCGTTATTATTCTGTCATTAATAAACTTAAAACAAAGAACATTCTACATAAGGTTCTAAAAATCACACAAATCCCGCGCATTTTTGACGTGACACTGACATTCCAACTAATCCCGCCACGACCGATCTGACGTTTATACAGCGCCATCTATCGCACTTTTATCGCACAAATCCTTCAGGCTGACAGTGAAACGCCAAAGACACACGCGATTGGAAACGGTTTGTACACCCATCGGGGTGACAGGCTATCGCATTCCCTTGTTGCTTGCAAAAAACACCAAACCGCCTTATTCATAATTCATACTAACACCAAGATGCTCCCGAAACGTTTTAGTAAGTACCGCTGTAGGGATGCCGCTAGCAAAAGGGCTTGATTAAATTTTGACCACGATTTTCGAACATAGTTCGAGCACACAAAGTTTATATAAGCAACATAACAGGTACAATGTCATAAATAAACAGCAATATATCTCAATAATTAAGGATCTTTAATTTTTGTTTCATGTTTTGTTATTTAAGTAGTCAAAATAAGAAAATGTTGCTTATTTTGATTTAAGCTAGTTTGGTTAAATTTTAATACATGAAGATGAACAAAATGCTTTTCTAAGGTATCAAAGTTCGTTATCTATACTAAAAAAAATATATTTGATCGTTTGTTTGTTTGTATCGAATAGACTCTGAAACTACTGGACCGATTTGAATATTTTTTTCACCATTGGAAAGCTACTTTATCAGTAAGTAACATAGGCTATATTTTATCTCAGAACAGGAACTGGAACTACCCGGGTGAAACCGCGGAGCGCTGCTAGTTATAATTAAATAAGCTGTTAGAATTTATAAAAAGACTTCAATCTAACACGTTTTTAAACC
This sequence comes from Glyphodes perspectalis, assembly GCA_951394215.1. NCBI lineage: Eukaryota > Metazoa > Arthropoda > Insecta > Lepidoptera > Crambidae > Glyphodes > Glyphodes perspectalis. The sequence continues at coordinate 8,338,007 of OX596218.1, forward strand.
TAAGTCACAGATTGCGTGTGGTAATAAACAATGAAGATTTAGCTTATAACCCGCAAGGCGTTGTTAAGATAGATCAGGTTTATAAATTCTCATTTCTAATTGTTTACTCATAAGCCGTATCAGTTTAAGGTATAACCTTCAGAGCTATTCTCATTATCATAATTCGTAAATACTCTTGCTATCATAATTCATAACATTTGCCAACCCTACAAGTACTTCGACATAGGAAGCTTCACGAAGACTTGTAATTCAAATATTCATCTCGCGCGAACTGAATTTATTATAAATCGGGTGAACTTCCACCGTTTGCAAGTTAAATGCGTTATAGTTTACAACTCCTGGGATTAATTTTTAATAACCCCGCTTGTCTGTGCTCATTACAAATATGATTTAGAGGCTCCGTACTCCGTCTTGGTAGTCCCAGGAGGAGTAACTTCTACGATAGATTATAGGCTTACGAGTTCTCATGACGTTAAGTAGTGTCGGAGTATGTACTTAGCTTAAGTGAGTGCTCATCCGCGCTGGCATGTTCTGAGTATAAGGTGAGATGGAATTTAATTATCTTTATTTAGGTTCGAAAAATTATAAGTCGTTGGCGCGGATGGAGAATTACTTGTTGATAATGAAGGAATGATTCTATCATAAAGACACAGACTTTGAAGTCAGTAGTTAAACTACTGATTTTATTCAATGGTATGTCGATGCGTTTTTGTGGCAGATAATTAATATATTTGTATGTTAACACCATTAGAAGGTATGAAAAGGATCATGAATGTTGAAGAGGCAAGTGAGGTGTGTAAGGATCGTGCCATATGGCGTTCGGTTCTCTCTGCCTCTAATCACGGGACCCCGTCTAATCACGGGACATAACGCTAGGAAGATGATGATTTTAAAATATGTATCGACATAATTAAAACTAGTTGATTCCTTTCAAACTATGTAGTAAGATTTTTATTGATGGAATGTGCAAAGTGGAATATCTTTCTAATCTCACACATTTTCTTCATATATCTAATAAGAATAATTTGAAAATAAGCACAATTAATACCTAAGCTATGCCTTTTAAAATCAAGCAACCGTATTGTATTCATATTTCTAACTTATCTTCATTAGAACTGGACACTGAGCGCCACAAGTGTCAGCCAGTCTAGGCTTACCCTGACCCGGCATCCAACGACTAATCCTTAGGTCGGACGGAATGTGACGGGACAGCCGCAGGATTACGCGCGAAGTGCGACTTGTGGCGTGCGACTTGCAACTGCGACATGCGACTGCGTTTGCGACACATTTGACTTTGTGGTCGCTGCAATTGTTATGTGATTGTAGCTTAACATATGTGGTAAACGGAATTTGAGATTCAATGGTATGTAAATTTAGGCGTAATTTTTTACCTGACTACACTAACATGAAGAAAACATTATGATTAATACAAGAAAGAATGTTTTTTTCTTTCAGTTCGGATATATCGCTTTAACTGATCTAGAAGAAATGAGGAGTCATGTGTACTATAAATAAATACTTAATTAAATTATCCGGTCTGACCCACCAATTCCCTAGTTCCAAACTAAGCTATAAGCTTGTCCTATGGATACTAGGCGAACGGATATACATATGTACTTAAATACGTTTATAAATATCCATGACTCGAGTACAAATGTCCATGTTCATCATACGAATGTAATTATAGTACAAACATAAAATAGGGATATTTCTGTAATTTAATTTTCACTATCATTTTGTATTGTATATGTAATTGAGTTTCTTAGGAAAAACCTCAATTTCTGTAGGATACCTAAAACAGTGTACGTTCGGATACACGAAAAGTGATATGTATAATTGCCCACCCCTCCCCCCAAAACATCTCCCCTTTAAAACATTCCTATTGTTTCTTTTACGGATAATATGACAGCGCCAATTACCGAGCCTTCAACAACAAAAGACGTCAATTAAGAACGTAATCATGTTTGAAATCCGTCGCACATATCAAGTTACTTATTTGACTAGGACATTAGCAGGCCCCAGTTGCAAAAGCAAGCTTACTCTAATCGAGTTAAAGTCCAAACTCGCCCGCGACGAACTTCGCGTATTAATTATGCAATCAAAACCTAAACAAACACCAAAACCCGAAATTTTGTTTGAATAATTATTATTACTGTTGAATTTTCTAAACAATGTGGTTAACAAATGGAAAATTCTTGTTCGGAATATGAAATCTAATTTGGCGGGTAGTTTGCCACGAATCTGCGTCTTGCCGTAACGGATCGAGTTACGAGCGGGGGCGGGATAATGGGCCTTGTAATTATTAGCATATGGTTCGTTTTAGTGGCAACCCGTTTGGATATATGGCGTAATTAGCAGAGGAGAGTATGAAACATTTGACGTGTGAACACTTTTGTAAGATTTGGCCCAGTTGGTTTAGTTTTAGGGACTGTGATTACTGCGACGTATAAGGCGTAGGATCGGTTCCCGTTAGAAACAAATTGTCGTGTAAGTAACATGGCTATTTTTTTTACTCTCCGTCATATACTTATATGTACATATATCTATAGAGGAAAGATTTGATTGTTTGTTTGTTTGAATTCAATAGGCTCCGAAACTACTGGACCGATGTAAACAATTCTTCCATCAATGGAAAGCTACTTTATCACCGAGTAACATAGGCTATATTGTATCCCCGTATTCCTACGAGAACGGGAACTACGCGGGTGAAACCGCGGGGCGCTGCTATCGATTAATAACAATACTAGCTTCTACGAGATTAAAGAATGAAGCCTAAGAAGAATTTATCCTTATCTAGAGAATACGTACTATTACGTATGTATGAGAATACATAAAATTAAAATAAAAGTCACCTGTATAATCGATTCAACTTTTATAAATTTGTCTTTCGTTTAACTCCGTTCGGTTAAGTAAGCGTGATTAAGAAAACAAAAAATCTGTCAAACATACAAACTATTCACATTCACACTATTAGTCAAATGTTTATCGTATAGGCTTGTTCACAAATTGAACTAAACTGAATTAAATAAGTCGGCTCCAGGAAGATTATGCTATGCGGTTTTAGATCGATTGATAATCAACATTACTAGTCGATACTGGCCGTGTACACGATATGTCCTTTGCCTCTCCTAACATCTTCCCGACATAACCGGACAAAGGAATCGAGTACCGTGCAGAATATTAAGTAACGCCAAATCAATTCTATTGAAAAATACAAACAACAAGGAAGGAAAACATTTGATTTATTGTAAAACAAACGAACGCAATTACAATGATATCATTGTTTTCGAACACAAACTGTTTGCTTATTAAATTTAGGTTATGAGTACCTGAATTTAGGATTGAATTTTCTGAAACTTGGATGATGCAAAATTATACCGAATACAAGATGCCCTAATAAAGTAATGCCCTCGTAAGTAAATTAATTAGTAACATCTTAGCATATGACTTAAATAAAAAAATGATGCCTCCTCATCTCAGACTGTCGGGAGAATTATTAAAGTAAAAAACAGCCTTCAAAGAATCCTAGAATTAATTTTATTTACTTTAATAAAGCAAATAGCGTAAACACTTTTGTTTTGAACCGTACTAAATTACATCTTAGCACATTTATGCCGATGCGGGATTCGAACCTACGAGCAGTCTCAACGGCTCTTAACCACTGAACTAAAAGGGGCGTGGGAAAAGGAAAGGGAAAGGATGTGGTCAACCTCATCCTTTGAGTGAAATATTCTCCGCAGAGAAACGCTCTTGACCAAAAATGTTAATTGTTTTAAAACATAACATAACATCACGCCCATAATCCCCGAAGGGGTAGGCAGAGTCAAAAGGGCAGCAGGCCCCTTTAACGACATTTCGCCTAAAACAAAACTGGGCTGGGTTAGATGGAAAATTGTAAAAAAGTAGTGACAAGTGGCTAGCTCGTCGCCTACACAACCACACACCTACAACCCCATATACCATTAGTCGCCATTTACGACATGCTAGGCAAGAAACTGTTGGCACATTCTTTTTTAAGTCCCATTCCAACATTGGACAAATCGGTAATTGTTTTAATACGTAAAATACATACATTGTGGCTGAAATGGTACAACGGTTAGAAAACGCGACTGAATGCGACGGGATTTGGTTCAAACCCGAGCACGTACCTTTGGATTTATATCACTTGATATAGGGAAACATCACAAGGAAGCCTGATCATTTGAACTAAGTAATGAATTTGAAACCATGATCGATCCATCGTTCACCTAAATGTTTCGTAAACCAAACTATGAAGTTTGGTTTACGAAAGTCAAAGTCAAAACCAGAGTCATTCAATCTAGCATTATTCTAGCGGAGCGCTTATTGCTCGTTGGACCCTTCCTACAGGCGGGGTGACATAATAATAAATAATAAATAAATTTTCAATTCCCTAGTTCCAAACTAAGCGTAAGCTTGTGCTATGGTAACTAGGCGAACGGATAGAAATACTTAAATACGTTTATAAACATCCATGACTCGAGTACAAATGTCCATGTTTATCACACGAAACATTTGCCCCTAGCGGGATTCGAACCCGCGACCCTTGGTTTCATAGCCAGGGTCTCTGACCACTCGACCAACGGGCCTGTCATTGTCACATGTATGTATAATCCTTAGATTAAGAACTGGATATAACCCTAGGAAGAAAAATAAATAAATATCAGACTACTTCACATACATTGATCTGACTCTGAGGTAAGTAGCTTAAGCACTTGTGTTACGGGAATCAGAAACAACAGTGGTATTAAAAATATATACTTATATATTGGATATTAACACCCAGACACAAAACAAACACAAGTATTCATCACACGAATGTTTGTTCTGGGGATCAAACCACAACTCTTGGCGCATGGAGCAGGGTCACTACCGAATGCGCCATCGAGCCAGTCAAACGAAAATGATAATGATCACCTTAATTATTTAGTTATATGATACGATTTTCAATTCTATTAGGTAATACTTACGTTTCGATATCGTTTGGGCGATATCTAATGCATGATTGGCGGCCAGCGCGCCTCGTCTCTTATCCAGGTCACAACTGAAACAAGAAACAATGCAATTGTTAACCACGTCATTAACAAGGAAGTTTTTCACAGGAAATTACTACAGTATTTCTGTAAGTATAGATCCCAATTAGTATGGGATTAAAAGAATGTACGTACCAACTGTATTCCTAGCGTTTAACTAAGGCAAGTAGTACATTGGGTTGTGTTTGCTTATGCAACGAGCTGGCCACTCGTCACTACTTATCACAGTTTTCCAACTAACTTTAATAGGCTATTTTCCTCAAAAAAAAAATTATAGTCCACTATCGAGATTACAAAAAAATATTGCTTACGTATTTTTTCTTTTGTTCACAAATCAACAATTATGAAGATACAGCGCGTTAAAGTACCGCGTGACGTCACTAGGTGTGTAAAATTTTACCGTCCAAGTGACGTAAAGCGCTAAATATCAGATCTTTGAAGCGCTATCTTTGTCGTATTCAATATACATAATAGCAAAAAATACGTATTCAATATTTTTTGAAAAATTACGGACTAAAAAAACATTTTGAGGATAATACCCTATTTTTTTTTTTGCTTAAAAAGGTTAAAGAGCAGACAATCTTGGACTCTGCTTACGCTTCCGGGTATTACAGGCATTATAATGTGTATAAGATAATAGCATCTATGTACTACGTCACTGAGGAAGTTTTCCACTAGAAATAAGATGTTTTTTGCTATAAAGCCAATGACGTCCAACCAATTCTAGAGGAAATTTCCACATACAAAATATTTTTTTTACGCAAACATAGACTTGTAAAATTACTTTTGTGTATGTATGGTATACCGAAACATATGTGGTATACTCACAATGTGTTGGCGCGAAGCGTACTGTGAGAGAAATTGAAAAGTGTCGCGCTTAGCACCTCACTCTGCGCAGACTCCATATTCCATTATTCGTTTCATATTTTATGATAAATTACCTTTAGGCGTACAATACAAATGTCCTTCATATTTATGCTCATTATAATTAAATAAAGTAAGTAAGTATTTTGCTAACACAAGCATTCTGCGTTAATAAAACTTTGCGTATCATAATTTATGCAAAAAAACTTTATGCGGAAACTGTTATGCCAAATTATAATATAGCTAAAAATTATGTAAACGAAGGGGCTCCCCTCTGCGCAATCCTGTTGCTGCCATATGGCGCAATTTTGAGTTAACTCAAAAAACTCACTCATAAGTAACATTTGAGTTACTCGCCCGAATAACTTTTCGATTCAATAAAGGAAAGTGGTACAAAGTACTATACTTTTCTTTATTGGAAAAAATATCTTTAATTTACATAAGATCAGTATTCAAGGCACGGAGAGGCGACCTTGGATAAAATAAGCTCAAATAAGACTCGCACAATAGCCTGCTAATAATGATTGTATATTTGGAGGGGAAATATTTTTTTCGTATTCTTCGTCTTTCAGTTTCGTAATTGGCAATAAGTTATCACTTTTAGTAGCAAAATTACGCAATTTTAAACACAAGTAAGAGAAAAGAGCTAATTCTTAATTAGTCGATGAATAAATACCTATCAGACTACATCACATACATTGATCTGGCTCCGAAGTAAGTAGCTTAAGCACTTGTGTTACGGATGTCAGATTCAACAATGGTATTACAAATATATACTTAAATATTCAATATTAACACCCAGACACGGAAAAAACACAATTATTTATCATACGTATGTTTGTCCTGGGTGGGGATCGAACCCATAACTCTTGGCGCATGGAGCAGGGTCACTACCGCATAAACCATCGAGCCAGTCAGTCATAAATAAAAAAAGTCAAAAGCAAAATAAAGTAATTTGACAGAGACAAGAATATCCACTAGGATTAGATAGTCGGATTGGCATAATCATCATCTTCCTAGCGTTATGTCCCGTGTTTAGACGGGGTCCACTTAGACCATAATCCAGGATTTTGCGAGTCTGGTAATTACATTGAAGCGACTGCCGATCTGACCTTCGTAACCCTAAGATAGGAGAACCAGACAATTTTTGGATCATGGTTACAAATTTAAAGTTGTTTGAATTTGCAGGTTTCATCACGATGTTTTCCCTCACCGTCGAGCTAGTGATATAAATATGTACATAGATTTGACAAAAACTAGAGGTACATGCCCGGGTTTGAACCCGCACTCCTCAGTTAAGAGGCACGTGTCCTTACCATTGAGCTACCACCGGCCACTCATTCGGATTGGCATAATATTTAAACCCAATAACCCGACAAATCATAAAGTAAAGTTCATGTTCGCGTTTTTGGGCAGCGTGCATCGTAATTTAGCTCTGATTATTAGTTTACACAGGATTGTAATGAGTTCAGCGATTTAAATATATTTTTATTATTATTTTTTTATTTCCTTTATTTATTTCGACAACAAAACAAATAACAATTACTTATAAATCAAACATGTTGTAACTCAGGTTTACAGCCAGATTGATATACTAACAATGATGACACATCATTGTACAAATTCCAAGACAGAAAAAAAGGCGTATTAAGTGATTATTTTTTATTTTTTTTGAATTATGTGAGAATTTGAAATAGGTGGTGCATCATAAGTAAGAATCACTTCTTCGAGTCTCGATCTCTTCTCGAATCTCGAGAGAGAAAGAGCATTAGATAGTTTATCTATCTATCATTATTGTAATAATAATTCATTTCTTTTCTTTTGTTTAATAATTTTATTTACCTCGGCAACACAGATGTTCTAAACCGTCATAACTGCGATCAGTTAAGAAATAACGAACATCGTAACGTTAATCGCGGTTCGTTCACTGCTGGCACGTTTTAGCCCGTTTAGCGTAACCGACGCGGCCTTGGGCGAAAAAAAAAGAAGAAAAAACTATAGCAGGTAGCGACTCGGTGCGTGATTCGACAGGAATGTACTAACGAATGAAGAGAGACGGATTTTTTTCTGTTCTCTGTTGGTTTTTGTGGGGCTCGTTTTGAGCACGTGGTGCCTTTGAGTGGTTGCTACTCAGACTACAACTGAAGGTGAGCTTTAAAAGCATGCAGATTAACACTTAGGATATCGCGATAAGGATCATTATTGCATACTTAAAAGATCTACTTTTAAGTACTTAATTGGATGTACTTAAAGTCACAGCCTAGCAGCTGCTGCTGAGCTATAAATATAAATTCGAAATCGGATTATCGCACTTATGGTTATTTGAAAAAGTAATGATCAAATCAAATTGCTAATTCATTGCTATCATATCAATAAATAAGACCAAGTCAAAGTACAAGACTTGTGTTACATTTCATATAATCTGACTCCAGCTGACCCAACTCTCTGAAGATCATTTGCACCGATCGATTAATTAAAAACAGAAACCTCTATAAAAAAACTTTCACAAAACTTTGTAGCTCAAAAAACATCTATTGTATTTAGAATTAGGTTTCAACTTGAGTTTAACGTGACGTTACACAATCTATTGTTAGAACAATGTCGAGCGTAACAAAACGACAACAGTCTACATCCTTATCACAGAACCTTTATCCGATGTACGACATAATGGACACCAACGAAAGACAAAAGACTTCATCGTATTCAAATTTCAAGTTCATTATCGGAACAGTTTGGGACGCTTTAATCAGAACGTTTGGCAAATTAACGAATTGCCTCATTCAATTAATTACTAGTTTTTCCTTTCGTAGCATTGTGGGCATTCCACGTAGTTTACCAAGAAAATAGGAAATATAGAAGCAATTTCGTATATTTATCTTCATACATTATTACATTACATATTTATGACCAGATATTAATTGCTGTTCTTTATTGCTCTCGCTACGGTCATGATACGGATGGGTGATCAAAGTTACACGTTATTAAATTACGTAACTGACCCTTATTAATGATACTTAATATATATTTTACTGTAAAACTGATACTGAAGTATGATTAAGCTCCACATTAAGCTTCAGTAAGAGCGGTGGTAGCTCAATGGCACCTCTTAACCGAGGGGTGCGGATTCAAACCCGGGCACTCTGGGAAACCATCGTGATAAAACCTGCACATTCCAACAACTATGGATGTGAACCATGATCTAAAACTTGTCTGGTTCCCCTATCTAAGGGTTACGAAGGTCAGATCGGCAGTCGCTTAAATACAGTTACCAGACTCAATAAATCCTGGATCATGATCGCAGCGGACACTAACTTAGCACGAGACATAATGCTTAGAGGGCAATGATTAAGCTTTAAAACTGTTTAAGGCTTTGTTTTAGACTAGATTACATGAATGCTAAATTCTAAATTCAATATTAAGAAATTTTAATAACAAATTATTGCCCTATGTTGGTATGGGACATAAAAAGAATATGCTAACTGTGTTTCTTGCCTAGCATGTCGTAAAAGGCGACTAAAAGTATATCGGGTTTTGGGTACGTGATTGTGTAGGCGACGAGCTAGCCACTTGTTATAATTTTCACAATTTTCCATCAAACCCAGCCCAGTTTTTAACTAACTAACTAAACTTCACGCCACTTCCCTAGCCCAGTTTTTATTTTTGGTTAATGTGGTTAATGTGGTTAAAGAGGCTTGCTGCCCCTTTGACTCAGCTTACCCCTTCGAGGATTATGGGCGTGATGTTATGTATAAAAGAAATTATGTTATTATGTTTCGAATTATCTAAAGACTGCCTATTCAACTGAAGAGTTATCTATTATAGCAAGGTAAATTGGCGCTTATGTCGGCATGTTAAAGTTTATAGTTGCCTGCGATAAGGTTCCGTGCGTGACATGGGTCAGAGGCACTTGACGACGTCGGATGTCCCATTTCATTAGAGAACCCTAACCCCTAATTAAGAATACAAATGCTATGTGGACGTCGCCATATTGTTTTTGACGGCGATACGGCTCAATATCATTACTGAGAAGTTATGCGAGTATTTAGAATTTGATATGACAATGTCAGTTTGTAGTTAACTTGACAAGTCTTGATGAGGGCAAGGGTATACCCGGAACATACAGGCGTGTTCTCTCAAGACGAGCGGGGGTTCATAGTAATAATGGGAAGCCCTTAGAAGTTTAAATTCATTATGTAAAGAATTTTCTAATAACTTATTGGTTCATCTTCCCGGCGTTATGTTCCGGGCTACGTCGGAGTTCGCTTGGACCATATTGAGTTTGATTATAACATTGAAGAGACTGCCATCTGACTTTTGTAACAGACAGGGAAGCAGACAAATTGAATTATTGTTACATTTATGTGTTATTTATTTGAATGGGTAAAATTGTCATGATAATATTATGATCCCTGACCTGACCTGACATGACCATGACCCTTTGATCTAGGGGTATCAATACTCCTCGCACGTGAGGCACGAGTCTTAGCCATTACTCTATCAGCACTAAGTATAGCTTATTTGAATTCATTACTTTAATCTTACCGTCCCCTGGCATACTGCCTAGTGATTCCGTCACTTTTCTGTCATAGAGGTGACGACGATTTTTGTATTCAATCACCTAGCCAATCTTATAGTTTGACGAGGTTTAACACATTCCTGGCCTTTTTGGCCAATCTACGAAGATAGTCAGCCTAATAAAGATGCTCGAGCGAGTACCACAATTTTCCCCGGCCATCTCAATTCATTAGCCACGTAACAAGTTTAGGCAAGTTGCGCGTTGATTGCAAACCAACTGACCTCTCTCCTTTGAGTCAGTGACGTCAGACTTGATTTAATTTATGATCTAAAGTAAACTATTACGCCAGCACAAGTATGAATGTTTCCTTCTTCAAAGTTCAATTTTATGAAGTAATTTGAAGAATGTTTACCGTACCATCTGTCTTTGATGAGGTAAATTGCAGATAAATGCATGTCTGTTTTTATATGTTGACTGGCCCGATGGTCGAGTAGTCAGAGACCCTAGCCACGAAACCGAGGGTCGCGAGTTCGAATCCCGCTAGGGGCAAATGTTTCGTGTGATGAACATGGGCATTTGTAGGTACTCGAGTCATGGATGTTTATAAACGTATTTAAGTATGTCTATCCGTTCACCTAGTATCCATAGCACAAGCATAAGCTTAGTTTGGGACTAGGAAATTGGAGTGTCAGTCTTGAAAATTTTTTATGAATTTATTATTTATACGTCCGTAAAACAGGTAAAAAATATCAAAAAGCTCTTTATACTCCAATTTGTCTGGGTATGTTTAAAGATTTGCGAAGGTCTAATGGCAGTCGTTTCGATATAATAAACCGAACAAACTTAATATTATAGACAAGGCAGATCCAGACGAGACATAGTTGGAAAAAATATTAGATGATTTGAACCTGCTCGGCCATTTTAACTTTTATTTCACATTGAGCTTACTGCTACACATTTACGTAACGAGACCAAGCCAATTAAATTCCCATACATCGTCATAAAGACCAAATTAATTACAAAACTGCTGCCGCATGACTATTTTATTAATTAAACCTGAATTATTACTATCAAGGCCCTTTAGAAACCCAAAAGATGTGATTTTAATTTTTACCTGGTAAGGGTGAAAACTTAATTTCGAGAAATTAATTAAATACGGATCAGATGGTAATGAGTACCCCAACGTTTATAATGTGAGCTTTCGCTGATTAAATTAAATTGCGCGGTAAAAGTATGAAGTGTATAATTTAGCTAATCAAGTATTTAAGCCTTTAGTGATGCCGGTGTGAACTGAATCGAGGTTTTACGTGATGTATTTTATTCAAAGTGAGCATTATTTGAATTGTAATTAAAACGGATTTTATCTTAAAGGGCTTTTATTACACTAATATTATAAAGGAGAAAGTTTGTGAGTGTGTGTGTGTATGTTTGTTACTTCTTTACGCAAAAACTGCTAAATGAAATTTGACACAGAGATAGATTACAGTCTGGAATAACATATAGGCTACTTTTCTTATCCCGGAAAACTGTACAATTTCTATAGGATACAGAAAAAATAGTCTACGCGGGCGAAGTCGCGGAAAAAGTTTGTATCATATAAAGTTGACCACAACAAAATAGCTAGAGATGATTGTACAGTACACAATAGATAGAAGAAGAGAAAGCATCTCCCTTTCTCTTCTTCTATCAATTGTTACTGTACAATCATCTGAGGTAATACATACGTAAGTAGAGAAGGCGGCAATTTTATGCATACTACAAAAGTATCTAATTATGTAAGTTAATAAATAAAACTTATCTAGACTGTAATGGGCTTACCTCATAACTACAACTCACCCCAGCCCGATTCTCTGGAATATACAACTTTGAAACTAATTTGTGGGAGCTACGACAATCATTATCAGGGCCTGTACTCAACTTAGGTAATTTAACACTGGAATAATCGCCATTTCTGGCTACCAAGTCCCATATATCTCAAAACAAGATCGAACGAAAGCCTGATAAATGGAAATCTCTTCAATTTAGACTTCGTTGTGTTACAAACCCCAGCGTCATCAGTAATCAAGACAAGCCTGTTCCCAATTAGCAGGACCAAATTCGTTAAGTATATAAGTAAACCGGGCCTTTTATCACAACCGTGATCAACTGGAGTCATGTAATCGAATTATAAAAGTCAAATTAAGGATGGAAGCGGAAAGTTTGGACGCCAATAAATTTAAAGTTGGATGACTCGAGACAAAAAGGGAATTCAGAGATGGAATCAATTATGGTTTCGCTAGTAACAGTAAATGATTAGGTGAGATCATATCACAAGACAAATATTGGCTTAGTAGATGATGTCTGCAGGAGAATGGTTGTAATTAAGGGTTTAATTCCCGGATGAGTAAATTTTGAAAATATATTAAATTGGTCTGTCGGTATCAAGTATTTCCAATAGATACCATTTGATGTACGGAAAATAACGATTAGTCTTATTAAGGCTACATCCAATCGATTAATTTGCAACGTCACATCTAAATCAAAAACACCTACCTATGTATATAATAAAACCTTTTACAAATTAGAATTAATAATAATAACACGGCTTGTTATCATTTAACATTCCCGAAAAGAAGGTCATGTTAAAAGCTATATCCCAGTTCAAACAAGTTACGCCTACAGAAACGCACGCTAAATCTCGCAAAGTCAAAAATTTTGAATTTCCCCTCGCCCCCAAGAGCGGAGTTCCCGCGTAATTACAAGCGAGATCAAAGGAAAACTTTCCCTTTAAACTAACAAGACAACCACCATCTTTGTTAAGGGCCAATTATATTCATAGATGGATGATCACGAATATCTCACGACATATTTAAACTCTTCCAACTTTTGATAATGACGAATCCTTTAGGCCTTGGACGAACAAAAGGGATTTTGGAAGGTAAATGGAGCCCCGAAATAAATGTCTTTTAATAAAGCAAGAGTAGATATGTGTTGTCAGTTGAAACGCATTATCAAAATCACTGAAAGTCAATACAAAAAGATATGATATGAGATTCGGAAAGAAAAAACTATATTAACATTTATTATGTATGAAGCATTTGTGAGCTACAATATATTTTTTTCTACGGAAATAACCAAATAAAGACACCACACATCCTGAAGCGTGATAAATACTCGATTTATCAAAAACAACAAGATATAGGTGGGATGATCGAACCCGTATTAGAAGTGTGAACAAGGCTGTCAATACACAGACGCAAAGACGTAAAAGACTGTTTTTAGATGTACCATCGGAGAGTAATAAGATAGAACGAATAATATGATAAACGTTATATAGAACTGTTACTATATAAAACAATAAAGAATGGCCCATTCGAATGGTCCGATTAATCGTACATGCAAAACTCATTATCCCGAAATCCTAACATGTTACGGGCGAACAACGCTGCGACCTTGACATCGAAGCCAGCCTCGGAAATATGCTTGTTAACACTTACGCTTTCACAACACGCCGCGGGGATATAATTTATTGGACTATTAAGTTACATGCAACCCCGGAATGCCGCGATTGATGTGTGTACACTTGTGTTTATTGATTGCACTTAAGTGAAACTTAAGCTGTGCTTGTTAAACGTGACACGAATTGGATCACGTCGATATGTATATGTCTTCGGAAGTGATTATGTTCGTGTGAATAAAAAGTTATTATTAAATAATGGAAATTAAAAAAAATATACTTCACGCAATAACTACGTTATTATCAAGACGAAAAAAATTGTGCAGCGTTAGTCACTCATTACATGTTAATACAAACATCAGTATGTATGACTGTGTGTTACATTTTCACGTGTAAACTTTAATTCTAAAACGATTATTATCAAAAATTGGTAACGACAAAAATTTAAGCCGTAAGGAAACAAAGACTACTTTCATAAAGAAACGATAAAGTCTGTATCATACTGATACTCAACATGTAAAGTCGCGGACCAAAAGCTATTTTAACATAAACAAAATAAAACCGATTAAGATAAAATTGGACATTTCACTTTTCTTAACCCGAATCAGATTAATAGTGCTACTAAACATTGAACTATCCCAAATTAACCAATAAAAATAGCAAACAGTTAAACTAAGACATTTTCTCGAACTTCTAAGTTTACAAACGCGGTAAAGATGGCTGTAACATGCGCATAAAGGATGTAATCGCATTACCTGGTTTTATTAAACTATTAGAGCAGTTTATGGTTCCATAAACTACTGCTACTGAATAAGCAAGGTTTCCTAAGATACGTTCAGTGGTCAGGAGGGACTCCTAGTATCTAAGAATATCTTCAAAAAAAACACAGCTCTTAGTTTTTACACTGAGCATCAGCTTACATTGGAGCGACTGAAAGTAGAAAAATAGATCATGGTGACACATCTATAAAATAAATAAACATCCGACTACATCACATACATTGATTTGATACCGAGATAAGTAGCTTAAGCACTTGTGATACGGATATCAGAATCATCAGTGGTACTACAAATATATACTTAAATAGTAGATACTAACACCCAGACACAGAACAAACACAAGTATTCATCACACGAATGTTTGTCCTGGGTGATCGAATCCACAACTCTTGGCGTATGGGGCAGGGTCACTACCGAATGCGCCATCAAGCCAGTCAAGTCAAACTTTATGTGTGCTGTAACCCACCTTTATTTAATTATGTTTGTCATCTCAACCTAGTTAGTCATGCATATCTGCTTTAGCTTGATTACATAAGTTCAATTCAATTTCTACACTTAAAATATAAGCAAAAATTTCGTAGGCGAAAAGTGAATTCTGTTCATGAAGGGGATACTATTCCATCTTATAATCACAACAATCCTTTAACCACACAAAGTTAAACAGTGACTAGTCAAGCGACAATACAGACAATATAAAACAAAAGACAATTTTTCTACATTCATGGAAGCTTTTGCAGTAAAAAGGCAAGATATATTTTACAGCTCAACACCTTTAGCTTTAAGGAGCCTTCGATAAAACTGTTGGTGCACCTTGCAAAATCAATACGGGTAGACAACAAATATATTGTCGCTGTTAACAAGGCAGGATAACGCGTCGCCGAGCGACAAATGTGCAGGGGTTTCAATGGGTACGATTGGTTTAATCTTTGTTTTGAACATTTCTATTCTTCGTTAAGCCATGTCTATGTCATGCATTTTTCTAAAGAGCGTTTTTATGTATCTTGCTTGCTTTTTCATTTGCTTGAACTAATCATTGGGGGTCATGTGCCAAGGGCGTGCTCGTCGCGACTCCTGCCAGTCCGATCTCTCGGATTGCAACCTTGGACCGATCTAATTCCGCAGAGCGGGGTAGGGCGTTCCCCCGATGCGACGCGCACCGACGAGCCCTCGTCGGTGCGAAAAGTGGCGAGTGCGGCGAAGGGGGCCGCCACCCTTCACGCCACGCCGGACAATGCGGAACGAGGAGAACAGAGTGCCGTATAGGCACGTGGAATGTAAGAGGTGGAATGAAAGATAAGATGTATGAGATGATTGACGTAATGAATGAGAGACGCCTGGATGTTCTGTGCTTGACAGAGACTAAGCGGAAGGGCAGCGATGCAGATGAGCTTCCCGGTGGTATGATGGCTCTGTGGTCTGGTGTGGAACAGAATTGTCATGCCAGCGGTGGAGTTGGAGTAGTGCTTTCCTCTCGTTTAGTCTCTGGTGTGAAAGACTATGGATTAGTTGGCCCGAGACTCCTCTGGGTTCGTATTAAACTGGGTATTACGCGAGTCTTTCTGGTTGCAGGCTATGCGCCAGTAAGCTCAGCCAGTCCCCAAGAACTAGAGGAGTTCTGGGAGTCTGTTAGAGAAATTCTGGACCTGACTGAAGGAAATGAGAGGATAATTATGTGTGGAGATTTGAATGGTTGGGTTGGCACCAAGCGATCTGACTATGAAGCAGTCCTTGGCCCATATGGAGACAAGAGAGTGAATGATGCTGGTAAGCAAATCTTGGAAGTATGTTTGGAACGGAACCTCCTTGTGGCAAACACTATTTTCCGTCATAAGGATATTCACACGTATACTTGGAGACGGAATGACCAAAAAAGTGTGATTGATTTGATTTTAGTCGATAGCCGCCTCCGCAATAGTATATTAGATACAAGAGCCTACAGAGGCCCTACTCTTGAAACAGACCACTACCTGGTAGTATGCCGGTTTGCTGGGCTTTTCAAGAAGTGGAGGCACTGGCGAGTGCGTACTCCATGCGGAGGCACTGAAAGGATAAGGAATGAAAAACTGGAAGATGAAAGTGTAAGGAGTGTGTATGTAGGCTTAGTCAATGAAAGACTTGCGAATGCGAGTCTTTCTGACTTAGATGTTGATGATTGCTGGAACATTTTGAAAGAGAGCATGGTGGACAGTGCAAAAGAGGCATGTGGATGCGCAAAGAGACGTAGAACAATGAAAGGTGACGCATGGTGGGATGAGGAGGTCAAAGCCTCCGTAGCGAGAAAGAAGAAGGCCTGGCTTGATTATGTCTCATCTTTGCAAATGGATGAAAGTATGCTTGAGATGAAGAAAGAAATATACCGTTATTGCAAGAGTGAAACCAAAGCTTTAGTGAAAGAGAAGCGTGAAAGAGTAGCTATGAATGAAGAAAGGAGACTGACGAATAGTTTCGAGGCTAATTCCAAGCTCTTTTGGAGGGAGGTTAAGAGGTCTCGGGGATATTCGTCGGCATCCGGAATGAGTAAGATTAAATCTAAAGCTGGTGACATTCTTGCAAACCCGAACGAGGTGTTAGAACGGTGGAGTGAATATTTTGGAGAAATGTATGAGTATGTCTCTGATGTTGGCACTGAGAGTGAGGCTATGTCTGATTCTGTGGTGCCAGCGTCTGATGAAGACATCACTATGAATGAGATTGAATGGTCGATACGAAGTCTGAAAAGTGGAAAGGCCGCGGGAATAGACAAGGTATCTGCGGAGATGATCAAGCTAGGTGGCGCTAGCGTCCAGGACGCTTTCTGGTTCTTGTGCAATCTATGCTGGAGAAACGGAAAGGTCCCAATGGACTGGAGACGGGCAGTTATCGTGCCTCTGTACAAGGGTGCTGGGTCACGTATGGACTGTGCCAGCCATAGAGCCATCAGTTTGATCAGCTTAGCAGCAAAGGTGTATGGCAAGATTATTGAGAGGAGAATGAGGGTGAAATCTGATGGAATGTTGTGGGAGGCACAGGGAGGTTTCCGGAATGGTAGAGGATGCACGGATCAAGTTTTCTCTCTTCGCAACATCGTGGAGAAGCATCTGGCCAAAAGTCAGAGGGTTTTTTGCGGTTTTGTGGATATGGAGAAGGCCTTTGACAGGGTTGTACGAAAGGACCTTTGGGACATATTGCCGAGATATGGGATTGATGGAGCATTGCTTCGTGCTGCGCAGTCCACCTATGTGGGATGTACGGCATGCGTGCAAGTGGAGGGCAGCCTGTCACCCTGGTTTGACGTCAATATTGGTGTCAGACAAGGATGCGTGCTGTCTGCTCTGCTGTTTATCCTATATCTCGACCATTGTCTCCAGAGGATTAGATCTATGAATGTTGAAGTGCGTATGGGTGACCTGGTTGTGAACTGCCTGCTTTACGCGGACGATGCCGTACTTCTAGCAGAGTCGGCATCGGATCTGCAGCAACTAGTCACAACATTGAAAGATGATTGCAAGGAGAGAGGCTTACATTTGAATGCGAAGAAAACAAAGATTATGGTGTTTGAAAGAGATGAAACCAGAACGGATACAAGGATAACGGTTGACGATGTAGTGCTGGAACAGGTGAATGAAATTGTATATCTAGGATCTGCATTTAGTAGAGATGGAAGGTACTCCGCTGATATAGAAAGAAGAGTGAATGCAGGGAATAGGGTGAATGGAGCGTTAGGAAAACTTTTAGGCAGCAAAATCTTAAGCCAGAAGGCCCAGCTCGCCATACACAATGCGGTGCTGATTCCTACGCTAACATATGGAAGCGAGAGTTGGGTATGGCAGAAAGAGCATGAAAGTAGAATAAACGCGGTCGAGATGCGTGCGCTGCGGAAAATCTGCGGTGTATCGCTCACAGACTGCGTTCGGAATGATGATGTAAGAAAGAGAGTTGGTCTGAAGGACAGCGTCGGAGTCAAGGTAAGAAGAGGCATGCTCCGGTGGTTCGGACATGTGGAAAGAATGGATGACGAAAGATTGACTAAACAGATATACAATGCGAATGTGGAAGGATGTAGGAGCCGCGGAAGGCCCAGGCTCACCTACCACGACCAGATTGGTCGTGTATTAAAAGAAGGTGATGTTAGGAGTCATAAAAATCGTAGAGCTTGTATGAAAAGGATTATGAATGTTGAAGAGGCGAGTGAGGTGTGTAAGGATCGTGCCATATGGCGTTCGGTTCTCTCTGCCTACCCCGCTAGGGAAGTGGCGTGAAGTTTAGTTAGTTAGTTAGTTTGAACTAATCATGATTGTAAGCTTTTCTGTTTTTTTAGATAGTTGTCTTCCCTGTTCTTCCTCTTTCGTTACAGTGAAATGACTGGTGTGATCTTCATGGAACCATACATATAAAATCATACCGATCTATTTATCTGAATATCCTAAACTCAACAGTTTTAAATTTTGTAAGCGAGATATAAAGACTATAAGATCTGTCATATAGACGTCACTATCGATAATATGGGCAAAGAGATGAAGAAGTTACAACATCAAATCTCGTCGTTCCTTTCTTTGAAAATATGTTACACATTACAGCTGGTAACTCAAACAGTGATGCCTAGTCAAGGGACAACAGAAGCCCAAGATAACAAAGGTTTGTTAACAGTTGTACAGTCTTATGAAGTTAGCAAAATATATTTAACAACCACCGCTAACACGAAGAAGCATTCAATAACCCAGTTGCACCTTGCACAATCAATACGGCCGCAACAAAAAGATATTGCACCGCTAACAAGCCTGGGGATAACGTCGTTGGCTGAACGATAAATGGCGTCGCAATAAGTATAGCTGCTGGTTCCGTCGGCGTATTTTGTGTTTCAGACTTTTCTCTTTCTCAGCCACCGACTCGCCTGGAGTTCACGTAAATCTTGTTCCAGTGTCGACTTGCCTGGCGAGTTCAATTTCTTGAAATAAAATGTAGGTAGCATCCGAGAGGACATGAAACTCGTAGGGGCAGAACTGATACTTGATACCACGCACTAGTAAAAAAAGAAGAACTCCACGCTGTCATAATATAGCGTGAAGCCACGTTTATGCATGTGTGAGTGAGATACTAATGGGTATCATATATTTGTCATCTGTCAAGTTGCGTGTCAAGTTGGAGCACCTGAGGAGCTTCAACGTCTAGTTAGTGGCGCGGAGTCCTTCTTTTTTTACTAGTCCGTACTTGGTACTAATTAATTTTACAAATGCCCTGCCCATGGGTTACGGTGACCGCTTGGCGCTTGCCACCAGCCTGGTTAAAATATAACATCATTATATCTGTTGTGTTCTGTACTTAGTCGACGATCGTTGAGCGAGTCTGGTTATTAATCGAAGCAAGTGCTATTTTAACTTTGTAACCTTTAGACTCTCGGGTTAGACTTAGGACACCAGATACATTGAACCTTGAAACAGATCTATAGTAAGAATGTGCAGACTTTACCTCCTATCGCCGACCTATAGTGCTACGAATTACGAATATGTGTTATGAATTGAGCTATGGTTAAAAAAGAGGACTTCATTATTAACATCACGGAATATTTCAAGGCGCGTTCTCTTTCTCTTACAAAGTTTCTCAAATCAAAACTTTTTTGCTTTACATTTTTTCTAGAACGCCGGAACATAAATGAGACTGTCCCGCTCAAAACGAGACCCGATGGTACTTCAAGCTTCACGACCAATATCCCCGCAGTATGTTTACCCTCGTCGAGTTTTTGCCTTTTTTTCGGGAAATCTTTATTAATATCGCGATGTATCGTGTCTTGGTGTACCTCAAACGTTATAACGCTAAATTGAAAAACGTTAATGGATCGTTCGGGAAGAATCATTTTTTAAGTGTGGATCGATATCTTTTTAAGGTAACAAGATGGCAAACAAGCATATCTTAAGGCCTGTCTGACTATACATATATACTTGTATATGCATATAAGTAACACTAAAGCTATGGTGGAGAATGCAATTAACGGAGATTGTATGGTAAAATAATTGCAGTTAGCTGGACATACCACTGCATTATGTTAGTAGTAATTGAGCAAGTATATGGTGGCTAAGTATGTTTGATTCAAAAAATGTATTAAGAGAAATATTTTAAAGAGGCAATATTCATAATTAAATTGAAAACTTTATCTACTGGCAAGCAACCTAGTTGAGCATATTTTAAAATATGTAATTAAGCGTATATTTTATAAAAAATATCTAAGAAATATTAAATTTAACGAAGGAAACAAGACATTTGCAACCATGCCCGACTATCAAATACTAGCCCTGAATTATATTCGACAATCGAACGTGCAACGACAAGCTATTTAATCCTCGCGTTCGAAACTTGAAAACCACCCGAGGAATCTCATCAAAGGGACACACGACACGAGCGCCGATCGCTCGCCGCAAACGGAACGAAACAAACAAAAGCCCGCCAATAGACGTCTATCAGCCGCGACGCCAATGACGGAATCGAAAACGCGAATTTCGAACTGGAAATCGTTTTAGAACGCAACGGTAACAAATGGGCCGTTTGATTGCATTCCTTCGTCCTTGGACGTCGTGAAATTTGAAAATATGTATACATATTTTATGGTTGTCGTTTCGTAGCATAAGCATACATTTATAATTTTTAACGGTTTTCTCTTCGATACAGCTCGTTGTGTTTTTGGCTCAATGTTGTTTTAAGAAGCTTATCGCTTCTTGAATTCTGCCTAACCCTTCGGGAATTGCGGGGGTGATGGTATGTACGTTTACCAACGCTACAAATGATTTTATAAAATTTTCGTTTTTCATTGTTACTTGTTTCCTTGAGCGTGTTACAAAAATAGTAAGGTAAACGAGCCTTCGTCCACTATCCATGTTTTATGACATCAGTAGGCTTAGTCTAGCATGGAAATTCTAATTTATCTTTACGTTTAACGTCTTAGTACGATTATACAAATTTATTATAACCTAAACTAATATGTCAAAAGCAACAACATGATATTTGCCTCGTAAACTGCGTAGTCTACTGCACCGTTATTTCTTATCGGTCAAAACCCTAAATAAATCAGCTTTCTTACGAAACGCCTAGTCCATACACTCGAAGGCCCGTAGCGCCAGATGGCGACACCCGTGATAAGGGTCCACGCATGCGGGCCGCCCGGATAAATGACAGCCGTTAAGTTCGTGTCACTTGGTGACTTGTGTACTGGCCGGCGAATCAGGGCACCTACGATATGCCTTTGTTGTGATTAAGTGCGTTTTTAAATTTCGACAACGAAGATAGATATTTAATATTGGCAGAATCAGTGTTAATCTGTGAATTTAAAAATACAACTATTCAAAGATCCACTAATTGCCGAATTTCGAATAAATTACATCTTTTTCTAGTGTTATTTTAATTATAATTTGTTCTCAAAATTGGATATTGTGAAAATGAGCCTTCATTAATACAAAGCTTGTAGAGAATATTTCTAATTAATATCTCACTTTTAAGGTTAATGGTTCGATGTCTGTGTTCCAAATAATTTATTTCGCTATTATATCGGCTGTCTAACAGACGGAAGATTAATTCAACCTCAATGGAGCAACTATAAATTATATGAAATTGTAAGATGAATAAATTTACAATCCCATAAAATTAGTACGTAAGTACATACAATTTTAGTAATATTTTTTCTGCAAAATTTTGTGCAATCTGTTTGTAATAAACAAACGATAAGTTAATTATACAAATATCGAAGGCTTGAGAGTTAAATATCGAATAATTCAAGATTTTTTGATGAAATTAGCTTCGAGTAAGTCGTCAAATAATTCAAATGGTGCGCAAAAACATAATTTAATAAATTATAACTCACTTATAGTACAAGTATAGCTTTAACTCAAGAGTGAAAAATGTAATAAATAAAAACTTCAGACTGACACACCAATTCCCTAGTTCCAAACTAAGCTTATAAGCTTGTGCTATGGATACTAGGTGAACGGATAGACATTCTTAAATACGTTTTATAGACATCGATGACTCGCGTACAAATATCCATGTTCATCACACGAAACATTTGCCCCTAGAGGGATTCGAACCCGCGACCCTAGGTTTCGTGGCCAGAGTTTCTGACCACTCGACCAACGGGCCTGTCTGTAATATCACCGGAATTCTACATTTTCAAGTACAATTTAAGCAATGACCTCCCTAATCGGGTTATGCATTGCGGATTGGACAGCCTATAACCCAATTTAAAAGTCAAAGGAAACATGCGAGGCTGCTTATAAAAACGTCTTTTAAAACTACATAATACAACTCGACCACTTACGGGACAGCATTAATTAAAAAACATAAATTTGAAATTTGAATTTGAATAAAGAATGCGTCGCGTGAGGTCAGCATCATTTCGGTGGCGGTTTTGAAACGTCGTCCGTACAAGGTGGAGCTCAGGGAATTCATTACTCTATCCGTCGTTGTACTGGCTCTCGCTGAGTGAAAGAAGGGTGAGGGGTCACGTTAAATTGGTTGTTTAGTCAGAACGTCCGGCGCGCGTTGCTGGAAAATAGTAGAAATATTTTTGTGCATTGCTTACGTTCCATTTACGAATACGAAATTAGCAGCGGGAAAAGTGTTACGTCGAGTTCGAAATTCGAATAACGCGTTCCTTTCCACGTAACCGTTCGACGCCTTTTGTTATTCAAATGTTTAATTTGTTTTTCATATTGATATAGTAGGGGTAATTCAATTTATATGCAATAGTTTTGGACTGTTATGATAAAAGGTCTGTATGGAACCAGTTTACATTGTTTCAGTTAAAATTAATCAGGCAATGTAAATTCATGAGATTTAAGCTCGTCACAGTGTAGACCCAACCCAATAAGAGCTTTTATCGTACAAATTCAGTTACAATGAGAAATATGTATTACTGTTTTTAGAGGAGCCTCAGAAGTTAACAATGGAAAAGATCGAAGACGACAGAAAAGAGTACCGAGATAGTTCTTAAACAGGGAAACCAGACAAATTGGATCAAGTTTATGTACTCATATCTGTCAGGTGCAGGATTCCTCACGGTATTCTCTCTTGCAATGACGGCGCTTAAAATTCATATGTCGATTTTTAACAATGCTTGTACATATTTGAACCTGCACGACTCGCATACGAGTAGCAGATTTTAAGTACTAATCTACCACAACTTTAACGATATTATGCAACGTGAACCGCTCTCATTATCTGCCCGCTCTTTTGTTTGTACTAAGATAATCCACTGTTCCTATTTACTGTGTACTTCCACAGAAGTCCCAAGCAGTTGTCACAAATGTCAATTAGTACCACGTACGTCCCAATTATAAGTTTACTAAACTATATTTACATAATCCATTGAACTCGTGCTAACTAGCTCGGCTGACTGCTAAGCGGGTCACTATTACCAAGGCGTAAGGTTCTAAATCGTTTCTAACACTAATGTACGCAACTTCCTTCCTTCAGAAATGTATAGGGCTGCTGAGTTTAGACGTTTAGAGCTTAATGTTGCTAATATTGTAGACGTGAAAGTTTGTGCGATATGGATGGGAATTTGGTACTTTTCGAAAACAAAAATATGACGTCATTATTTCCTTAGCGCTTTTCTGGTTCATACGGCGCCCGCTCGCAATATTATCTTAAATTAAGCTAGCCTGGTCATTACATTTGGCGACTGCCCTCTAACATTCGTAATATGTAGACATTAGTATGTACACAATTGCGCGGGTTTCCTCACAAGGTTTTTCTACAATACAAGGCTAGTGCTATAAATTTTGATTTACATACTTAGGTACATACATATATAATGTCAAGTCTTTCCCATGGGGGTAGGCAAATCTGGATTTAGCTTTTAAAAACTCAGAGTATTAGATATTAAGTCAACGAATGGTAATTTGATTCACAGGGAATCTTCTAGGAATTCCATTGTTGATGTGAAAGCCTAAGACAAGTTGGCTGAATGGCTTATATGAACTTACGTATAGAAATAGTTTAAAGAAGCCGAACTCTGAATACGTTTTAAGTTGGCCATACAAAAAACGACTCAATACCTTCTCAACGTAAGATTCTTAATCCAAAACCCGTCCGCTTACATTTCTATAAACGAACCATCGAGCCCAACACTTGATCCGTCACACATGCCAACCCTGTACATGCGGGTACAAAAGTGCTTATGAACCTCTAACGGGTAGTGCATGTGTGGCGATACGGGCACCCCCACAGACAATACCTTCATTATACACGCCATTACACCGCCGAAACAAACTCTAACACGGCGCAATAAGTCTCAAAATTCAACAGCCCAATCCAAGAACAAAGGGTGAAGTTTAACAAAGAAAATCAACAGATGGCACTGATAAAGATGGGGACATCTCGAATGAAGGGTATTCATTATGAAAATAAAGGGTCAGCTTGAGTGTATGCTGACGTGATAATTTTGTTGGGACTGAGGGACGGACAGATTAGCGATTTCGCCGGATAATTCGGAAAGATGATTTTCGTTATGAGATAAGTCGTGAGGACCTCGGAACTGATATGGCTGTAATTTATTTTTGTTCGTCGTCGAGATTTGTTTAATTTATTTATTTATTAACTAGCTGAACCCAGTGAGGATCAGACTGATATTAATTAAATAGACTTCAGCATACAAAATAACATAAATTTTGTCGAGCAAAGGTCGTTATAAATAAAAAGTTTTAAAGTATTTTTTTGCTAACAGTGGCTGATGAAGCCTATTGATCCTTGGACTTTGCCTACCTGTCAGCGTTTGCGGGCATCATGATATGTAAGATATAGGTATATGTATTAAAAGTGACATTTACTTCACCAACCTACTAATTGCAATTGGAATAATAATAAATAAATAAATAAATATCAGACTACATCACATACATTGATCTGACTCCGAGGTAAGTAGCTTAACGGATATCAGAATCAATAGCGGTATTACAAATATATACTTAAATATTGCATATTACCACCCAGGCACAGAACAAACACAAGTATTCATCATACGAATGTTTGTCCTGGGTGGGGATCAAACCCACAACTCTTTGCGCATGGGCAGGGTCACTACTGAATGAGCCATCAAGCTTGTCAAATCTACTATATTCCATTATTACCATCGTCATAATGGTAAGAGTACGTACATAGGTTATTGAAACATTCTAAAGTAGGTGCCTAGGTTTGAACCTTCACCCCTCGGATATGAGACGCGTGTCCTAACCACGTAAGAACTACTGCTCTTTATAATAACGAAAATTATATCCAGCTAGACGAACATAACCATTGCAAGACCAGCAACCATTTTAACTAGCAACATCGCAAATGCAATACGATAGCTCTAATAAGGCCGTAATTAAACAAACGATCGAGAACGCACTTTTGGTAACCCTAGAACACATAACTGTCGTGATTCAGTTTAAATCGACGTTAATTGATTTTAAGCGATTATGGTGATTGTGACTATCGGATTACGAAAATGGATGAGATATCCTTGCAGTTGTTGGGGGTATACTTCAAATTTCATTGATGGTATAAAATATTAATTAATCTTAATTTGTCAGTTTATACAAAATCTTCATCCATACATATAAATATACACGATTCTAAACCCCAAAAGGGCAAGCAAGTAGTATTGTATATAGTACCAAGTACCAGTAGTATGGTGTATTTAACCACTTGAATAAAAATAAAATTGTGAATAAGTATGGGTATATTTATTCCCATATTTTTGCTAAATTTTATACGAGTTATCATCAACTATATGGGTTATTTAAAATCTTTTCGCATCAAAATCATGTGGTCGACACAATAGTCAGTTTTATTTATATGCTACTTTCTATTCATAGACAAATAAAAGAAAACGCTACAGGAAAAACAGAAACAAGACAAACAGTGATTGATCCCGCTTCCACTATTTACGTAACGCGCTCTCACATAGCAATTCAGAATACTCGCAAAAAACCTGATAGCAATCCTCTAAATGCTTTGTTAGGCAGCTTTTAATGTAATTACAAAAATAAGTGAAAAACGTTATTAAAAAAATCTCCCATCTCAAGCCCAAAATCACATCGTTCCAGATAAATTATTAGCATTCAGAGGTTAAAAAAACTAAGTACATACTATTAGCACAAGGCTCAACACAGTCTATTTGGATTAAGCCTAAAGAAAAATGCCAAAAATAAAGCTTCATTGAGGGAAATCCCAAAATACATTGCTTCAATATAACCTAATACTAGATTGTGTTTTGGTTTAGATCTAAATTTGTTATTTTTTAGCATTATGTCTAAGTCAGTCTGGGTAATGACTCGGGTAGCGACTCTGTTTATTATATTAAGGCGACTGCCATCTGACCTTCATAATCTTTAACCCTAAAACGGGATGGGCACCAGACCCATTTGACCATGGGTACACATCATTAATGTTTTTTTAAATATCGAGCTAATAGTATAAATTCGTGCAATTATTGTAAAAACTTGATCATATTATACTTTGTTAAATAAGACAGTACCACTGCTTAAGATAAATTCGAACTTTTCCTGTAAGCGTCCAATCAGTCAATGGCCAATGTCAGCAATCCCCAAATCAATCTCGTAAGTGAAACAGTAAGCAGTTCCCAGTTTGCATTGACACAATCGAATCTCCGACCAATAACCGTGATAATCCCTGACGCATCTTTTCCCGCGGACCTCTCATTACCGGGGCAGAACAAACAAAGGCGCCGGAATTTTTTCATCAAAATTTGACTAACAACATCTGCTTCTGGTAATCTGGCTGCGAGCAAATATTTGAAGGCGCGATGTCTCGACTTGATTGCCGCTAGAAATTTGATGAAACGAAATTCTTGTTTAGTTTCTACGGTACAGCCAAGTTTTGCGGTGGCGTCAAAATTGGTATTTACTAAGTTCGCCTCGGTCGAAATTGATGATTATGTTTGCAAGTGCTATTTTGTTACTAGATTGTTATTTGATCAATGGCATTCGGATATGGACATATTAAAATGAATTGTTAATATCAATCTATTGTGATCTATTTAAACATTTATGATTGTTCTACAGTCAATGCGATTCATTTTCTATACTGAAAATGATCCATCTTACATAATGTTAATTAATTTAATTAATAATGTTACCCTTACTTCGACCAGCACTGCTTACAAATATTCAAAAAGAGGAAACTAATAGCTGATAGATAAGCCCAGTCTGTCAATCAATTAGTTTTCACGGTGAACAGATTATGATGGATTTATTGCGTCAAAAATATGGACTTTAAGATAATGGAAATTAGCATAAGTAAAGGACATACAGAGTCTCGGAAAACAAATTTATAGGTCCCACGGCACATTGTATAATAGAACGAATTCCATGCAATTAGTAAAAGAAAATACATAAATAATTTCAATAAATAATTTGAATTATGAATTTGAAATTTTGAATTTCATACCGAAATATCTGTAATCTTGACCTTAAAAAAAGGTCGTTTGAAAACGCAATGGTTAACCGTAACGTCAATATACCTACTCCACACACATTTTGGTACAGAACTCCACATTTTAAACCACAAACGTTCAATTAATAAGGCCCAGATGTTTGTTACCGAACTAACGCTAAAACTGGACCTATATAATGACCGCAATTAAAAATAGATTTGTGCTCAAATGTTGTTCAATGCCTATTTCCATATCCCATTTTCTTTCTCATTAATTGTTCTGTGCGTGAACTTAATAGTGCTATCCAACTAAAAATGGTAGTAATTACTGTCAAAATGTATCATAGTAATAACTCATTCTTTTCATTCATCGCTTTTTTGCTCCGTTTAGAAAAAAAAATTATAGTACAATAAAATCGTTTATTCTCATCGTTTTGATCAATGGATCTCATTAGCGTGTTGAGTGCATTTCCGATAGTCAAAGTACGTCTGCAGATGTCAAGAAACGGATGGCATGGCAGGATTAGATGTAAACGACTCCATGTGAATGTGTCTTTAAAAAGTGTAATAATCCGTAATTTTCCGTTACCTAACAACTACACCGAGTGGCCATTTTCTGTAAAAATCCTTTGTTGCCCAATCATGCAAATTTTGCATAAGCGTGCAAATTCCACAAACCACAAAGACACAGGCTACTTTTTAATTCCGGAAAAATTAAATTTTTCCGGAGACGCGGTCGACCTTTTGTCACTGAACGAAATCAACTTTATGGAACCCCCGGGCGGGAGGTAGGTAATTTTTAATAAGTCACCGTGAAATGCTATTGACCCAGCCATTCATGAGTTGCATATTAAAATCTTGTATAATAAATGATAAATTATTTGTAAAAAGACTTCAATGGAAAATGACAATGGCATCATACATAAAAAATACCTTTACGGTTTCAACTAGCCGTATAAGACAATAAGTAGATAGCGTTATTACTATGTTTCATTATTGATTTGACGATTTAGGTATATCAAGAAAGTACAGAGTATTTTACTTTTTTTTCGAATGCGTCTTTATCTATAAATTCCGGGGATAAAAAGTGTCCTATATTCTATTCCAAATTGTAATTTATCTCCGTATCCAATTTTCTACAGATCTGTTTAACCGTTCTAGCGTGATTGAGTATCAAACCTTCGCATTTATAATAGTAAGGAAACCAATACAGTAAATACATGTGTTCTAATGTCTACACGGTGGAATGTCCCCTATTAAATGGACCATCTCGCCTATCCCCTTAAAACAACCTAAGAGGCAATGGATCAAAATTGGATTTAAAACCGCCGCCTCTTCAGCTCATCCAACCGTGTCCTAACCTGGCCTAAGGGACCACTACGAACGAAATAAAGGCGGCTTTCTAAAAAGGCAGGTTTTATGTGAATACCCACATTAATAATTCATTCCTAATCCCCCAAGTTGGGGGGTGTAAAATGTATTTTGCGCAATCGGAGTTTTGTGGGCAACTAAGATTCCGCCCTCTGGAGTGAAAGCCGTTTGTGACGGTTTTTGTCTTTCCGGGAAGTGTGAAATACACACACATATATCTCATCGCAATATATTAGCTAAGAGGATAGCTGACAGTTTGAGTCATCTGTACAGATTTATACAGCCTTGTAATGGAAAAAAAATTGTTAGGAAGTACTTGCGTTTAAATTCATTTTTAAAGAATAGATGAACAATTTTGAAATGTTGTTCCCGAAATTGACGAGACCGTGACCCATTAAAGTATAATTTCTAAATTCAGAATGTGGCTTCACGCTGTCATGATGAAGAAGATGAGTCATGTTGACTGTTAGTTTTATTGTGATATTATTTTCAATAGCCCATCTCTTCACTAACTTTTTTCTTACACCCATAAGCGGGTCACGGCTACTATATTAGAAAATGCTGATGTAGGAACATGTTTATATTTGAACCTAACAAGTTGACCTAATCATAAGGTAAGTAGTAAACTCAATCGTTAAAAAAATGTGTTTTATTGCAACAAAAGCGTTTTTTATTGCCATTTGTCTAAATACGTTACGTTATTACGAAGCTTTTTCTTACTAACCATATAAGTAATCTCATCTCTTAAAGTTACATCTATCTCTAATTACAGAGCCAGTAACTCGTTTGTGTAAACGGTGAGGCTATTGTTTCGAAGATGACCAATTAGAAAATAACTGGACAAGTTTGAATGAAAGGAACTAATGTTATGTGAACCCTTTCCACTTAGTCACAGACCATTAGGGCGCTGTTTAAGCACTAGGGTCTATTTCGATTAATCATAAGTTACAAAACTCGTGATACTGAAATAAGTAAAGGATGATTATTAATGATGATAAAGATAAATATGATTGAAGTGATTTGCATTTACGGAACAATCATATGGAAACCTGATATATAAATCATATAAACTAATATATAACAGCATAAGAATATATGCAATAGTTGAATACTAAACTGTCTACTAAACAATTCCAATTGATTTACCGAATTTAGTACCTTCCTGTTCAGTGAATATCTGATTATTACTAAAATAAAAATATATATTAACAACGTAAATACATCTTCATTGCATTCAACGTTGTTTTTAATCGCAAGATCACGAGGCAATAATATCGTCAATGGAAGTGGAAAGCAACACGAAAGCCAACGTGACGAGTACAAATTCTACAAATCATTCATAGTCGTTTATAAATAATATTTTTCCATCTTCCATCTTCTATTTCGGTAGACGCCCAGTTTATAATGCGCAACACAAATACGATACACTATAAATATGTTTATACGTTACCGTGGTTAAAGTAAACATTCTTTAACATAAACACACTGCTTCACTCACGGACTACAGCTACGAAGATTTACCTGAAAATGATAATAATTTCGAATTAGGTCGCAACAAGGAAGTTTTAATTTATAGAAGCGAGATTTGTGAGAATAGTTTTCGATAAGTTAGTCTGACGGATTCATTGCGATATTTATTACTTAACAGGAGAACAATATAAAAAATAGAAGAATAATAGGAAATTGAGGAATCACACCCAAGACATTCGTAGACATAAGTATTTCTTTATGTATATATATCGCTATGTGCACAATAAATCTACTAACTTATTTGAGAGATCGAGTAAGAAATAAGGTAAATGCTATATATTTTACTAGACTTAACTAACTAACTAACTAAACTTCACGCCACTTCCCTAGCGGGGTAGGCAGAGAGAACCGAACGCCATATGGCGATCCTTACACACCTCTCTCGCCTCTTCAACATTCATAATCCTTTTCATACAAGATCTACGATTTTTATGACTCCTAACATCACCTTCTTTTAATACACGACCAATCTGGTCGTGGTACTAGACTTACTTAAAACTATATTAAGACGATGAGGTTATATTTTACAAATAACCTTTACAGTCCTACATAAATTAGAACGATATTATGGTCCCAATGGAATAACTATCATGCATCTTCATACTAACAAGCAAGAACTTAGAAGGTGACCTGAAAAATAGGCAAACGAATATTTCGAGTCCAACGATTACGTGCTCTCGGGTCATGCCGGTCATACGCATGAAAACATCGATAGAAACAGTTGGCTAAGTGATGAAAACAAATTTTATGGACGTGTTTTTACGAAAGACATACAAAAGTGCGGTAACTAGAGTTGTTTCAATCGAACTTTGAATGTCGTCACAACGTTCCAACTTTATTTAGTATTGCATTTTACGAACACACTTGTTTAATTAAAACTTAATTAAATATATTTACTTTATCCACAATAGATTTTATAGGACTGATTGGATTTAGTATTTTTTTTTAAATTATTTACGTACATATTTTGATTTTTTTATTGATTTAAACATTTTAATAGTTAGTTGTGTACTCTAAACCCTTTCACATATTGGTATATTTACCAAATCTATGGAAGTATTGCATTTTGACATCTTATAGAAATGCCGAACCATTGCACTAATCAGCCTAGACCATGAAAAAGCAAACATACGTACTATAAAAAAGGAAACTTCACGTATCTATAACTATTGACATATTATCCACTGAGTTAGTTCAGTAGCTTAGTATGCTACCATATTACATACTACTTCTGCCGGCGGTTTCGCTCGCGTGGTACATCGATGAAACATAGCTTATATGTTATTCGGGTGTATGAGCTATATAATTCTAAAGTTTCATTAAAATTCATTCAGTAGTTTTTTTGTGAAAGAGGAACAAACATCCATCCATACATACAAACTTTCGCATTTATAATATTAGTAGGATTATATATATATTGCATAATACAGGAACACAGCAAAGAAACCTGTTACATTTGTTTACTAAGAAAATCCAACTGGAAAATTTTCAATTTCTTAAAATGTGCACAGTATACAACAGAGATAGCATTACAGAAGGGCGTAGGATTACATGGATCTAGGACATCGCGCATATTATGTCTCGGTGGTGCAGCATAAAATATAATCTAGCTCCCCACACGAGCCACGTGAAATATTGCGCTTTCAATTCTTTTGAAGTTCAAATTCGTGGTTACGTGTTTTCAAGCAATACAGTAAAGAGAATTTTACATAGATCGGTATTCTGGACATTTCATGAGCCCTTCACAAGAAAACCTTTTAGGAGTATTTGATTCTTGGTACTGGGGTTATTCGTGGGATTGATGTGACTGCGTTTCTGATTTCTTCCTTGTCTGGTAGACGACCGTTGTATGGTAAACTATTAATGCAATTTGCACAAGTACATACCTACAATACGTAATGTTTGTATAAAAGGAAAATAACTTAATACAACGTAAGTCGTTAAAACTATCATAGTTTTTGTATTAGGTATATCTAATACTGCAATATGATGCAACTATGTAGTAATTTTGTATTGTTATAAAACTAGCACAAAAATTATCATATAGGCTATTATAAATAAAGCATGTAAGTTAAAAATCTGCAAATACGAAGGTACATTTAAAACCGTAGCCACTATACAATTTCCCTAATAGCTAATATTTTAAACCACAAGTAATGACCTACACAGAGCAAGTTTCAGTCACTTTAATTGAGGTGGAACACGCCAACTTTGATGCTTTGTTCCAAGGCAACATTGTGTTAAAATGCCGATTTTGTTTGGCTCACATAATCATGATTTCATATTAAAAACTAAGGTACTTGGTTTTGTTATTCTACATATTTATAGCTGACAAACCGCTCAAGTGGTTTTGGTTATAAACACGGGCTAAGAAATCAAAGGCAGATTCGAATTTTTGTGATATTAATGTTATAATGTTGTATACTTGGCAAATTTGGCACAAAACAGACCGGAATGACGTTCTTTGATGTCGGAGGCCAAGACCAACTTAGGGTCACTGAGCCAGCGTAGTTTTATACTTGAGTTATCTTATATATAGTTTATAATTGTATTGAAGTATATGTACATGTATGTTTTAATATGTACATGATTGAATACTACTACACCCTACCTATAGGAATCTCGACGTACACGTAGATCCCTATTGAACAAAAAATATTGGTTGACCACATGAAAGACGAGAGATATGAATTTTAGCAAGCTCTCGTAAACATCCCAGTGCGAAATAAATATCGCGATGAAATGCGTTAACATTTCCGCGGTTTCAATACAAGGGGAGTCGATTTCATGTTCCTACGTGAAGCTATCGCTCTACATGCAGAAGCGAGTATCGCAACTCAAAAATTTACAAAAACAAATTCCAGCCAAAAGGGTAAAACGAAGTTTGACGCAGTCGAGTGAGTGACTTTAAAATCAAAGGTCTACGCGGATCTTGTTTTTGCGCTACGCATTTCAAAAAAGCAAAAACTGGGTCAGCAAATAAAATTTGAAAATAGAATATCTAGCGTCCGGAGTTGAAAAACGCGGAAACTTTTTATATCGTTCCCTCCATTTTGACATGTAAATATTGCTCTTTATTTTTTGCGGCGCAGTTTAAATAATTTAACGCGAATAATAAACGGGATTCGATTTTTAGTTCCGGATGAAAGCGTTTCCTCTGTTACACTTTTATTATGATTTTAAAAACGCCGACTTTTTTTAGTCTACTACGGCCTAAAAAAAGTCCTACCTACATTTCATTAAATTTTTATAGTTAATTTATTTTCTTCGATCTTTTGCGAATTCTATGAATTTATTCT
This sequence comes from Glyphodes perspectalis, assembly GCA_951394215.1. Lineage (NCBI taxonomy): Eukaryota > Metazoa > Arthropoda > Insecta > Lepidoptera > Crambidae > Glyphodes > Glyphodes perspectalis. Next base: position 8,372,251 of record OX596218.1, read on the forward strand.
GAGTTTGGACAGTAAAATTGAATTAAAACAGCAAATTGAATTAAGACTAACATAAGACTGTATCTTTTTCTCTCATCCCATAGATAACTAATATGAACCTATGTTAATAAAAAATAAAAACAAGGAAGAATGAGATCACGATAGTAACAATAGCCTTGTTTATACATAGTGTAAAGACACCCCTACATTGATATAATATGATTGGTGTGTGCAATGTTTTTAATAAATAATAATCAATAGATTAATATTTCTTAAAATTTAACTTAAAATCTCAAACATGTGTTCATCGTGGGTGTTACAAAACTGCGTTGATCAACATGACATTTACACAACTGTCCAGGGAATTTATTTTGCAATATCATTATTATCCGTAAATATTACAACCACACCTCTTCAATGAGGACTCAGAGTTATCCTATTACCATACTTGATCAATTTAATAATGGTGTTGGAGTTCTGTTTTTAGAATTCATGATGAACATTTACGGGAAAATGTGTTATTTTATATGTGTTCGATGTTTTTGTTTACATTCCAAATTCGTGTAAAACGGTATGTAGAAAATTTGTTTGTTTTCCTCCCAGAGAAATTCAAATGAAATGTTAAAATAAACCAATTTGAACAAAACTGGCAGACATGGTTTAAAACAAAAAAAATAATAATAATACAAAAATGGCGTCGTTACCACTCTGTAGTCCGAATCGCGCCAAAACTCTCGCCAGAACCGTTTAAATCAGATCTCTTGGCGGGAACTCGCAACATCTGTAGTCTGTAGGCCTAACTTTTTTTCGAATCAAAGAAACAGGCAAAGGCGTACACAGCGGTGCAGCCACACGTGGCGGAACACACGGCGAGCGCCAGAAATACTCAACGTAAACACTGCGATATGTTCACAAGTAATGAACCGAACACTTGGCCCGGACTATAAATAGATAAATAAACTATGCCGTGTGTGTGTGCGTGCCTTTTGCAGTGACCATGACGGAAGGGTTTTATGGGACCGCCTGCGATATTTCAAAGAGCTAATTTCAGTTAATATTGTTTAATGGATAAATAAATACTAAAAAAGCACCTTGAAATATTGACATACATCAATTCGACCAAATTCAAGGGTTAAGAAAATGTAGCCTACAGCTGCGGTCTGTCTTATTATTCCATAACTAGCTCCTGCCCGCGGCGTTGCTCGTGTGGTACATCTATGAAACATAGCCTATGTGTTATTCTAATTATTAAGCTATACTATTGTAAAGTTTTATTAAATTCATGCATTACTTTTTATTTTTATTTTATATCCATCCATACAAACTTTCACGCTTAGTAAGATATTTAATTTTTGTAAAAATGTATATGACAAATATGTCTGAATGAGCAATATGAATAAAAATATGACATCCAAAATAATAATCACTCAACTAATAATAGAAGCCATTTCTTGATTTCAAGTTACACTTGACCTGAGTGTGTCAGACCATGCAACGGAAACGTTCTTTTGACAATCCAAGGTGAAGAAATTCCGCGTAGTCAGGAATGTCAAAATGTCAAGAGAAAGTAAGAACCTTGTTCTGACTGCTATCGAAAGACGGCTGGGACCTTGGCAACTAGATTAAACGGGGCAAGATTTAATTACTGATTTATCTACATGTAGGTAATGAAGTTTCCGAGAAACGTGGTGTTTACAGAACAATAATTGTGATTACACTAATTAGGGCAAAATACACTACAACTAAATTGATCGCAACCACACAGGTCGCGGTTATTAAGAGCTACTAGAAAATATTGTCACTAAAGTGTCTTCATCGATTTTAACATAATATATAGCTAAGAGCTATAGGAGGGGATGATAATTATCAATTGAAGAATTGGACTAGAATACTTGATGCGATTTAATCAGAACAATACATTTTATTAAATTATATATTCACTAGTAATATCAACTAAGCAGTATCAGAAAATATTAGAAGGAAACGATGTGTTGCCATGACTAACAGAAGACTTACGAAGGCCTGATCAGTAATTTCGACCGGACTCGCTAAACCTAAGATCGCAGTCAAAATGTATGAACTAGAAACGTGACGCAGCACGAAGACGTACAATACTGGGATGGGACTATCCCCAAATGCCACGAAGTTTATGGTGACACCACCACCGCATGTTTTGACGCGCTTTTTTTGTTTTCCATTTTTAGCCAAGGGATGAACTTGAACGTCAGCGGATCGCCCTGTTTATAAACTACCGACATAAAAGTCGGTACGTTCCCGTTTTATGCCCATTCGAATGGCTGGCAAAATAAACGTTCCACCCTTGGATATAAACAAAAAGGGATATGCCACCGTATATTGCTTCCTTGGAATGAGCCAATTCGCATACACAGACATGTCAATTCGAGCGTTTTAGTGTAGTACAAATAGGAACGGTAGATCAACTTCTTACACTCGATTTTGTTATACGCAAAAAAGGCCAATTCAGTTGGAATAAAAGTATTATATCTTCTCTTTTATTATATAAATAAGACTACACCAATTCCTTTTTGAACATGAATCCATTCGCGTCATGCAACATGCCATGAAAATAAAAAAGACAGATGAGAAAAACAAAGATCGCGCATGCAATGATATTAAAGCCATAAAACATATATACCGCTGTTTTAATTTTACTAAGACACTTTGCCTTTTATTTTTTAGCATATATAGATGTATCATTATCAACTGAAATCAGCAATATACAAATGTATGTACACAATCTAAGAAAATCCATTGTTTGTTTTTCTTCGGACCTGATGTGGAAAGTGATATAACGATAGGGCAATGACGCATCACTACATTCTCCTCTTAACTGCGATATTATTATCATATAATATGATTAGCGTAAATCTCTTGGTATTTCTGAAAAAAATATATAATTTCACCTAACCGCAGCTAGCATTTTCTTAGAACGAAAATAGATCTTGTTCGTTTTATAACCTAGCCTAAACTAACAAAAACTCAGTTACTTGATCATTTTTACTATGTGTAAGTAGGTACAAATACGACCATCATCAGTCTTTCATATCAGCGTTTCCTAAAATGGGTTCTGAGGAGCCTAAGGTTTCTGTAAAAAACGCCACCAGAGTTCCGTTGGATGATAATAAAAATATACTTTATAATTAAATGAAAAGTTTAAGAACACGATCACACTAATTAAGTTAAGCAGGTAAATTTCATCTCAGATTTATGAATATAATAAAATCAATAAATATCCGACTACATCACATACATTGATCAGACTCCGAAGTAAGTAGCTTAAACACTTGTGTTACGGATATCAGAATCAACAATGGTATCTATTATATATAAAGCTAAATTACAAATATATACTTAAAAATTGGATATTAACACCCAGACACAGAACAAACACAAGTATTCATCACACGAATGTTTGTACTGGGTGTCCACAACTCTTGGCGCATGGGGCAGGGTCACTACCGAATGAGCCATCGAGCTTGTCAAATTTATATATTGATAGTATGTGAATAATACGTAATTTTCATTCTTCACAAAGTATCAACATCATGTTAGCACTTTCATTTTACGTAAATATACAATCATTATATGCATAAATAGGTCTACCACCCAAACGATTTGCATTGAACCCAAATACCGAGTGGCTTTATTCAAACTATCCGTTCAAACAAATCAATGCCAATCCCATCCTCTTGGTCGATTAAACATCTAATAATTTAATCTGTTGCGAAGAGTTTATCAAAACTGGTCAGAGCGCTGATTGGTCGATTGAGCTTGCGGCCGTTAATAAAGGAATGAAAGGCATAGTATTAGTAACTTCGAAACTAAAGAAAGTTTTTTTTTTAGAAAATAAAGCATAAGCAAACGTTATATTTTTTAACGGATAAGAGATACGCGGGTAATACTAATTTCAATTTCGCTTCTACGAATAGCATGCTGACTCTTATAAATTTAAGGAAAAATTCATCATTAAGGCTTACAAGTATAATAGATAGTAATTATTAGCCCAAAATTAATACTCAAGCAGTTAATTGTAGGATTATAAACAAATATCCATTTGATTAGAGTGTCATTTTTACAATTATCTTGATTGATATTTGATTGGCCCGTTGGTCGAGTGGTCAGAGGCCTTGGCCACGAAACCAAGGGTCGCGGGTGTGATGAACATGGCAACATACATTTGTTCTCGAGTCATGGATGTTTATAAACGTATTTAAGTATGTCTATCCGTTCACCTAGTATCCATAGCACAATCATAAGCTTAGTTTGGGACTAGGTAATTGATGTGTCAGTATGGAGAATTTATTATTTATTTATTTATCTACCAACGTAACGCTTGCTCAGAGAATATTCAACAACAATATTGGATAGAACCGAACTCAACTTTATTTTTGGCTAAATATGGCTTGACGAGCTTATTCTTCTGGGCTTGCAGGTGCTTAGTATGTATGTATGTAAAGTAGTACCCAGTAGATACAAACTTGTACTATGTATGTATGTATCGCATATACCCAACAAACTAGATCAATAAACATTGAGACGATCCGTAACCTTTTAATTCCAAATGTCCCGGTCCAATACCGTTAATACCTTGCCAATATAGATCCTTTGCTATTAACCCTCGGTACACTCGGCCTCATTATTATTATCTGCGGCCATCAAACCGAATGATTCGGGTACCACCTGCCCAGCCTTTAGATGTGACCGCTGTCAATGTCAGACGCGGGTACAGTCAGCTACGAATACCTGAAATGTTTTGACCTGTAATTTTATGGACGTAAGAGCAAAATATCTTGAGATATTTATGTGGCTGACTGTTCCTATGAGAATCGATTGCGAAATGCTGAGCGAATTTAATATACTGTTTACGCGTGTTAGCCTTGGCACAGTGGTAAATAGGGTTGCCAACTTCATAAAAATTTAGACTATTTTGACTTTTTCAAGGGATCAAATACAGTAGGTACACTATGTTAAAATTAAGCATTATTTCTAAGTCCTGAATATTTTTCAAGTAAAAAAGTCCCAAATTTAAATGTTTAACATTATGTAAAATTAAAAGTCAGGTAGTACGATAGGCAGATTTTTTTTTAACCTTTTCGATTTAAGTTTTTCACTACGTAAGTTAAAGTCACAATAAGTCTGAAATTAAATATTATCACGCACAAAATTTAATCGGAAACTACAAATTACGCCTTTCTCAAAGTAATGCAGAATAGTTTATTACGTAGTACAAGTGGCAACCCTATTGGCAAACTACGTGGTTACGTCAAAGGTCTCATTCAGGCGTTCTTAAAAATGTTACGTCAAGCTTCTTCAAGTCCAGTTCAATTATACTGCACTGCACTGTGTCTTTACTCGTAATAATATCTGTTACTCGTAAACAACACATAGGCCCATCAGTTTCTCAATTAAGATTTATTTATTAAAAACGATTTAAACTAAAACTTAGCACAGTTAGGGAAAAAATATTTTCAAGTAATACAGCTTTCGGAATTTTAAGAAATACCATAACTAAAGACCCCTAATCATGCGCCCGAATATAAAGAAATAAATTTTAATTTGTCATTAAATATATTAACAAAGTCATCATCATCTTCCTAGCGATATCCCGTGCTAAGACGGGGTCTGCTTAGACCATGGTCCAGGATTTAGCGAGTCTGGTAATTACATTGAAGCGACTGCCGATCTGACCATCGTAACCCTAAGATAGGGGATCCAGACTATTTTTGGATATATATTAACAAAGTATTCTCAGTTAAATCTGTACATTTCTGACCGCATTGTCCGCAATAATATCACACTTGTATAACAAACCCGGTTATTTCTGTTATGTAAATTCCCACATAACAATAGTTACGTATGAATAAGTTCATAACACTAAAATTATAACAAAAGATTAGAGAAAGGTTAGTCTGTACTGAATAGACTCAAATTACTAGTAGGTAAAACTTCGGTAATATATTATTAGTAACTGCGAACATTCATTTATTTTTAATAGTTATGTTGCTGAGAACAGTAACTCATTGTCTTTGTTAACAGACCAAAATCCACCCAGGCAGTACCGGGGGCCAAAGCTATAGGAAATCAGTTTATGTAGAGAACGCTCATTTGCATATAAAAATCATAAGGCCTAAACGCGACATACGAAATTAAAATGCATAGCGCGAAAGCAACAAATCAAAAAGTAAAGAGGGATTGCACACTATAACTCACCGCAGGCATTCAGTGACATCGTAAACAAGGACGCAATGATATTTATAGTTTGTTGTTTTTTTTTTTTTTTTCAAATACATACATACCATTAATCACGCAATTTTCAGAGTAGACAGAGTCTAAGGAGCAGAAAACTGAACTACTTTAAGCTAAAAAAAAAAAAAATATGGAAAAATGGTCACAAGTGGCTAGTTCCTCGCCCACAACTTTTTTTAGATGTGTATAAATTTTATAAAAATATGTATAATAAATAAAACAGGCAGATAAATCAACTAATGAATTGATTGAACTATCTTTAGTACCAAATCATATTCCGTAGATAGTTCAAAAATCTTTCTACGTGCGCTATGCAAAGCATGCTATGCTATGCTAGCTATGTTGTGGTAAGTCTTATTTTCTGTCAAACATATGCCAAATTATCGCTTATATCGTATAAACAAGCTAAAACATGTTGATACAGAATATAGTCCTCCAGTTCAAAGATCTGTCTTTGACATCGATTAAACTTTTGACGTAAAAGCCTTTTAACAAACTCAAACCAATAACAGTATAATGAACTTCAACAACTAATATAAAAGTGCTATTAATTCATAAACTTGACAAGACAACCGAAATTGTATCGTAAACTTTGTGTATACCGATCGACTTTGAGACAAACTTCCACTTAGCTCTTTTACATACGATCGATACAGGGGATTTGACAAAGTTAACTCAGAACATATTTGTATTTATGGAAAATGTAGCAATAATATCACAACTTTATGATACGTAGATAATTCAAAATAAAATTTTACAAAAATAAATTAAAATAATCATTTGTAATACGTAAAAATAAAACACAATTTAACAGTAACAACCACCAATTTATATGCATTACAGGACTAATGGTTTCAAAATAGCTGATATCGTATCAATATCTGAACTTGTGAATTTTATGAACCAAACGAAACCATGAACTTTAAAATAATAACCTAATTGACAAATATCATAACTGAACTTGACCCCAAATTACGTGACAAAGGTATTTGATGAAACCCCGTCTCGAGAACGCCTACGCCACACTAAATACTGCAGCAACCTACCTCGATGATATTATTATATACAAAAGAACTTAAACTATCCCTTTTTGTTCGTCTCGAAGGCAATGCTCTTGGCAAGGAAAAAAGACTCGCCCGGCCCACGAACCTTTGTTGTGATGGTCAGTGCCTCATGCAAAACAAAAATAAAAAAGTACCGAACAGGCTGAAGCTGCCCCGACCAGTTGGACAACTTTAACCACTTTTCCGATCCCTTCCCTTGGCATCTAAACTTTACAGTCCAGTGTAAGCCTCGACGCCTGTATTCCTCTAGCAATAAGATCGAGATTATCGGGATTTACTGTTTTGTAAGTGTTCAGTTAGGCGTGTGATAAACTTGGGCTATGATTTAAAGGCGTTTCGATTTCTTTAGGAATTCGGCTGTCGGGACCACGGGTCTGAATGTGGAATTATGGCCGTTCTATGATATCTGTGTCAGTAGTTTATGTCAATGAAGCTTTGAAACTGGATTCGAATGACAATTTTTGGAGTTATGTAATAATGTAGATATATATTTATTGTAAGGCAGCGGTTGATTCTGATGACATAATTATAGTTATAAATAGTTCTGTTTCTTAAATAGATATAATATTTGTGTATAAGAACATTAAAATGTTACAAAATACATATATATATCTACCAGAAAATTTATCTCAGTTATATGTTTAATTTAAAGACTTCAAAGTCTTTGGGGCGGAAAATGAGGCGAGTCTATTTTGATTGCGTACCTTATTTCTATAACTAACTATATCATTACACATACCTATTATACTAAGTTATCAAACATTATTTCGTGCGAGAATTTCTCAACTCTCATAAGATTTTAATTAACGAACTGTTACATAACACTAATAGGATTAATAACAGTTACGCGTACATACAACATAATAAGACTGTAACGTACGTCTGTACATTTGGTAGGAATTCAGTCGATATTACGCTTTGGACAGGAAAAGAAACGAGACAAAAAAATATATTGTAATGTCACTGATGCTCTCAAACAGAGTAACAGAACGCGTTCCTTATATAAAAAAATGTTATAATAAAAAAATTTCAATAACAGAATGCTATGTTTTTTATTTTTTTGAGAAGGATATCATCACATAATAACAATTCCGAACTGAAATAAATGTGACTTATATTTGAAACACTTTTTTAGTCAGCATACGAAAAACAAAATAGAAACTAGATTGTAAACAAAGTAAAACAATTAAGTCTATTTGAAATTTACTATTAATTTCATTGTACCAAGCAGATTTAAATAAATGTATGTACAATGCAAAGTCTATAAAATGCGTATACAATAAATATGAAATAGATACACATAACATATTACTCAGAAAACGGTTTCAAATACGTACCAATTTTAATTTTGTAAACACGTTTTGAAACGTTTATATCAGTTATTAAAATAATTATCCAATTCATTCATGTTATAATTACAAGAGTTTGAATATTATTGACCTAGAAATATGTTTTGAACATTTAATGATCGTGCAATATTTGAACTTAAATCACTATTAATACAGTTCCATTACACACTGCGGGCTATTCATTTAGTTTTTTAGGGTGTAATAATATGCCTTCATCTTTTTTAATTACATATAAATCGAAAGTCATAATAGTAAAAGTATAATATATTTTTAACAACCTTTCGATTAGCAGACTACTAAAGCGTATTAGTATAGAAACCGAACATTATAATACTTTTGACATCTATTCGTGTCTTTCGAATACAAATGTCGTATATTACATGATATAATGAATCATTCATATATTTAAATTAACCTTCAAAGGTTAACTAAATTGATTTAGTACATACATTTTAGCGAGGGTAATACGAAGGTAATACGAGGGTAATGTGAAAGAATTGATCTGTAAACACAGTTGTTAGAATACTAAATAATAAAGTAAAACATAAGTAGCACTATTATACATAAGTAGTACTATTTAAACAACATAAGTGTCTTCAAAGAAATCATAACTTGCGTGTTTCAAAAGAAATCCATTATATGAGACGAGAAAAACTTACACTTATAAATAACGAGACAACAACCCGTAGTGCAGTAACCAGACATTCTTTCAAGGCCAACAAAACGACCAGAAAACATATGGATTAAAAAAAGAGACCAAAGTCGACCAGTCTGACTGGAGCCCCTCGCTTGTGCGACTTCCTTTATTTCGCCTTTTGAAATAAGAGCAACGTGGGTCGCCGGAGGTCAAGCTACACTGGGCAGTTAAACGACCAACTAAGGGAGACCTCTCACGTACGTGGTCTCTCATCGGTTTCGTCCGGGCTCCAGTATATGTTAAAGGGCAGGGCGGGTCTCGGCTCGCTGGTGGTACAGTCACCCCACGAAGGTGCGAGTGCAGTGACCATGTACGAGAATAGCCCGGGTACCTGCGCCCGCGCAGGCTGTACTCGTGACGTCAGAGTTGTACTCGATTTATGAGTACAAGTATAAGACACGAATGCCGAGCTAAAAATACGTAACGACCGAGATGGGTATATTTTCCTTTACTTTTTTCTGGTTAAATTGTTAGTCGCATGGGTTTAAATTGGTTTTAATAATTACCTCAGTTTCTGTAAATGGCAAGTTTATTTCATCAGTGGGTTATTTTCATAAGTCCCATCATGAGAGCGAAGATGTAATTTACTTTGCGCTGTATGACTCCAGAACGGTGAAATTAAAATGTGACTTTATGTACGGCATAAACACACATAATCTCTCGCTTTTTATAATAATGTTATTATTACATGAATAAGTGCGGAGTAAGTGCAATTACACTAAAAAACGTGTATCGGTTATGTATTTGAAGATAAATGCCATATTCGATTTATTACCTCATTGAAAATGAGCCAAAAGCTTATTTATTATAAGAAAAACAATATGCGTAATTGAACGAAATTTCTTATTACTATTACGAACATTTAAATGAAATTGACTTACCTTGTAAAACGTTTTTCATTATTGTAGTTTAATGTGTTCAGTCACAAGTAGGTTAATTCGCGTTCTATGTTTAAGAATGCATAAAAGCCTCTCAACTGGGTATTTGAAAGACTATATACGAAATGTCTTTGGGCCAACCACTTACCGACTAAGCCCTAAGGTACAATATTTATTTAACAATGTACAATATTTATTTAACGAAAATATGAATACAAATATTAAACTCGTAAATCTGTGCGGATTTCAACGCCTTAAATATATAAAATCCCCGACGTCTTACAAACTAAATAAAGCCGAACACTCTAAAATTCGGCAGGCCTACTAAAACAGCGTTGAAATAGCAATATAGGAGTAAAAGCACTTAAATGTTAAATACGCACTTACACCCTTTTACGGCGCGGGCGTCCGTTTAAAAAGGTATTTAATGTAGGCGCGACCGCGGGAGTCTGTGACATTATCTACCACTTGTTACAGAGTGAGTTGTTAAGTAAACTGGGCTAAGTACGAAACGTTACATTTTGATATGCCTCAAGCTAGGGGTGGCGCAGTTTTGGCGAAACTCGCGTTACATACTTTCAATTTAATTAGAGAAGTGTTAACTGCCAGAAATTTCAATCTTAGAAGGTATAATTTAGGGATACGTATTATATAATGATTAACTACAAACACATATTAACACAATAAGGGATTATACATACTATAAACATAGGTAAATAGGCGTATAATTCAATGTCAATATTATGTAATGTCTGATAAATAGATAAATAGCAGAAATAATAATAACAGTGCCCGAATTACGTCATTAGAAATATTTATATCGTATTACGTCTTATTGACTATGTTTCTTAGGAATTCAAATTCAATTTCTATATCTCTTTATTTATCTAGGCTTCGAAAAAGCTCTTATAAATGGTCAATTTAAACAGAAAAAAAGTATTACCACTAGGAAATAGTTGCAAACCGATTTCGTTCCTCTATTGACACATTTACTTGACTAAACTCTAATAAACCCATAATTTCTATCAAAATCTAAAGCAAAAAGCGAACACCCTTTCCAACTAAGCTACGCGACTGACAACCCTAGCTACCTGTCACACGATTTATCGCCCTACGAAATTAACCTTAGGGCCTCGCCGAGATTTATATGAAGGAAATGAGCTAAGTATTTTTAAGCCCAGTTCGACTTCAGACAACTCGGAGCTGGTAATTTTGAGCGATTCCTCATTTCAATGGCGGTTTTAAATTCCACTTCCTTTTGGGAGCTATTAAGTGAGAAATGTAAAGGAATTTGACACAAGAATAAGGAAATGAGACGAAAATTCCAATTAGTGCTTTCTTGAAAATAATAGTAAGACCAGCTGGTGAAATGTTAACTTTTTCATGTGCTTCTAAACGAGGCGATGCAATTTGTCTAATTCTCATTTAAGGTTATAAAGATCTTTATAGCATTTAAATATAGGAGTTCCTTTTACAACGAATATAAATGTAGGGTGCAGAATATATCAGCGGTTGGATATTTTGCAAATGGAACACGATCGCTCCAGGAACACGAACTTTATTAAATATAGATAGAAAAAGTTCTATCACAACACAATATGTAAAATATTTTCTTTTACACTTCTTTGACTACCCGTCTTATAGCATTCGTCTCGTTTCTTTCTCAAATATCCTCCGTCTCTCTCACTGTAGGAATGTAGTAGTTTCTTCTTACACACTTCACGTCATTCCGTTCTACGTATTTGTAATACATGATCTATCAATCCTACTTACATTTTAAGTGGAACGATAAAAGAATTAAGATATCAGCCACCAAGGATCGAAGTCAAGCTATTTAAGTAAGACTCGCAGCTGCGAGTTTTACTTCCAAAAACTAGAAAAGTTAGATAAAGTCAGATCAGAACCTATACTTTCTTATTCCAATTAAACTTTAAGGAACTTGCTTAAAAGTCTAGATAAGCTTGTTTCCGATAGTAAAAGTTATAGGTACCAATAAAAATATCCGTAGAATCGTATCAGATGAAAAACGATCACATTTTTACGTTACTTTTGGTAAATTTAGACCCGACAGAGGAAAATATGTCTTTGAACTATGTACTTGACATTTAAGTACAAAAGTAAAACTATTTCAACGATCAATACTTGATCCAAGTAACAGAATGTATGTATGTTGAAACGTACGACATTCATATTTACACACTACGAGAATAATGGAAGCAGAGAAATTATATAACGCTATGTGAGTCGTGCTGGCACGCGAAGGGTTTCATAATGCCCTTAAAAATATCAAGACTTCCATTACCTGATCAAAGAGAGACCTTTCATTTGGAGGAAGAGGGATAATGTTTTTTTATCGTTGTTGTAGCGCCATTAATACAACCCACTAACGACAAATGGATGGATGACCAGGTCGATCAAGATAGTCCTGTTGACTCTTTGGTTACGGCATACCTAAAAATAATATCATTTTTTTTTTTAAATCTATAACATTGTAAGGGTACTGGAATTACTTTTAAATTGTTTTAAGTGCAGGCGAACTCAAAAGCACGGTGCACAATTATGCACAATAAAACATAATTCGGTACTTAACTCCCGAACGAGGCGGCGTCTTCGCTTTGGGCTTAATGAAAAGTTTATGGGTTTGTGATGACTGGACGAACCTTACAGAAAACCCAAAAAAAGAAAATACATACAACAAACATAAAATTTGACTGGCTCGATGGCTCATTCGGTAGTGGCCCTGCCCCATGCGCCAAAGAGTTGTGGGTGCGATCCCCACCCAGTACAAACATTCGTATGATGAATACTTGTGTTTGTTCTGTGTCTGGGTGTTAATATCCAATATTTAAGTAAATACATATTTGTAATACCGCTTTTGATTCTGATATCCGTAACACAAGTCCTTAAGCTACTTACCTCGGAGTCAGATCAATGTATGTGATGTAGTCTGACATTTATTTATTTATAATCTTTTTGGAAGCGATGGTAGCTCAATGATATAATATCAATAAGGACACGCCTACCCAAGGGTGGCTAGTTCAAACCCAGCCACGTAACTCTGAATTTTTCAAGTTTACGAACGTATTTATACCGCTAGCTCGGCCGTGAGGGAAAAAATCGTGATGAAACCTGCACATTAAAACGACTATGTATGTGTGACTATAATCCAACTAACTAACTAACTGTCTAGTTCCCCTATGTAAGAGTTACGAAGGTCAGTCCACCAGTCGGTTCAATGTAATTACCAGAATCGACTTCTGGATCGCAGTCTAAGCGGACTCTGACTAAGCACGGGACATAACGCTAGGAAGATGATGATATACAATATTGTTACATTCAGTTTTGTTAAACTAACGGTCATAGAACAGATGTGGCAACTAACTTCAGTCTTCAATTTATTATTTGAAAAGAAAAATGGAATGTCAGTCACCTCTTCACATACAAGAAGGTGTTAAATTCATTCCGCGTTACACTATTTTAGCGAGATAATCCATCCGTGCATTTCACTACAGTCGCTCTCTCGTTCCACGCGAACCGCGAATGTTTTATTTATTCCTTTCTAGAAAAACGCTTTTTGATATATATTTTTCTAGGTAAGATAAAAGAGCAACTTATTCGCTTTGTGAGGACATTTTTAAATGACAATCAAGTATTCAGCCCCTGTACAGCCGAACATCGAAAACGGACGAATTTGAATTTCAAAAATTCAAAGTTAAACCTAAGCTTTTGAATTTTAACTTGATTTACATATACAAATGAGTCATCTGTCGGTTCGTTACGGTCTCTAAGCAAGATATGCAGGGTTGTCGCCGGAATTAATGATCTCATGGTGGATAGAATGGAATATTTGAGGACTCAGGTAGGGTTCGTTTTCCGGTCATGTAAGTAGAAAGTTATAAGCTGGTGTAGGCAAATTTGCTATTATTATTAAATAATAATGAAGATGGGGAAGATCGGCTAGTACTTTATATTCGGGCGCAATAGGTCGCTAAGCGATAAGAGTCTAGTCGTCGTTGTATGTGATTATACTTCGGATCGGAGATAAACTTCACATCTACAGAACTAGAAAAAGGACTAGAGATACAATATAGGTACCATAGACAAGTTTTTTTTTTGCTAAACTAATACTACAAATTCAATTATTTATTATTTTCACAAGAGATGTACAATACAACACCACCAATGAAATAGACATCGTATAAAAAGTTTATTTTAACTCTGCGAAACATTATATTTCTGCAAACTTCTATAACAAGACAGTGTCCTAGTTTCGTTCGTCTAAAGTCGATTCTCGTCCTAAAATAAACTTATATCTTGAAGAGACAACCCTACACGACACCTTTAATAACGAACACCGCACCAAAACGAAAATACCAATTTATGCCGCATCCAACGCCGCTTTATCTCAGCCCCGATCCAAAAACACAATAGTCCGCGGTCGATGTAAATCAAACTACGTTTGTCCTACCCGCCAGGAAGTGGAATCATTATGCCACTCGAGTGAGATCTTCGAATGAAATCGAAAAAAAAACCGTCAAAATCGTGCATTAGCATACTGGATGAATGGCCGGAAGCTGGTGTTGGTACAATAGATTTCTGGAAATCGGAAACAGGGCTAGGCCATTTCCTCAAATAATAATGATCGCCCGTGAGCGTTTTGCGGGATTTACTTTAATTCGCTTCGGATATTCGCACTTTGATCACGCCGTAAATTCTCGTGTGGAGCGTTAATTAAAGGAGGGAATTTGAAATTCGAGGAGCGGAGGTGTATCATTATGGAATACTTAATGGTGCTGGTATGGCACCGGTATGAATTAGCTTTGACGTTCTTAAGTCTTCAAAAGCTAGCTTAGAGAAGGGAGAAACCTTCACGTTTAATATACATGTCAAACAACGACACAGATATTGGCCTAATTCCGAAGTAGACAGATATGTACTTCATAGTTTATGGAAATCAAAATCAATGAAATTAATTCGAGATCGGCACTCGAGAGATAAATAACTATGTCAGAAATAATAATTTGTCTCGAGAAGGCATCAAACCAGCGTCTCTTGTGTTCGACGCGAAATTCATTGCACCTAGCCTATTTACATGTATATATACATACATAACATCACGCCCATTATCCCCGAAGGGGTAGGCAGAGTCCCCAGGCAGGTAGCAGGCCCCTTTAACTACATCTAGCCTATTTACTATACTATTTACTATGTTACTAAGCCTAAAAAATATTCTCATACCGCCCCAAGAACATTAAGGCTCACTCTAAAATGTATTTTTAATTGTACTGTCTGTTTGAAGTAATAAGACAATTTAACTTTCGCGTGGAATAATACTTAGAAATTATACTGACGGGAATAAATGCAATATGCATGTAGTACATAACAGCTTGAAGAAGTTTAAAGATGACAGAAGATTCACAAACTCGCTGGAACAAACGACGTCGTACCACCAGTCCGCTTGTGACCACGATCGTTGCAACGCGGCCGAAACATCAAGCTGTAAGTACTCATCTACTACATAATGCATATAAATGCCGTTAGTAATATTTCTAAATTACAAAATTTTTGTTCTTCTAACATAAGACAATGTAGTTTTTGGCGAATTTCAAATAATATGACGATAAAATTGTTAAATATTGTATTAGCAATTCTCATACATTACTTTTTTCAGAAAAATATTCTAGTTCCAAGAACGTGAACTGAAAATGCCGAAATACAAATACAAAAAAATAAATAATAAAGCGTATGTAAACATAATCTTAGAAGACTACCGTATAATGAAAATGATAGCAATGTAAATCGACTCACTTTACGATTATTTGACTTTCAGCAATGTTAATGTATTTCAGCTTACCTGTAAATAAAAATACGTCATTAGATCACGGAATATACAGCTGAATGTATAAATTAAATTAAACTGAGTAAGACAAACCAAGATGGACAAAAGTACGAATCGATTCAGTTATTAGAGACATTAAGTACTATTTTAATTTACACGGTCAATTGGGACTATTGACTTTTGCATTAACTTAGCAGTTACTTTAAACTTTATAAATAAATAAATAAATTTCCAGACTGACACATTATTCCCTGGGTTATTGTAAATTCGCCACGGAAAATAGTATGTGTAAATTCGTCACAGTTCTAATTTTCTAAAGTGAATTCAACTAAGCTTATGGTGGTACTATGGATACTAGGTGAACGGATAGACATACTTAATACGTATTTAAACATCCATGACTCGAGTACAAATTTCCATGTTCACATCACACGAAGCATTTGCCCCTAGCGGGATTCAAACCCGCGACGCTTGGTTTCGTGACCAGGGGCTCTGACCACTCATTGTGAAAAAGCAGTGACCAGCGGCTAACCTGTCGCCTACACAATCACACACCCAAAACCCTATCAAATTACAAACAAAAACAAACTTATTTAACCCTCCCTAAGTGGCCTATGTAGAAATGAGACGAGCGAAAAAAAGATTAATTTGTTGTTTTTATTTTGCATCACGAAAAGCCTTTGACGAAACGGACAGAATAAAGATAAAGATCCAAGGTAATTAAAATTCAAATATTTTGTAAACATAATCTTCATTTCAAACCTATCTCTAATCCTCAAGGACTACAGCGCTGAATAATTAAGCACTGTTCGGAATCATTTTATAAATTCCCGAGTCTCACCACTGAAACTCTTGAATCTTAAACCGAAAATGGTTTAATATTAGATCAACGAGTTTGTTCTGAGAAGTTTGTTAGGCCGTGGTCGCGACGTGTATGGTGGAGTTAGGCTGCATACCTCACAGTCGGCCAGTGGCATGGTGGGTGATAGGTGGCAATATGATTGTAGATACCACTATATAAATAACCAGCTTTTATTCAAAACTATTCGGATTTCGTTAGGAAAACTCTGTTTATTAATCTAAACACTCAAGTTGGTCTGTTAAAGAAACACTATTATGATGATCCTATGTTAGTAAGCAGACTGGTTAGTCTGCTCTGCACTCGTGTAACCTTGAAGCGACTATCATCTGACTCTGTAACCCGACTCAATTAGATTAAAGAATCAGGTAAATCAAATCATGGAACTTGTGAATGTGTCTGCCGTTAAAAATTTCCACTGTCTACAGCCATAAGAAGCCCGTAAACTCTTTCGCTACCATAAGAGGAAAATAAAAAAATTCCGTCCAGATATTTTTATTTTATTTGAGGCCATCAAATGTATGATTGAAGATGATCATGTGATATTGAAGTTCAACGGCGTGAAGATTATGTTTACAAAATAGATTTATTAGACGAAGAATAGTCATCATTAGACGGTTCGTTCCAAACCAGATTACAACCACTTTTTCATAGCGGAAAAGATTAAAAGACTTACGAATTCAGTATTTCAACTGCATAGCAACACCGTGCGTGCCCGCACGTAAGCACAGACGTATTCTTAGATATAAATCTACCGCGGTACGTGGATACTTGTGTCTACGCGGTCAATACGTGTGAATGGAAGTGTTCAACGGCTAAATATACTTGTTTATACTGATGCGAGTACCTGGTTGTTTGAAGCTTCGTTCAACATCTTAGCGCGTTAATTAGAAGTTTTTTTTATATATATATTAGAGACGGCAAACAGGTTTGTGGTTCACTGGTAAGTAATCCTCCGCCAATGGACAACTGCAATACCGAAGGAATTGCTTATGCATTGCCGGCCTTCAAGGGAGTTGGACCTACGGCACTTACTCAATGCTTAGCGCAGAAGTATAAGTGCTGCTAATTAATTTACGATAAATTTTCTGTGAGAGCGTAGTATGTTGTATTCCTGATTCTGTAGCCATTAAAAATTAAATGGTGGAAACAACATGGTAGTCCAAGAGCCGATCCAGGTCATCGGGGTCTTATGTAAATGTTTAAGGACATACATACATAACAACACGCTTATAATCCCAGAAGGGGTAGGCAGTCAAAGGTACACCAGGCCCCTTTAACCACATTCAGCCAAAGCCAGTTTGAGTACTTGGCTTCAAAAAGTCCTGTTCATTTCAACATCTTCCTAGGATGTCAAGGCATGTCAGGTTTCACGTAGGATTTGTTTGTAGTTATATCCCAGTTTAAGCGAGCTGGAGTACTGTGAAGCCACTGATATCTTCTTTAAAACGGGGTCATCAATGCTAAAAGGATAAGGCGGTGGTTGGATTTGGGCAAGTCAAGTAAAGTTTGAAATCTTTGTATCGTCTATGGACAGTGTCAACATTCCTATTCATCGTACATAAGTAAGAATGTGTAACCAATCGATGTCAGTTACATAACTCACGTGGATAGATCGTTATATCGGTCACGTACACATGATTACTGACTCAAAGGTCCCAAGTCTGGTCCAACGTTGACTAGACATATGTAACATTGCGCTGTGCAATTAGGTTTTGTTGAATAAAAACATCCAAAAGATGGCGTAACTGTGATTTACGGTACGTAGGACAATATGCTAGTTGATAAAAAAAAAAATAGTTACATTACAAAACAGTTACAACATTATTGAGATTATAAAAAAAATATTGCTTACTTATTTTTTCGTCTGTTCAGCAAACCAAATATGATGAATATACAGCGCGTTAAAGTACCACGTAGTCACTAGGTCGGTAAAATTATACCGTCCAAGTGACGTAAAGCGCCCCATTTCAAATCTTTGAAGCACTGTATGTTTGTTATTTTTCGAGTATTAGATAAAGCAAAAAAATACGTGTTCAATCTTTTTCTATAATCTAACATACGGACTATAATTTTTTTTTGAGTAAACGAATATTGTACCAAATGTGTCAACACATTTCTTCAAAACATGTTGGTCCACAGACAATTATGTAGGTAGGACAATTACGTGATAATGATGAGTTCACTAGACGCGTTCTATTAAGCTGCGCCATGACACAATTTTAGAGTTAACTCAAAGAGCTGACGCAGTGAGCTGCGCTTGAGTTACTTTGATGACGCAAATCTTTGCTCAGTTACCGAAGTCTAGTCTACTAGGCTGACGATAACGCTACGTGAACAATTAGCGCCTTGTCTCAATAAGTAACTAGCTACACATTAGTATTGATTCATAGGCTGTGTCACGATAACTGAATGCGATAAGGTGCCAACGACGACACAAATGGTTATGTCGAGGTTAATGGATTGATTGAGGAAATGTGACTGTGGACTTGTTTTAAATGGAAAATAGATATACGGAGTCGTTATGATGAATATGCGTATATACGGCGATGTAGATGTTAATGCTTTTGTTTGAGTAGGTATAGGACAAAGAAAGTACAATCGGCAGCAGTTTTATATTTATTACGATGTTCATATTGAATAAGGTATACTCCTAACCCCGTTGAATAATGAACTTTAACACAACGCGATAAAAAACTTAAGCGAATACATTTAATTGCTCGTAACTGTACAGTTGTTGGTATGTCAAACAGTGTTTTCAGAGTTGGTGACATGAATGAATAAAGGGGTGTTATAATCAAAGATTACAATCGATCCCCAAATAATAATTCACGCAAGTCCCGTCGGGCACAAAGAGCCACGCTAGTTCGAGTACATCAACAAAAAATAACCCACCGTTGATTAATAATCCACAGGGTACACCGGGATAAAAAAAAAATAAAAAAATATGACACGTCACGTCATCCCGGGTCCCGAATCAAGGCTCTATTCAGTGACAATAGCACTCCCAGCGGCCCGCGACAAACTGATCCGTATCGCGTGAGAAATTGAGTTCACTTTCGTCTTAACACAGGCATTCACCCCTTAAGGAGTTCAGGACTTTATTCAGTGGAACTAAGGTGTATATTGAGTTGCTTTGTGTGGGGTAAGGAATTCCAAGATGGCGGGAAAGGATGCGTTGTATAAAAAATACGGTTGGCCGCGCGGGCGGCGTTCAATGGTTTCCGAGACGTTTTGTCAAAATTTAGTCTTAAAACGGTTGTAGTGGAAAATTCCCGGTCACACGGAAATTTGTACGGTCAGCGGGACGGCGTGAAGTGTGGAGTCAGCGTAAACGAATACCTATCGGTCTCGGCTTATTAGTTCGAAACGTGCATCAGTAATAAAATTGTAGGTGCCATTTCGACAAATAAAATCGTTTTTGCATTCTATGTTGAAATGTATGATTGCTCTTCGCATGTATTGCAGTAACTTTTAGCAGAGTTTTGTGTTATGATTTTTTTAACGTACCTACTATCTGGATACTTTTTACCGACCACAACACTTCTTCGACTTCTAGAACATTACTCTATAGTCTACTCACATTATTAGAATTAGTTAGAAAGGAAAATGGGCTATCCCAGATGCCGTTACATACGGTTCAGGTACAAGGATGTTTTTCGATCAATTTACTTACGGTTAAAGGTTAAAGGGGCCTGCTGCCCCTTTGACTCTGCCTACCCCTTCAGGGATAATGGGCGTGATGTTATGTTTGTTTTTGTTTTTACTTGCGATTTAGCCATTAAAAGAGAATTATTACTTGATATCTACTCATAGTATTTAGGGACGTGAGAAACGAGTTGGGCAGACAAAAAGGGAGCGAGTCGAGTTTAAAACTTTTTTATATTTTCATAAATATTTCACAATTTAAAAGCTCATTCACAAACGAATATATGGCATATATAAACTATGCACATAGGTATATATTTTCTGGACGAAGTCGAGGCAAGCAGGCAGTTCATAATAACTATATGGAAGGTATTTCCTTTGCGGCCGGTCGATATGATAGAGATTTGTCAATCTAAGAGCAAGTCGCCATTAGGCCGCACTGACCCATTTATCGCGGCGACATAACGTAAACGACAACACATTTGTCGCGCCTACAGAAGTGTGGGCGTAGGGCTGGCTAATGTGAGGGCTGAATGCTGTGTCATTCACGAGAATCCAAACGCATTTTAAGCGTTGATTCCGGGCTCTCAAGATTCGAGGATGTTTTAAGATGTCGCTATCGCGGAATCATCATCTTCTTAGCGTCATGTCCCGTGCTTAGGTCTGCTTAGACCATGATGTTTTAGATTTAGCTACCTATTAAACTTTCACAACTCTTAAGTAGGGGAAACAAACAATTCGAATCATAGTTACACATCCATAGATATTGAATGTGCAGATATTCTTGCGATGTTTTCCCTCACTGCCGAACTGGTAAATAGACATTGAATTTGAAAATGCCAAGGTACGGATTTGAACCACCACCGTAGCACGTGACTCGTATGGCCTTACCATTGAGCTACTATGGCTCTTGTGTATTGTATACTGATTGGTTTTAAAAATAATATACCAATTGCAATGCATACAATTGGTGTATTGAGTCAATTATTGCTAGTCATGCTAGCATGTCGTAAAAGGCTAGTAGTTCCGCATTGGGTTTTTGATTGTGTAGGTGACTAAATGACCTATTTATAATTTTTCTTCCTAATCCAAAATAATTTTATTTTTGACTAACTTCGTGCCAATACCCCAGCGGGTTATTTTTAACTATAGGTGGTTAAAAGCGATGACGCCTTAGACTCTCCCTGGCCTTCCGAGGGCGAATTGGAATGCATATTCGCGATATTGTATTCTAATGTAAATATAATGTTGAATATTTAATTCTTAAACAATTTCCAACGCGATCTCGTCATCAGGCACTTTGTTTACACGATCTTTTACGTAATGTTGAATTGCAATTATTTCCTAGTTACTTTTATGCATGCAGGTAAACGTTTTCTTGGCCACTATATCATGTTAATTGCGTTTGGTTTACACGTATTAAATTGTGGAGCTATGGTTGATACTATTTCTATGCCCAGTAATTTTCCAAATGGATACAATAAGACGTCTAATTAGGTTAAAGGGGTTTTGACTGCCTACCTCTTCGGGAATTACGAGCGTGATATTATATATGTATGTATGTAGGTGTGTACAAAGATGTTAATTCCGAAGAAGTTAGAAATAGATGATATTATGTTTGGTCTCCCATCCGAATCTTTAATACGCTTAAAGGTTCTCGACTTTAGCATCTGCAGTTCAGGCCACCACGTCGCCGATCAGCAATAAAGTCATTACAATAACAACATTTGTATATGTATATCACAAATTTATACACATACGTCTATAGTGTAACATATGCCTAAACTAAACCGTTAAAGTACCGATACTCTGTACATATGTGGATTGGTCAATCTGAGCCGCATAAGACAAGTCACCGACCTTACTGTCAGATGTTTCCAAGACGCCATATGACGTCTGACTAGGACAGACTCAAGAAATCTACATACATAAGTATATTGAATCTCACTAGATATTATTTAACTAGTCTTAACTGGTTTTTTTTACATACATATATAAAATCACACCCATAATCCCCGAAAGGGTAGGCAGAATCATTGGAGCAGCAAGCCCGTTTAACCACATTTAGCCAAAAATAAATCTGGGCTGGGTTAGATGGAAAATTGTAAAAGAGGAGTCACAAGTGGATATCACACCCAAAACCCGGTATACCATTCAAAGTCGAAGTCAAGTCGCCTTTTACGATATGTAGAAACACAGTTGCCACATTCTTTTAAGTCCCAGACCAACATGGGACATGGTTTTTTTTGCCATTTATTGGAATTTTTAAATTTTTCGTCTGTTTCCTTTTCATCTTATTAACTTGGAAGCGTTCTGTACGAAATATTACAGATAATAATAATTGCTTACTAAACGGATTTAATCCTAGCATAGTATGGAAAGTATAAGTCTAATGAAATCACCTACATGGTACGTGTGTAGTATTTATTATATTGCATCCTTATCGGGCTGCGGCTTATCTAATCATTAGTCAGTTATCCGTTTTAGCTGATTCAAGGTATGTACTTCCGTCTAGGATACGAGTACCTACAGTACCCGTGAATACTTCCGTGTTGGCTGGTAATCGTTAATAACTACCGGTTTTGCGCCCGTTATGGAAAATTATCATTGTATTATTTGTTGCGTTAGAATGACTGGCTCTTCTATAACTACTGATATGGGCTATGAATCAAGAAATTTGTTGAGTGTGAGCTCCATTAGAAGGAAACAATGTGTATTTACTACATTAAGTATTTATATAATCACAGTATTATATATATATTACTGTATTTACTTTTTGGCTGACTAAGAATTGAGTCTAATATGAAGACGAAATTGTTTTCCTTGCCAAATAATCGTAACCTGTTGCCGGTTCTCCATCAATAAATAGCCCAGTCGTTTAAAAACTTAATCGGGAACAGACAAACAGACAGGTACGCAAGTTTCCTACAATTTTATTTATTTTTATTTGTACCTGTACTGTTCGTTGTCCGATCTTATGAATTTTGTTTTTTGGTATCACAAACAAATATTTTCAATTACAAATAAATATTGTTTAAGAAGATACATTTCTGTAATACTACTTCGCAACAGTATACAATACATAAACATATCCATCACATAAAAATATCGCCATATATACCTACATAAGAAAGAGACCCATATAGTGTTTCGTCTCACGTATCACCGCGCTATGTGTCACTGGCGTTTCAGATTTCAATAACAAAGACAGGCTTATTGCTCAGTGGCTAAGCAATTAGATTCAATATGGCCTTTTAATAAAGGCTATTTTTACTTGCGCAATTAGTATTGGTAGACGACCTTATTATGATATTAACACGTGCACGTTAAGCCTGGTCTCCATTGAGGAAGCTACGCTACGCTATGAATATATCGTAGCGATATGTGTAATTGAAACATTATGAAATCAGGCTGTCGCCAAAAAACATCAAGCTCAATTCCTAAACTGTAATATAATTTATAAACAGCTCAGTAATGAGTAGGTACATAAAATTACTTTTCCAAATCTTTAAATTGAATCACTAGCAACTAGTCGCAATAAAAATGCGGTTTCTGAGAAAATATGTATTAGTATTAAAAATGCGTGAAGTAGTCACTATCGAATTCGATTATGATGTATCCTGAGTCGTTTGACTAAAACTTAACCAGGCCCGTTTGTCTGACCGAAGAGATAAAGTGCTTGTAGAGCGTAATAGCTTGCATCGCGCATATAGTATAGCTTACATCCATGAGTGAAATCACTAAATATCGAAATTACAGATTGTCCATTACAGACTAAATCACGTACGGACACTACCAGTGTTTAACAACACCAGGATTACGTCAATGTACGTTCTAATTTCTATTTCTGACCTGACAACAGACGATGTCATCATTACATATAATATGTGTTGCGCAAGCGTGCCACTTCTGTGACCTAGTGTATCTAGACGCGATACTTATCGTCACTTTCATTTAGCTTGCAATTAATGTTCATTTGATTTCGGAGTTAGCTCAATGGTAAGGACGCGCACCTTACACTCGAAGGGTGTTGATTCGCATATCTGGATGTTTTGAATCTTAGTATTCCCTAGCCACAAACCAATCATTTAACATTCATCAATTCAAAAAATCCATAATTCGAGTACAAATAACCAGTTTACCACACGGTATTAAAAACAAACCTTAGCTATCATGGGTCTCTAGACTCCTAGACGCGGACCATCTATTAAAAGAGACTTACGACCAATAATATGAGAAAATTAGTAGTGCGGGTCAAATGTAGGGCGCCTATAGAGTTCACCCGCACTGCCGTATCGCGAACTATACCATAAAAACGTGGAACCATCATTCCACGATGACCGTCATACGTACTCTTATAGAAACATCATTGCGTAACATTTCATTCACCATCTCAGGCGCAGCATCGCAACAATACTCACGCGAACAATGCGTTTCGCCACCATCACTGATAAGCGATGTAACGCATTGATAACATTCCGTCCCTCTCACTCTTGCCACCACACCATATGCCAGAAAGAGACAGATGCCTCCAAACGGGGTACCCGAACTCGCTTTGCAACATAGTTGCATAGTAAATCGTCGATCACTTATCGCTGAATATATATTATTGAAAGATCAGCAACTTGTATTTATTTTTGACACTTATGTAAGCTACATCTGGACTTTGTTGTATTGAAGCCACGGGAAATTATCTCTAAAACCATCAGATAATATCTATACTAATATTATAAAGAGGTAATATTTGATTGTTTGTTTGCATCGAGGTTGGTCGATTTTGAAACTACTAAACTTGAATTATTCTTTCACCAATGGAAAGCTACTTTATCAGCAAGTAACATAGGCTTTATTTTATTCCCGTATTCCCACGGGAACGGCAACTACGCGGGTGAAACCGCGGGTCGCTGCTAGTATATAATATTTATCTGTTAATAGTGAACTAGCTGTGCTGTGCCTTAACTGGCATAGAAAATACACGTATGTTGAAATTTAGGTAGTAGCAGTACACTGCTAATAACAAAATATTAAATAAACATAAATGTCAAGTAAATTAAAATATTGAGTAAAATGGAACATTACGAAGAATTAGTCCCTAGTTCGTCGTCCGTACACACCCATCAATACACCATGAGTCGCCTTTTACAACAAGCTAGATAAGGGACATAGTTGGCACTTTTTTAAGGCCAATATTAGTATTGGCAACTATTTTAACATGTGATGCGTGTATAGTAAGTGTAATTTAGTGTTGAAATGTCAGAAACACGTAATCTCGGCTTTATTTAAAAGTTGTTTGAATGTCATGTTGGTCTGCGACATAAAAATAATGTGCCAACTGTGTTTGCCTAGCATCGTAAAAAACGCCTAATAGTATCGGGTTGGATATGTGGGTTATTGGTTTGGATGATTATTGGATATTGTGCAGGCGACGAGCTAGGCACTAGTTTAGTTTTATTTTTGCTAAATGTGAATTATGCGACTAAACGATTAAAAGGCCTTGCCCCTTTGACTCTTCCTATCCCTTCAGGGATTACGGGCGTGATGTTATGTATGTATGTGTGAGTGTCACCGGCACGCATGCACATTTACAAGTCACGTGCGTTGCATTGTGCGTTGCATAATGGTGTTATAGAAACCTAGGTGACTAACGCAAACGCGATCTACCTTAAACAGATGCCGTTCAATAACATTGACATTACTGGGAATGTGTAGATAGAGCTGAGTAGTCAATGCTACGTCAGTTTTGTTGGTAAGTAGGTTTGACTGTTCACCTGTGTGGACTTTGGTTTTATATAAATAATAATATCTAATAAATATCAGACTACATCACATACATTGATCTGACTCCGAGGTAAGTAGCTTAAGCACTTGTGTTACAGATATCAGAATCAACAGTGGCATTACAAATATATACTTGAATATTGGATATTAACACCCAGACACGGAACAAACACAAGTATTCATCACACGAATGATTGTCCTCTGTGGGGATCAAACCCACTACTCCTGGCGTATGGAGCAGGGTCACTACCAATTGCGCCATCGAGCCAGTCAAATATATGGATGCTAGGTCCTGCGGGATGTATCAGTTTTCTTGGCATAAACACTGTCTATTAACCTCGCTGAGGTTCTGCACTGCACTTTTTAAAGTGATCCTAAGCACTTAGTAATTTCGTAAATAAAAGACGGCGTTTCTTTGACCAAAGTCCACAGTTAAGAAGTAGCGGAACTTCTTTATTCATATAGTAAAAATGGTAAATACCTTTTATAAATGATTTTTTTATATGTGGTAATTAACTTACATGATAAAGTTGATTAACATTCGCAAGCGGTTTTTATGCTACTTCAGCTTACCTGAAAAGAAATAAAAAATCATTAGTAATTAATATAATGAGCGTTTATAGTAAGGCTGAATATACACTTTAAAAGTGTCAGTGAAACTGGCTTTAGATCTTAAAGCAACATAAAAAATAAACCAAATTTGACTGATTAAATTAACCTTTGTATTGTAAAATCAGTTATTGGTCAATAAATTCAAGTTGAAAATATCATAAATTCATCTTAAACCCTAATGCTTGCATTTTTCAAAAATCATAGATCATCTTCTTTTTCCACACACATAAACAGTTTGCCCTAAACATATTTATCAAGTGTATTCCAAAGAGCAACATGTTAGTTAAGAGTCTAGTGTAATAACACAATTACGGTTGAGCCACCGAAAAGAAGCCATCTTCAAATTAAAGTAGGTATCCACATAAATGTCATCGCTCGGACCTTCCTTAAAAGAAATGGTGGTCCGGGCAACTTTTCAATTTCTCATGTGGTGCTGGCGACCCCGCGTAATCCCTATACTACACTGCGTTTAGGCTTCCGTAGTAACAAGAAATTCAGTAAAACCAGCCATTCGGCTTAAATCTAAGATAGGGGGAGGGATTTCGCGAGATTATCGTGAGGGAAAAATTTCAGCACCTTTATTTATAATGATTTATTTACTTTGTAGACTGATACGATGCAGAAGGGACACTTGTGGATGCCAGTTTGCCTACCCGTGATCTGTAGTCTCTTGTTGGTCTAGGAACAAGAAGATATGGTTTATTCCGACGTAATTCGTTCGTCTTATAACTTACTTTTGGATTGTACCAAAATGTCAAGGAGCCCTGAGTAGAAATTACATTACCTAAGCTTTCTAGATCACCAAAAGTTCTCTAGCTCCAATCAAATTTCCAGTAACATACTTGATGTATTAATTATTTGCACAACAAGTACAATTAGTAATTACACAATAATGCGGTCCTAGCGCCAAAGAACAACTGTTTATTACTAACATGTTTACCTGTTAATTATGTACAAACATCATAAAACTATTGACTTCACGGCTTCCGCAATAAAAGTAAACGTGGTTTATTGTTAATGTAATGTGTGTTGACGTTAGCACACAATGTGGGGTAAGCAACCCGATAAGAATTCTGTTCTTACTATTTTCACAGTGCGGCCGCCCTATACAAATACAAACGTATGTATTATAAGCATATTGCTACGCTTGCTAAAAAGCGATAATTTTCTTTAACAACTTTTAGCCAGATATAAAATTGAGTTAGATGGAATTTTGTAAAAAGTAGTGATAAGCTATCTCGTCGCTTTCACAATAGGGATGATGACTGCATTAAAAAAATATAATTCTATTTAGTCCGTCAGTGAGAATATACAAAAATACTAGACAAATTTACAAAAAAATCACAAAGATAAAGAGCATCAAAGTTTTGGAGTGGGGGCTTGGGACGTCACTATTGAGTAAAAATTGTACGAAAGCGTGACGTCACGCGCAACTTAAATGCATTGTATCTTCATCAATGTTTGTTTGACAAATAAATAAAAAAAATACGTGTTTAGTATTTTTTTATAATCTAACTGACGGGCTAAACAGAATTGTTTAGTCATCTTGCTTATTACAAACCTATTACGCCATTTGTCGCCTTGCCTTTTTCGACATGCTAGGCAAAGAACACAGCTACATTGTAAGTCCCAGACTACATATTATCAAAGAAAGACATATAGACTGATGTCGAAATCTACGCATAATATGTTAGAGTACACTTGCACAACATGCGGAAAAGACTTATTCTCTAAGTCCCTCTACGACTATGTTATACAGTAAAGTTTATTATTTGGCTAGGCACAAAACAAACTACAAAATGACGTGTCTGCAACTCAACGCATTTCTTTAATCTCTGCAAGATTCCCGTAGGTTGGTATGTTCAGGCGGCTCTCAAACATAATAACTCCACTATGTTGATAAGAAGACTTAAGTTTGACGTACGCTTCCAAAGTAACTACGTGTATTTAAGTCGGGGTATTAATTATTAGTGGAGTGATTAATTACTGTGCGAGATCCCCTTTTATAATTAACGCTTTGAAGGAAGTGGGTAGCTATAATATGGAGTGGTGGAATTCAGGAAATGTATATTGCATGGGTTTTGTGAATAATTAAGCCGTTAATGTTTGCTTCTTCTATGTGGATACTGTGAAGTAATTTTCGCGCTTTAATTTTGGACCATTTTATAAATTTCCAAAAAAATAAGTTGATTTCAGATCATTTTATATGCATGGGCGCCATAATTTTATATAATTTCTTGGTGAGAATATCGTTTAGCTTTTCTTTAGTGTGGGTTTAATCAACCAAGTGCTTACTTTTTGTAAAGAAGCTGACTTGCTCATGTCATAATAGAGTCCTAAATCGTTCGTAAATTATACATTGATATCATGATTTAGATCATTTTAGGGTGTAATTAAAATATGACATCCTAAAATTTCATTCGATACGAGCATCCACCAAAACATCGATAAAATCGCCTCGACACGCGCCCATCCCTAATTTTAGCATAACAAAGCGAGGGTTGGACTGTCATCGGGCATTGTTTAACGGAGACGTTATTTAAATATGCCGGCGGGCGGGTTTTTTCTCGTTTTGCGCCGAGCCGGCCGTGCCAGATGGCCCCGTCTAGCTAGGCATGTGTGATGCACTGCGTCATGTTACTGTGTTAAGTTAGTTCATTGCGTCAGCGCAAGCGACACATCTGGGTGTGTCAACTTACTTATGCAAACGTAACGCACGTGCACGGCGCAAGAGTGGGACAGTCGGATATTTGACACTATCATTTTGTAATAAATGAATTAGCGAAGTAAATAGGAAAAATTAATTATGAATGATAGCGGGTTGATTACATATTTTTGTGTTGCATTTGAATTTTAAGCGTAATTAATCAGTGTTTGATTTTCACACAAATGTGAAGACTCCGCACATTAAGTGGAAATAAAATGTTATGGCAATCTATAAATATCTTAATCGATTTAATTAAGGATTCGCCATTATTTCTTAACGACTACCCCATTCCATTTTTCCATGGCGCAATTTTGCACTAACTCATAGCGCAGTAAGTACTAAGTTACGAGTTAACGTAAACACTTCTGCTGTATCACCCTTCGTCTAGCTCTCCGAAACTCGTAACATGTAACTTTTGTTTTAGGGCGATTTGCAACTTAGCGCTTTGGCTAATTTTCAACCCTCAGGATGCGGGCGCTATCCTGTGAATTCTAACATATAAAACTTCTGGCTGTTTAGCTTGAGGGAATTTACGGAGAACTGTTGTTTTGAGTAAGGAGGAAAAGATATTATGTAGTTGGACTAAGCATGGTAACACTTTTATTCAACTGTTTTATTTTCTGATTTTCAAAAAAAGCACACGCGCAATTCTCCTTTCAAGTAAAAATCTTTGATCAGGAATAAATATGTAAATTTAAGTATCTGTATATCATGTTTTTAACACATTAAAAGTATTAATTAAAGAACCGTAGATATTATTAACATGTTGTGCAATGATGAAGGTATAACTCAGGAGACATGCTGATTTATCACTGTGATCGTTGGGTCTTTATTTATATAGACTTCAACAAAGCATAGGGTATTGATTTGATACCTGTAAAGTGTAATAAGCGTCTTCTTTGAACAACTTACTACTAACTTATTGCGACTTCGCTTGCGTTACCGTAGATGTTACTACCCTCTAAGCTTTTCTGTACTATTAACAATTTGTATGCAGAATATCATGATCATGATCGATGACTTGAGACATGAAACATTAACAAATTTTCACAATTATAATATCAGTTAACATACTTCTACTATCTATCTCAATTATCTAACAAAACCCTCAAGATCCAGTGTACTTTGACCGTTGCACAATTTCATCTACTCAAATTATCACTAGCTAAGTCTCGACTCAATTACAAAGCGCCCTTCAAGTCTCAAAGTATGATCATAAATTTTAAGCTAAGTGCCTAGCGACACTGGTTCCAAACGACCTATCTTTCAGACTCGTGGTTAGCGTGTGAGGTGTTTTTTCAGCAAGATTGCACCGTTCCAGCCACTTGCAGGTTGCTTGCATTTCCAAGATAACCGAATCAAGTTAAGCTGCGCTATTTTGTTGTCTTACCTTAACTCAGTCACTCAGATTACTGCGCTAGATGAGTAAGCGCAAAATTGCAGCAGTATGAATGTAGTGTCATGAGGTACTAGGCTCGCCGTTGCCAATAGGAATGATGACTGCATTAAAAAACTATAATTCTATTTAGCCCGACAGTTAGAATAAACAAAACTAGACATATATTTTTCGCTTTTTTAAATTAACAAAAAATCACAAAATTAAAGAACATCAAAGTTTTGGAGTGGGGGCTTGCGACGACACTATTTAGTAAAACTTGAATGCATTGTATAATCTCCAATGTTTGTTTGACAAATAAATGAAAAATATGTGTACAATATTTTTTTTTCAGATTATAAAAAAATATTAAACATGTATTTTTTTACGTAGGTATTTACGGACAAAACATAATTTTTTTGTCGCCCATTCTCCAAAATACTGCGCAGTGCGCCATGCGCCAACACATGAAGAATTAAGTTGACTCATCTGGAGACCCGAACTGAGTTAGCATAATAGCATAACACAGTGTTACGCACGAGTAGTCACGTATAATGTCGACGAGAATACCTATAAGGACTGTTCGTTGAAGTTGATATGAGAATGCGATTTGCATAACAACTTAAACGAGCAATTTCTTTGAATTCGTTTTAATCGTTATGTTGTTGTAAATATGTTTAGATACGTTCAATTAAAATTACATTTTCTGGGTAACCGCTAGTCTCGTGGGTATCATCACGAACTTTCAGGAATGTGAATTTCATTGCTATTGCAAATTAAATGAACAGCTGTTATTAGAATTGCAGTAAGTTGTCTACATTTCATTGTACCTACATTCTGTACTTTGAATGTAACAAAATTATAAGTTATCTTTAACTTACAAATAATACTAAAGGCATGAAGAAACTTGTTTCACGTTTACTCACGTTACGTTCAATATCTCGTCAGTTACTCAATTACCTCATATCAAATTATCGTAATAACTAAAATAGAAATTAAAATTTGGTAATACATTTACGCTACGTACAGTATTTTACTTTACAATATTTAGCAATTAAATATTTTGCTGATACAGACTGAAAGTCTTTTTACGTGCGATCTCTAATCTTTTTCACGTTTGAAGTAACATATCATTTCTTACGGTTCAAACTTGACGTACCTATCAAATTTCAACACCGTTGGGTTAAACGATTAGGAGTGCAAACGTAACATAACGTTGTATCGGATTTATATAATGCTAGTAACACGGACTAGTAAAAAAAGAACTAACTAGACGTTGAAGCTCCTAAGGTGCTCCAATTTGAAACGCAACTTACGTCACACATAATAAGTGCTCCAAATGACAGATATCCGATATCTGGTATTCATAAGTATCTCACACACACATGCATAAACGTGGCTTCACGCTATAGTACGACAGCGTGGAGTCCTTCTTTTTTTACTACTCCGTGCTTCGTTAGGAGGAATGCACAAAAATGTTACTAGAAAGAAAATGCTTATTATATTCTACTTATCTATCACGGATACCATGAAACACGTCATCGATACTAGTATTCACAATTCTCTCGAATCAAAATCGATACGATAACACTAAAACATCGATACCCGAAAAAGTATCGCCATCGCACAACACTTACCAAAAACCCGTCTTCGTCTGGGGACCCGCCGCTATCAGCTCAGTCATAACCGACCTAATTCCTACGGCATAAGGGCCACTTCCGAACGCCCCAGCCACAAAGATAAGAGAGTATCTTCGCCATTGTTCCGAGACGGTTTATTTTGACAAAACATTTGACACGCGACTTTATTTCGTTTTATGAATAACTGTTATGTAATTATAATAAATTCATTATAATGTTGAACAATGAGCGAGTTTCTCAGTTTGTAAATTGTGTGACGTAAGTTTTTGTGAAGCAACAGTGTATGACTGTCGGGACTCAGTAAGGCGTCGGGTTAATATAACATGCACACATACATTAAGACTTTCTGAATTGACAATCTTTGGTTGAGGACGTCTTAAAATTACGCTTAATTTATTATCCTAAATCCTTACATAATTGTAGTAGGATAAAGACAAAACGTTATTCGTTGTCTGTCTATTATGTTTTCAAGTCCGTACCACTAAACCGATTTTGATGACTTTTTTTTTAATTATCGTGGAAAAAGTGATACATTCCAGCACTATTGACTTTCTGTAATAAATCGAAATCCACGCAGACGAAGCCGCATGCCAAATCTAGCACCTACAAATATATGATATAACAACCCCGGTTCCATTCCCCAAACGTTCAGAAAACGCAAAACGAACACAAAATCTCATTCCAGTCTTAGCAAAGTTAGAACCACTTCATTTTCGGGTCTAAAAATAATGAAGAAAATTTCCATCCCACGCAAGGGTCCGGTCCCCGTCATGGGCACAGTCTCATCCCACATCACACTCGACGTATTGTGATTTAAATTCTGCAGTCCTTCCTCTTTGAATTTAGAGAGCATTTTAGGGTTAAAAGGTAAGCGGACGGAATTATGCATTAGTGTTGAAAGTGCTTGAGCGCGATGGGAATTTTTAGCCGCGCCTGTACCGTGGCTCGGGAGACTACTGCGACCGGCGGTTTTGATATTTGATGGTGTTTTATAAAGAGTGACATGTATGCGAAATATCAGACTATATCACATACATTGATCTGACTCCGAGGTAAGTAGCTTAAGCACTTGTGTTATGGATGGTATTACAAATATATAGTTTAATATTAGATGATTAACACTTGGACACAGAACCAACTCTTTTTGGCATAAATCAAAGAACATAGATTTTTAATAAGAAAGATGGCACCCATATAAAGCCTATGTTGAAATCTTAACCAACATAATAGATTTAATCATCATAAGTTTTATACATTAATCTCAACTATAAAATGTCAAAATATTATATTTTGCATCTAATACATCTACTCGAAGTCAGAATTAGGTAAAATATAATACTTATAATATCATTAACCCGACTAGCACTTAGCCAATTTCCATAAAACATAGCAACCTTTACTCAGCGATGAAACGAATACTGTTCCCTCAGAGACACTCTCAACATCTTTACTCACCGGTGCGCAGACAATGAACGCTATTAACACAGCGAACTGCCCCACAATTACTGCCGAATTCTCCTCAAAAAGCCCCTGCATTTTGAATATAACACGTCTCGTCTAAACTAATTTCAGTTCCCTCCATCACTCCCGAATGAGGCTCGGAAGAAACACGGAGGGCTATTCCCTGTTTAATTATGACACAAACCTAATTTCCTTGTAACATAATG
Source organism: Glyphodes perspectalis (assembly GCA_951394215.1). Taxonomy (NCBI): domain Eukaryota; kingdom Metazoa; phylum Arthropoda; class Insecta; order Lepidoptera; family Crambidae; genus Glyphodes; species Glyphodes perspectalis. Next base: position 8,406,610 of record OX596218.1, read on the forward strand.
CGATATCGGGAGCTCTCGGCGAAAATAATAGTCCGGCTGGCTCGTTTTGATACTTGTAAATTGCGATGGAGTGATATTTAAAGCTTTTCTTTCGTAATATTTTCGCAAAATGTTGCTAGTTTTAGGTAAACCTTCATCGGTAGTAATAATCTATTACAATACTCTAGTCAAGTTTTGACCAATGAAAAATATATTAGACATCATATTTTTTTTACCTTAACTACAAGTGTTGCCGAAAACAAAATCATCGAAGATACATACCACTAACACTAAGACTGGAGACAAATGACTCATTAATCAACTCGAGTCAGACTCAAATGAGTTGTCTGAACTATTAAAGCATAGGGGTAGTAAAATAATAAATTTAATTGCAGTAATAAACAACCTATGAGCAATGTAATCATTAAAAAAGATTTTAAGTTAATTAGTTCTAGTTAATCTTGTCCAATGCGAAATTTTTATTAAAAGCGACTCAGATGCTATTATCCTCCTACGCAGTATTTCAAGCAACAAAACCATTGCTGTCTTCATAAATTTCGTACTCCGCAACTTTGTCCATATTCTCCATAATCTAACCTTGTGGTAGATTGCAAAATTTCATTGAAATCACGAATGAATATTGCGTCATACCTAAGATACTCTAGTATATACATTACCGTTGCGGTTTCTTGGCCAATATTGTATGTATTCTAACCAGTAATTCTACAAAATAGTTGGGAAAAACTACTGGATAGGCCAGGTCTTTTAACACATCGAATACATACATACAATACATATAATATCATGCATTTTTGCCATGTGAGTAAACCGAGATCACACACAGAATAGTTTTGGCATTATCTAGTATATTTCGATTTCAGACTTTAATCACAGATGCCTGATAATGATAATTAAATAAATAAATATCAGACTACATCACATACATTAATCTGACTCCGAGGTAAGAACTTAAGTACTTGTGTTACGGATATCAGAAACAAAAGTGGTACTACAGATATATATTTAAATATTGGATGAAAACTACTACATTAAAGTATGTGATGTCGTCGGATATTTTATATTTTATATAAGGCTATCCTTTATATAAGGATAATGTATTGAGAAATGAGTTAAAGCCAACAAGTTAGGCACTACTTTTAGACAATTTTCCGTCTAACTTAGCTCAATTTGGACACTACCTACTGCTTCAGGGATAATAGTATATGTGTGTGTGTATGTAAAAATTAGGCATATAATACAAGCTCGAATATCGAAGAATCCGTCTACACACGTGGTTTATTACGAATGCGAACAAACTCATTTCAATCGAACCTTCCAGAAATATTGGCTGCCATGAGAAAATTAATTTTCCCGGAGTTTTCATTCAATACTCGATAATGTTAGCGGGGTAATCATTTTTCTATTGACCGTGCGAGACGCGAAATGGCTCCTTGATCGAGAGGTTGTTTCTTGGGGCGGGGCAGAAATGTATTTTTATCTTTTTAGGTTATGTAATTCCGATTTATGGGACTTAAATGGGCAACCTGGGGGAAATGTTGAATGTGCGATTTTTATTTTTACTTCGCACGCGAATACAAATTACAAACGGATCAATAAGAAAAAACATTTCTGTTCTAATGTACGTACTAACTTTGTAAGCCTAAATGGACAACTTAATTTTAGTATAGTAGTAGTAACTAGGTATTTTATATTTTAGGGTATAGTTATCGAAAGTGTTTTTTTTAAGTGTGTGTAACTATTATCGTACGTTATTTCTATAATTATTTTAGTTATTTCAGTCATGGATGTTTATAAACGTGTCTGTCTATCCGTTTACCTAGTATCTATAGCACAAGCATAAGCTTAGTTTGGAACTAGGGAATTGGTGAGTCAGTATGGATACATTTTTATTTACATATAAACCTTCCATTTGAATCACTTTATCTATTGGTGAAAACATTCCACGTGTACTTTAAAAAATACTTTTAAATAATCGGCGACTTTATTTTAATACAAGTAAAGATTTGGGAGAATTCTTAGTAGTTAAAAGACCATGAAGGGCCAACAAGCCAAGGCTGCGGTTTCGAGTCCCTCGATGAATTTTTCGTGTTGAATGTTCGTGTGATTTGTAATCGTGTTATCGTTTATGGATGTAGCTAAATATATATTTTATTTAACTTAAATACATATACATACATGTATTAATCCGTTACTTGGTATCCATATTAAAAGCCTATATACTCGACCGATATATATTTGGAAGTAGAAAGAGGTTGAATAATGTACATAATTTACTAGTAGGTACGTATAAGTACGCTAAGTAAGACTTATGACACTCTAAACTTAAAATTGAAGACTTAACGTCTTCAATTTTAAGTTTATTATGCACTATTTAATAAGGCCGTGTCTTCACAGTACGAAGTACCTTAACCTCGTAAAGCCACGTGCACATTAGAAAGGGTTATTTGTTAACGTCGACCGGCATGGCTACATCGTTTGCGTTAATCAACGCCCGCATTTCATTTTCATTAGCTTGTACTTTAAATTAGCTCTGACAGATGGCATTTGTCAAATTTGACAACGTCATTGTCAATGTGTCGTAATTATTGTTACTGTGGTCAATTCCCAGAGGGTTATAGGTTTCGGTGTCAAGACTCTTGTTACTGTAGTAAATGCGAAAGTTTGGATGGATGTTTGTTGTTTATTCATGCCAGAACGGCTAAACGGTTCTGGATGAAATTTGGCACAGAGATAGTTTTATGAAAATGTCAAATAGGCTGCTTTCAGCTAGTTTACTAAAATATATAAACACTGCGGAATGGACGATAACATCTCTACAACAGATCAAATTGCGAGCGAGCGGAGCCACGGGTAAAAACTAGTACTTTATTGTGTGATCAGTTAATTGTCATGGATAGAATGAACATATTTTGTTATTCGGAGTCAATATGGATACTCGGCCCTGTAAGAAAAAAGGTTCAGTGGGCGTCCCTTTTATAATTTTAATGTATCGCCTCTAAAAGACATATGATTTCATTTCATTTATTTCTTTTGAGGCACACGTATGATCATATCTAATAATATAATACATGTAACTTGCGTTATATTATTAATATATCACAATAGCTAGCTCAGCAAAGATCGGGACAAAATCAAAAAAATGGAAGCAAAGCATTTTCCGAAACACGACAGAGCCGGAGTCACTGCCGGTGAGGCAGTAAGTGAAAAAATCTGAAATCGCCCAATTTCCTCGCATCGTCGCCCGAAAATTGACGACTCCAAATCGAAGGTAGACGAAGAGGAAGTTTCGAGCAGAGCGCGGTAGGGTTGCCGCGCTCTCAAATGATACAAGAAAAAAACTTATCAATAATTATCTTAATATATATAAATTATGCGTCACGTTGTTTGTCCGCGATGGACTCCGAAACTACTTAACCGATTTTAATCAAATTTGCACACCGTGTGCAGGTTGATCCAATTTCAAAGATAGGATAGCTTACATCTCAATTTTAACCCGATTGACTGTTAGGCCTGGAAGGCTGTCGCCGGGTCAGCTAGTAATATTATATAAATGTGAAAGATATCGCAACTAATATTCAAATGCGAAAGTAACTCGGTGTGGAAGTCTTCCAGGCTATTCTAATATACTGATTGCGATGAATATTAGAGGACATAAGTTACTTTAACTGTCGGAAAACTAGATAGACACCATTATAGTCTCTGTAACAAAACCAAGTTTGAAGCTGGGGCAAGAAGCGGGCGAAGCTGTACTAACTTTTAAATTTATATATTGTTTAATATAATATACGCAATGATATAAGATTTTCTTTCAATTCTACACAAAAAATTATGCGAGCAATAAAAATAGTTGGTGTGCAAACAAAACATTTTCCTCAAAGGAATGTAAACTTCATTCGGTATTTATGCAGATTCTTCTAATATTCTTATGGTATTCCTATTTAATGATATTTATATTACTCTTATAGACTAGACTAGCCTTATAAAGTGGCAACCCTATCACGCCGCCATTTTGGTGGTTTATTTTTAGTTCGACGAATTAAGCTGCGTTTTTTTTACTCAGCAGCTGCAGGTAACCGGAGCCGCATTAAGCCGCTAATGCATTCCCAAGATCGATGCGCTGGCGCACTAACATTTAGGGCATTAATCATAATTGACTTCATAGAAAGTGTTTTGAATATCATTTTTGGTTTTGTTTTTTAGAAGTTACTTGGAATTTTGTTTACGCATCTTAGATGTTATGGGAGATGAGATGAAACCGTATAGGTAAATGCATTATATGTTAGTGATTTTAATAAAACTAGTAATATAGGGTATTGAGTATGTGATTGTGTAGGCGACGAGCTAGCCACTTGTCACTACTTTTTTACAATTTTCCATCTAACCCAGCCCATTGCCCATGTTAGTCTGGGACTTAAAAATAATGTGCCAACTGTGTTTCTTGCCTGGCATGTCTTAAAAGGCGACTAATGGAATATCGGGTTTTGGGTATGTGATTGTGTAGACGACAAGTTAGCCACTTGTCACTAACTACTTTTTCACAATTTTCCATCCAACCCAGCCAAAGCCAAAGTCAAAGTGAAAGTCAAAATATCCTTTATTTATATAGGTTTCAAAGAAACACCTATAAATCGTCAAAAACAGTTGAAAGAGATATGATTCTACTACCGGTCCAGTTTTATTTTTGGCTGAATGTGGTTAAAGGGGACTGCTGCCCCTTTGACTCTGCCTACCCCTTCGGGGATTATGGCCGTGATGTTATGTTTGTTTGTTTGTTTGTTTAGTGATCGCCTAGAATAGGGATGATGACTGCATCAAAAAACTATAATTTTATTCAGTCCGTCAGTTAGATTATACAAAAAACTAGACAAATATTTTTCGCTTTATCAAATTAACAAAAAATCACAAAGATAAAGAACATCAACGTTTTAGAGAGGGGGGCTTGCGACGTCACTATTTAGTAAAAATTTTACGAATATGTGAAGTCACGCACAACTTGAATGCATTCATTGTATCTTCGTCAATGTTTGATTGACAAATAAATAAAAAAATACGTGTTTAATGTTTTTTTTATAATCTAACTGACGGACTAATCAGAAATTTTTAGTCATCTTGCCTATTGTTCCACTCTGCCCCACCAAGCCCCACTGGTGGGGCAGAGGAACGCCTTAAAATTTGCAGTGGAATATGCCACACTAAATCAATTTAGTGGGGCAGTTTCCTCTACTTTAAAACCACTGGTCGAAATTCAACTATAATTAGTTTATTATTTTAATTTAATTTTAAGTATTTCTCATATATTTTTATTTAAATATTAGCTTCCTGCACTCCTTCTCTATATAAACATTAACTGTGCCAAATCTCATACCCCTCAGTCCGCGTAATTCTCATAAAAAGGGGTACAAAGTTTTTGCTTCACGTATTAATATAAAGCTATGTGACAAAACAATACCTTACTTTTAAAACGGGACATTCAACAGATAAGCGTTGTTATTTTTATGTGTATGTCATCATCTTGCATCATAAAAGGATGATGATATTTTATACTACTCCTACTAATACTACACGTCAAAGATTTAATTTCAACTAAGTACGGCATTTGAACATTCCTTGCAAAGTGTAAACTGAATCAGTTGCATCAAATATAAATCCAAAACAACCAATCACTATTATCCACATAGTACATTGCACTGTAAAATCAACAAGTCCTCAACGCATCCAAGCTCCCGAGTCTTCTAGTAAATTCCGAATGGCGTAGAAAGAGACGGAGGATAAGTAATAAACAAGTAAACTAATAATAACAAGCCATCCCTTGCCCTTAACCCGCAGGAAACGCCAGTCTATTTCAGCCAGTTGAGACAAATTGAGCGCCCGCGCCCGTACGCTGTCGCCCTTCCGTCGGTTACCGAATAACTCCTGCCCGTTGAATTTATACACAATCATTCAATGAGTGCTGCCGTTAACCAAAAAACACGCTTTTAGATATCTATAGAGTAAAGGAAAAGGATTATGAATGTTGAAGAGGCGAGTGAGGTGTGTAAGGATCGTGCCATATGGCGTTCGGTTCTCTCTGCCTACCCCGCTTGGAAAGTGGCGTGAAGTTTAGTTAATTCGTTAGTTAGTTATAGCAATGACCCCACTTATTAGTGCTATTCCAGAATTTTGTGTCTAAACCAACCCAGTTTGTTTTTGGCTAAAGGTGATTCAAGGTATTTGCTTCTTCAAGGACTGTCTAGTCCTCCGGATACATACGTAGATGCAAAATTGGTCAAAACTGTGACAAGTGGCTAGCCTGTTGCCAAAATGATCACAAATTTCTATAATTAGTCGTTTTTTACGTCATAATAGACAATTAACACAGTACATTCCTAGGCCAACAGTGCTGACGGCACGAATTACCAAACACCCGTGTTTACCTATTTACTTACTATAATTTCCAACTCACGTAGAATGGCTTGTCAAGAATACCTGCAAGTATGTCTATAAATCGGCACACTTCCGCAGCATCAGCCATAAATATCAATAAAGATGATATAGGGTAGAATATCCCCACTACGCCCGTTACCGCCTCGAGGAACATTATATCACCGGAGTAGCAAACTATACTCATAATCACATCGGCTTTTGTAATGATGTATGGTTTACCGATTTCTGATGGTAAGCAGTCCCTATATTTATAAGTCAGACTATTTTCAAAGAAGCACACGACTGCCTAGTATGAGGACTAGCAGGATTTAAATACAATCTACATTAGTATATTTACCTATGTTTTGGGTAAATATACTTAACATAACATAACATCACGCCCATAATCCCCGAAGGGGTATACAGTGTATAGCCATATACTTTTCTGAATAAACGGTATCAATATCCATTGCACTACTTCGGACAATGTGTATGCAAAATTTCATGTCGATTAGTTGGGTGATTAATAATTAGTAGCGGTGGTAGCTCAATGGTAAGGACACGCGCCTCTTAACCGAGGAGTGCGGGTTCAAACCCGGGCACGTACCTCTGAGTTTTTCAAATCTATGTACGTATTTATACCACTAGCTCGACGGAGAGGGAAAACATCGTGATGAAACCTGCAAATTCAAACAACTTTGGATTTGTAACCATGATCCAAAAATTGTCTGGTTCCCCTATCTTAGGGTTACGAAGGTCAGATCGGCAGTCGCTTCAATGTAATTACCAGACTCGCTAAATCCTGGATCATGGTCTAAGCGGACCCCGTCTAAGCACGGGACATAAGAAGAAGAAGGGAAGATGATGAGTTGGGTGATTAAGAGAAACAAACTCACTTTTATATAAGAATTGTCCTTTCCCCCTTTTTTTTTATCACTGGTAAATGCCTTACCCTTACTCCACCCGGTTGTGTGGGACTCTCCCCTCATGATAGAGGGGGGCCTCACTACTAAAACCCAAGGGTGTTCCGCCGAATCGCATGGGGAGGGCACCTGGGAAAGCTACGCACACCAACGATCCCCTCCCACAGCGTTTGCCTCGTTCGGGCCCGACACAATTGGTCGATTATCAAGCACTCCGACTAAGCGCCCCTGGAAACTAAGCACCCCTGGAAAATGTCCTTTCCCCCTAGAACAAGTAATCTTAACTTCAACTGCGGACATCACTGCTCTGGCCGTACTGTTTATGCAAACACTATTCGATTGCAAATTCTCAGTATTAGCATGCGTCTGCGCCACTAATTATTCACTAATTGCTTATCAGAAACATTGACATTAGACTTAGCTCTCTTAAAGGTAGAGTTTTACTACACTAAATAAATCTAGTTGGTTGAAGATTTAGTGATAAGCAATTAATGGTTTATGGTTTTTACTGGAGAGTTTGACTTGGATTGCGATTTATCTCAACCCTTAAATTTTATTTAACGTCAGCTACTACCAGCTCAATGGCAAGAAAAATTAAAAAAGATAGATGAGTTTGATAGAACCCAGCCACGTATTTCTGGACTTAAGCCATTTAAAGTTTGACCGCTACGTGTGTGTGTAGACACACACACATACGTAAACCGATTTTAATGCGATTTTTTTTATACCATCAGCTTAGAAGTAATGACAAATCTGCACGTTCAAAGAAAAATCAACTATGATTTGTTTTCTATAGCTAAGAGTTACAAAGATGATGATTAAATCTTACTTGACTGATTTCCCTCAAGTATGCTACACCCAAGGACAAAAGGACTCCAGAAAAACAGAAAAAAAAACCGTTTTTGTTTCAATCAAAGCCTTAATCACGATATCCTGGCTCGAACAATGCTTCGGTCTCACTCAAGCCTCAATTTTCCTGGTCGACGACCCAAGCAGGCCGTGTTTGAGGTTTTTTTTATCCCCAACAAATGCTTGGCATATCGATACGGTGTAATTTATCGCCCACTGAGGTCAAGACACTCGGGGAAAGTGCAACCAATGGCAGTAAAGCATATCCACATTAACTTGCCAGCTCTGAAATATGCACGCATTACACACAAAAAAAAACAGGATTATAAACTCGTCACAGTTAAATTTTTGTCTTATATAGGAAGTGACGATGTTATCAAACAACGACGAAGACGTTTAGTTAGTGAAACTATTTGCACATTGTTTAAGCATGGTTTCGTGATTTCTAAGTTCATAACCCAGAAAGTATACAAGAGCAATGGCAATGCATATCGAAATTTTTGGATTTCAATATTTAAAATAAGGCATTAATAGTTGTCTTAGACAAAAGATTCCCCATTAACTAATACTCATAATACTTCATCTTCACCCTAAGCTGAAACGTGAAGCATCACACATGTATTTATAGAACACATATCTGGTGAGACCACACAAGATGAAAGCTAGCGTAAATAACACATGAGTAAATATATAAGTCCAAACACTTGTGAGAAGACAAAGGTCATGTTTTGGAGTACATAATTGTCAAATGTTAATGAGATAAGTAGATACTATAGAAATCCTTTAATTAAGATGAATTGACTTAATTTATAACTTGCTGGCCCGCTTATCACAGATGGGAAAACTATTTATATTATGCTGGGCATAGAAATTGATTGTAAATTGTATTGATTAATAATATTTATTAAAATTATTTTAACAAATTATAAAAAAAGGTTTTAGTCTAAATTTATTTACCGGTTGTAACAACAGTAACTTTTTTTTTAAATTTTCATTGAAATACGTAATTAAGGAAGAAACAATTTCTTTAGTATTATAATATGATATTAATATTAATTATATCCAATGTGTTCTGTGCCCATACGGTTCTCCATGTACTGTGTCGATGATGCATCATTACCTTAATAATGTTGAAGGTAAAAATTACTAAAAAGATGCGCAGTGTTATTATAAAGACAATGCAAATGAGTTGAATTGATTTTTTATTCAAATATAGCCTTCAGCGGCCTCCATAATTTACGAGTTATTCGGACATCCTGTACACGTAAATAAGTCCTGACATGGGTCTTATAATCATGGAAACCCTGTCATGACATAATATGATTTATATTATTTTTTGGGATTTTAGGACCACAAATAAATTTGACTAGCTCGATGGCGCATTCGGTAGTGACCCGGCCTCATGCGCCAAGAGTTGTGGGTTCGATCCCCACCCAGGACAAACATTCGTGTGATGAATACTTATGTTTTTTCTGTGTACATATATCTATAATACACAGAAAAAACACAAGTAATAACGGTGATAATACCTAAGATTGAAGTATATATTATAATACCATCGTTGGTTCTGATATACGTTACACAAGTGCTTTAGCTACTTAGCTAGGAGTCAGATCAATGTAGGTGATGTCGTCGGATATTTATTATTATAAGCTTAGCAACGAAAAAAAAGCTAATATAGGCAATAGTAAAATTTACTACTCCTCTGCTATTAAAAAAAAACGAATAACATCGTTTATGTGGCATGTGAATTAAAATATGTTGATATTAACGATAAATAATTGATTGAAATTGTATGAGCAGACTTACCTACAGCAAAATTAACTTGTCTTAGTATTGTTGTTCAATGTAGACTTACCTGTAAAAAAGACATCATCATTAATTACAAACTACTTGGTATTCATATAACAACAATAAACACTACATACTTAATACTGTCAATAATGCAGACTGGGTTTTCCCGAACACTCGACAATTCAAATTAAACAAGATTACTTTTAAGGAAAGTAACATCAATACAGATGATTTGTACCTAAATACTGATAGGTATTGCCGAAAATAACTCTAAATTCAATAAGCCTTATTCCAGTGGCATAGAGTTCAATGCGATTGTTACTTTAAAGCACATGTCTTTCAGGAAAGTCAACATGGAAAATACGCACTGGAGACATAGTGTTTATCGGACAATGGATTACATGAATATCGTCATATTGGCATTTAATTACAAATATAGGCCTGATTTATATACATTTTCGAAATTTCCGATGCTTTAATATATAAAATAGATATATTGTACGTTATTTAATACCATATTGGTCTGCTGGGACTTAAGAATGCACCGACTATGGTCTTGAAGGCGTATGTCATATAAGGCGAGTGTATTGCGTATTTGGTATGTGATTGTGTAGGCGACAATCCAGCCCCTTATCACAACTTTTCAGAATTGTTCATCTCACCCAGCTAAATTTACTTTCTTTGGCTTACTACTCGTTAGACTTTGCCTATCCCAAAGGGATAGTATTAAGCCTGAATTGCGAATGTCATTATATGTATGTATTCTTAAACATTATTTTTAGATATTCAGCGCAGAATGATATTCGGGGAGAATGACAAATAAGTTACATAATATTGTAAGTCATCATCATCTTCCTAGCGTTATGTCCCGTGTTTAGACGGGCTCAGCTTAGACCATGATCCAGGATTTAGCGAGTCTGGTAATTACATTGAAGCGACTGCCGATCTGACCTTCGTAACCCCAAGATAGGGGAACCAGACCATTTTTGGATCATGGTTACAAATCCAAAGTTATTTGAATTTACAGGTTTCATCGCGATGTTTTCCCTCACCGTCGAGCTAGTGGTATAAATATATAATATATAACCAAAATTTTGTAGATATGTATTAAACGTTAATGTCGCAATCCAGCTATTTTTAGCCATTCCAAAAATCTGTTTAAAAAATCTGGGAATTCTCGACGGCCCACAGTTGACATTAACCCTGAAATGGCGACCTGTTGCTAGGCGCGGGCGCGGAGGCCGTGAGCCAGGTTACGCGTAGGGTTAATGCTCTCGGGACACAGGTTCGACTCTTAGAAGGCATCCTTTTTTAATAGTGTTAGGTGAGCATTTGATTAGTGACAATTTTGAAAACAATATCGACAAAACAAAATCACGATAATATTCATCTCAGGTCATCTTCATTTGAAAAAATATATGAATTATCTGGTTTGAACCGGTATTAGGAAACTGTGGGACTATTTAGTTTGGTTTTGAGTAATGTAAATATTTCTATAGCTTACAAATTTTCCACGATCGACGTGTCCAATGACTATATTATCCTTATAAATTATCAAAAGACAATCGGGATGATGTCATCATCATACTTACCATTATAAATTTGAAAGTTTATATATTTGTATTTATGTTACTCGATCACATTAGGTGAACAGAAAGAAATTGTTATGTAAAGTTATATATTCATCTACTTTAACAGATAGGATAACTTTTTTAATTCTTGTGTTTGGTGTTGTTAACTCTGACGTCTAACACACATCATATCTAAGAGAGAGTCGTTCATAATTTTAAAATTAAAGCTTACTCATTAGTCACCAAGTTAGTGAATGAATGCTACATCGTGACATACAATATTGTGATATGAAACTGCCATGCAAAATCTATTGACATATTGCCTTTTTACATATTAACAAGCAGTAATATTATTGATCATCTACCTTATTCAGAGACTAAATCTTCCGCATTTCTTTCAAGGATTCGCCTAAACATTCATAAGAACCAATTTTACCAATTCGCCCTCAAACGTGACAAAATACGTCTTAACGTTTCAACAAAGCTACCTGCATCACCTGTTACCAAGACAAGTTCACCAAAGACCGACACCGTGACTCATGGGGAGTACACGTCCCAAGCACGAGTAGGGTTGATTCTCAGGTAACCAGAATGTCTGCCTCAAAAATGCAGGTAGCGTGCGAGTGAGACGGCACTCACCCTTCTCTCTCTACGCGACGCGTATAAATTAGTCCTCTTGCGTCTACGTGAACAGCTTCACGCAATTACATTTATCTTTACGGCAATAGTTATAAGGTCTAAATTGGAGTGGCGCCGCTGTGTTTTTATTTGTAATGCTGACTTTTATTATGTTTTGTAAGGGTGAATACCGCTGGTTGGGTTGTGTGGAGCCTCCTTTATGGAGTTGTTAAGCAAATAGAATTTTTGATAGATAAAGAAAATTGTTCCGCTGTGTATTGCCTCGTTTTGGTATAAATATATCTGCTAGCTTGTAACCGCGACCGTCTGCGTAGATTCCAATTAGACCAATGAGTTATGTTTATTATTCTAAGATACAGGAACACAATACAATATATCCGCGTGTTTAGTGACATCAATATCTGTGTCTGTCAAATTTCAGACAATTTTGTTAATTCGTTTAACATTAAAAACCATTCAAATTGATTGAAACGAACAAGAATAATTTCCTATTATATAACCTTATAGTTGATTCAAATTAATTGTACAAATCCATTCCGTTTCTAAGAATAAAATAATTAGAAAATAACGTCCAATATTTGATTTATTTTTCGACTGCGATGCTTTTATCATTTCTAACAAACATTTCAGTAATTATTTTAGTAATATCTATCTATACACAAACTATTGATAAAGAATATACGTGTGATATCAAAAGCCTTGAAACAGTGTTTCTCTGTGTAAACCTTGTCGGATATAGAAAAAAGATATATAAGCAGACTTAAAGCCAATGGGCGGTTTCTGCGAGTCTACTCTAGAGAAATATTAATACCCCGCTAGGGAAATGAAATCATCTTAATTCATGTAGGCTTTAACAAAGCACTTATAAATCGTCAAAAAAAAATTCAATACGAACCGGTTGAAAATAAACTTTTACCGAGAAGTAAACGGCAAGAAACTCGATAGTTACTCTTTCTAAATGCCATGGAAATCAGATATAGATGGTGCAAACAATATAATACAAGAGATCCAATCAAAAGCAATCGCACAGAAATGATATAAAGAGAATAGAAATGTCGCAATGTTTTTAAAGTGAGCCACTATCTGGCTAAAAGTCAAATGTTCGATTTGTCTAACATAGTCGTCGAACTTCAACGCCTTCCTCAGCTATAATGGTTCATATGTATACATACATACATACAAGTATTTGAGGTGTGTTAGAACCGTGTCCTTATAGATCCTTGGTGCTTGGTTTTTTCTGCCTACCCGGCAGAGAAATGGCCAGAAGTTACAAGTATTTGGCTGGCCCGTTGATCGAGTCAGAGAACCCGGCCATGAAAACAAGGGTCGCGGGTTCGAATCCGCTAGGATGGATACTAGTATCTAGCATCTTAGTTTGGAACTAGGAAATTAGTGTGTCAGTCTGGAGAAATTTATTTATTTGTGACTGAATAAATAAGAGCTGGCCTAAAAATTGTGTAAAGAAATGAGACTTACATTTATAAACTTCTTTTACCAGTCCTGTGCGAAACCCTGTCTGTATGTTCATAAAGTTACGTTGGATATCTAAAATGCTCTCTTGTTTACTTGTTCAAACAACGAAGCAGAGCGGAGGTGTGCGTTTCGTCTTGTGGCGACGTATTTCCATACATTTCATTCAAGAAACTCAGTTTATTTATACATTTAGTCTGAGGACCGACTCCATATGTGTAGGACTACCTCGTATCTGCGACTTCGCCCGCAAAATTAGCAAGTAAGTGTTAAACCACTCACATTTTTTTTAATTTGGCGAGTTTAACCAAGTTTTGACCTCATCCTGGTCGTTTGACTGGCTTGATGGCGCATTCGGTAGTGATCCTGCCCCATGCGCCAAGAGTTGTGTGTTCGATCCTTGCCCAGGCCAAATATTCGTGTGATGAATACTTGTGTTTTTTCTGTGTCTGGGTGTTAATATCCAGTATTTAAGTACATATTTACCACGGAGTCAGATCAATGTATGTGATGTAGTATTTTTTTTTTAAATTAAAGTTTTATTTAGTTTTATATAAATAAAATCAATCATTCTAATATAAAATCAAATCAAATATAAAATAAAATCAATAAATCTTCTAATTCTATAGTTTTTCCGGTAACAATTTCATTGCCCCATTGTCATAATTTCACAACATTTTCACAATTTTCCATCTAAGCCCATAATTTTTTTTGGCTAAACGTGGTTTATGTAGCTTTTTGCTCCCCGGACTCGGTCTACCCCAGATTACGGGCGTTTGTTTCTATATTGCCGGTCCATTTCTCCAATCCATCCCTCGGCCTAATATTAGCATATATCTGGAAGCGAATACGTATCGCCACAAACGTTCACAACATTTCCGCATATCAGCCGCAGGTCAATGACCTTTACCTGTTCCACCCGGCGCGCCTCAGTTTGCGTACGATGACGCAGTAGGGTTACCATTTAGCGATTACCCGACACCGCAGAATTGTGTACGTGATGTTTTTTATGTCACTACGCTTAAATGTATTACATTCTTAAAATGTAATTTTGAGCAGCTTTTATCTGTTTTTCTTTTATTTTGTGTTTCCGTTTACTTAATGATCATGAGCCCGATAGAGAAAAAAAAACTATTAACATGTGGAATCCTTCTAAAATCACATATTTATTTGTATAGTTCAATGCAAAGTTGGCCTGGTAAAATACAAATATTAAAAACATTTAAAATTGAAAAATGTATATTCTATATTAATGTTTAATATTTTAAAATAAACTTATTTCAAAACGCAATTTTAAAACACATGACCGTGTCAACCCTGTTAGTCAGCCGGCCATGTGATTATTTTAAAATATATTGCGTGTTAAATATCCGATGTGAAGAACCTTTTTAGTTTTATATAAATGTGATGAAGATTATTATCCTATGCGAAAGTGAGTTTTTTACTGCTCATTCGATCATCATAATTTATTAATAGATAAAATTGTTTAAGATACAGAAAAGGATATTGGGTAATTACATTTCATCTCGTCAACTACTATATTTGAAGGATAAAAAAGTAATTTTTAGACGCTCATCAGACATACTCGATTTGAAAAGACTACATTAACGCGAGCGAAAGCAGAATCTTCGCCGAAATACGAAAAAACTTTTTATTAAGTATTTAAATTTAATGTTAAGTCATAAAAACCGTAGAGCTTGTATGAAAAGGATCATGAATGTTGAAGAGGCGAGTGAGGTGTGTAAGGATCGTGCCATATGGCGTTCGGTTCTCTCTGCCTACCCCGCTAGGGTAGTGGCGTAAAGTTTAGTTAGTTAGTTTTAAATAAAATTTGGATATTTCTTTACAAAATTCCAGTACCCAACCCTAAATCGGCGTACTAAACTGTATATTTGCTTATGAAACTGACAGAAAAGAAATGAGCATGCCCAATTTGTAACGTTATACTTATGTGTAACTTGTCGTTATCTGACCATCTGTCGATACGTCACTGTCGTGGTGACAGTGCGCCATTGTTGAGGATGGCCTACATTCGCACAAAGCTAGCATCTTCCTCTTTAACTGCTGTTTGGCTAATGTGTCCGATTACTGTACATCGGAATATAAAGAATTTTTTTTTTTTCGTGATAACATATTTGGTTTATTATAAATCGCAATTATACATATAAATACATAAATTACTCTTTTGTATCCATCTATAAAATAATCCAGTAAAAGCATGTTAGCTTTGAAACTAATTAATATAAGTCCGAAGTAGTTTTAAATAAAACACCAGTAATCAAACAAAACACGCGAACTTGTGATTCGAATACTTAATATTCGCGATTCACCCTAATTCCTACTAAAAGACACCGACAAAAATAAAACACACTCTAGTTTTTTTATAATAATTCCTTTTGCAGTCACATCTGTCTTGTTTCTTAAGTTCTTTGCCGATATTTTAAGAAAACAGACATGAAAAGACGGCGTTCCGATCATGCATTGGAAAAATATAAGTAGTCCTTTTAACCGACTGAAGCCCTTACCAACGTAAAATTTACAACCCAAGAGCGATTCGCATGCAATACTTAGAGCTTTTTAATATTCCATAACACTTTACAAAGATTGACAGACATTTTCAATATACATTTCCAACCGTAAGTCCTTAAACGTTTCGACGTTGAAATTTTTATTGAAAATGTAAATAAAAGAGTTGATTTTTCAATCCAACCTGTCACGGCCAGTATCATTTTATTTGAAAGCACTGGAACACGTTTGAATTTTTTAAATCCATTCAATAGATAGAAAGGTAAACATTTTTGGAGATTTTTTTGATAAAAAGCCTTTTTGAACTAAGCTTCGCCTATTGCATAGATACATTTTAAAAGCACTTTATATAAAATTTGATTTTATATTTTTGATGTACTAGTGCCTGTGTAAAATTACCTCTTATTTAAAGGATGGCAAAGCTTTTAAACAGACAAGGCGAAATTTCAAATAAATACAAGTACCTTATTAAATCTTAAAACATCATAATTTCATATCATCGATTTTAAATTCTGGATTTAATTGAAAAAGTTATCTGCATTTCCTTATGGATTAAATATTAGTAACCCATGTCTATTATGAATATTCCACGCACAATCATAAAAGTCTCCTTAAACCACCCAAAATAATTAAGGAAAAGTTGCCACAACTGATAATAATATATAAGCTAAGTATTCATTATCCGCCTAAGAAACATTAGGTTTAGAATGTCAGTTCTAAGAAACTTTTCACCTTTAGCCAACGCCCAATATCATTTTATTTGTGTGATTTACCGAGAGTTAATTTAATTCCGAAAAGATTCAACAGTTTTCCGGAACATTATCTGATTCATAATGAATGAGTCACTATAATGTTGAGAATGTTATTCATAGTTAATATTATCTAGTTCTGATAAATATGACGAGAGTTAGACTGGCTTGACGGCGCATTCGATGGTGTAGATTGGTTAGAGAGTAGATTGGTTATCCACCATGGACAAACATTCGTATGGTGAACACGAATCTAATATTTATTTATTATGAGGTTACTGTTGTAAAAGCGATTTTTGGTTTTCCTAAAATACCTACCTATTTATTACACGCAGACAAAGCTGCATTCAATAGCATATATTGGCATCAATGTATCGACAAATCATATATTGGCATCAAGAGATTAAATATATTTGTCTTAGCAAGAATGTGCCAACTGTGTTCCTTGCCGAGCATGTCGTTAGAGGCGACTGATTGTATATTAGGTTTTGGGTATGTGATTGTGTATGCGACGAGCTAGCTACTTGTCACTACATTTTCACAATTTTCCATCTATCAGCCCAATTATGTTTTTGGTTGAATGTGGTTAAAGGGGCTTGCTGTCCCTTTGACTCGCCTACTCCTTAGAGAATTACAGGCGTGATGTTATAAATATAGTATTATGAAGGAATTAACATATATAATATTTAGTATGAATTGCAATTTGTAAAGTGGCGTTGAGTATACTCTAATTACACTTGATTGGCGTTAATTGACGTTCGAATTCATACGATAGGGATTCATTCTTGCATAATTTACGTGGCATGTTCGGTAAATAAATAGGCAGCAACGATTTGGCAATGCTAAAGTTAAGCTACGCGTACCGCCGTCGCGGTCGGGATGGGTAATTTAGATTTTGGCTATGCTGACCATAAAGATTGACGGTTTCATCTGACATTAATTTTTAATAATCACACAAATTATTAAATAAAAAATTGCGCTACTTTTCAAGAATCACTGAATATCTTAATAAACGAATTGCGTTAAAAACTTTAGAAGGCAGTAGCTTTAGCGTGCCCTCCGAATCGAAAAATACTTAATAGCAACAAACTTTGGTCACCAATCTAACTCTTACCGCAACAAACGTCGCTTGACTTTCGTAACAGAACCTCGATCGCCAAGTGTACGTCATAGAACAACATCGAACGTTTGTCTGCCGCATTACAAATTCACGCACGGTATTAAATTCAATAATTTTGAACAGATGTTGTACCCAGTTCACACCATATTATTTCCTTATATGTTACTCATCAGACAGCTATAAATAATTTATCAGCCCACACTCAGTCATAAATGATCAGGTTTGGGCGTCTGCGTGTTTAACGTCAAACTTGACGCTTCATATGGTTATAATGTCAACAAATGATCAATGTTCTGGAACTTGGAAAGAATGTACAAATCGTGTTCTTGTCTAGCATGTCGTAAAAGGCTTTATTAATATGGGGTAAACGGTGTTGGTGTCAAATTGTACTTCCTTATATACTTTACCATGTAAGTAACTAATGTTATATTTGTCACTCTTTGTTTATTTAAAAAAGTTGAGTATAACAAGTCATGATGTCATACATACATACCTAACATCACGCCCATAATCCCCGAAGAGGTAGGCAGAGCCAAAGGGGCAGCAGGCCTCTTTAACCACTTTCTATGACATCACGCTAATACCATGCAAAATCTATGGCGTTTTGACTTTTCGTTACGTCAGTGCTTGTTAGTGTTTTTTCTCTGATTCCCTATGACGTGTCTCATAATTCCTACTATCTTCACATTGCCCTAGCGGGGCAGAGAACCAAGCGCCATATGGCACGGTCCTTACACACCTCACTCGCCTCTTTGACATTCATCACTCTTTTCATATACGCTCTACGGTTATAATTCTTACTATTACCCAACCCATTCAACGGATGCCCGCATCGCCATTCGACCTCGTAAACCGATATTATAACTACAGAACCCTAGCTGTCAAAATCGTATTTCTAATAATAAAACGGCTCAATTTGAGAGCCGAGTTTTATCGCTACGTAAAGATTCAACCGACGTATAAAGCCGTCAGACGATATTAAACGTTTTTATGTTTTGTTCGTGTTATTGTTTAGATGGGGATGTTGATTAGCCGATGGGTTCTGTACGCTTATCTGGAAGGATAATAAAAAGAAACGGGATGCCTGAATGTCTTTTAAATGTTTTATGGTCTTGGGCTACGCGTATCTTGCGTATGTTAAAGTTGTGTTACTTGCAGAGAAAATAAATAAATAAGTACCTATCTGACGACCTCACATACATTAATCTGACTCCGAGCTAAGTAGCTTAAGCACTTGTGTTACGGATACCAGAATCAACAGTGGTATTACAAATATATAGTTCAATATTGGATATTAACACTCAGACACAGTTGGTAAGAAACACGTAAGTCAACAAGTAAGAAACACGTTGGTAAGTTATTTTCAAGACTTAGAACAACATGGGGTTTACTGTTTTTTTTTTTTCACATTTCTCTGCTACAGTGATATTGCACTAACACCGAAAAAGTAACCCAGGAAAAAAAAACATGGCTGCAGATTCAAACGTACATTCCCTTTAAAAGGCGGTCGGGTTCCCTTGATTTATTAGCATATAACACGCCACGCATCCACAGCCACTAAACATTCCCGTAATTACCCGAACAAAGGACAGTTCGGTATTAGATGTGTTAACACTGCGCCATGTAATTCCGCTAACTCAGTTCATTGCGCCAGATGCGTTAACTTATTAATCTTACTTAAGATTTTATTGTTTGTTTGCATTGAATAGGCTCCGAAACTACTGGATCGATTTGAAAAATTCTTTCATTATTGGAAAGCTACATTATCAGCAAATAACATAGGATTTATTTTATCCCAGTATTCCCACGGGAACGGGAGCTACGCGGGTGAAACCGGAGCGTCGCTAGTAGTTCCTTTTTCCCGTGTCACGATCACGACGCAATTTTTAAATAACTCAATGAGCGAGTAAACTGCGCCTCGCTGAATTGACGCTACGATTCGCTGAGACGTTGAGACGTGTTCGTGTTAGATAAGCATAATGAGTTTGATAACATGTTCGACTGGACGTGTTTGTGTGAAAGCGTTTTTTAGTTATCTACAACTACGTATAAGCCGAACGCATTGTCAGTATTTTTTTTATTTACCTTTTCAATTAATCAATTTAGTTATTAGAGAAAAATGAGTAGTCGTTTAGAAAGAAAGAAATAAAGAAAGAAAAAAATGTTTATTCAGTACATGTAAATAGATACATTTCAAACAAACAAAGGAATTGTCATATACATGCTGAAAAGGTCACTACTCAGCTTATGTCGTGACATCAGGGATGCCATGACGCTGGTATTCTGTGGCACCAGTGTGAGAGAGACGCGGCTTACATTCGCGGCTTACTTATTGACTTCGTTTCTAGTATTAGCTTAAAGAGACAAAGAGTAGGCGGCAACGTCAACACATGTTCATATGTTATTTGACTGGCCCATTGGTCGAGTGGTCAGAGACCCTGGCCACGAAACCGAGAGGTCGCGGGTTCGAGTCCCGCTAGGGTCAAATGTTTCGTGTGATGACCATGGACATTTGTACTCGAGTCATGGATGTTTATAAACATATTTAAGTATGTCTATCCGTTCACCTAGTATCCATAGCATAAGCACAAGCTTAGTTTGGGACTAGGGAATTGGTGTGTCAGTCCGGAGAATTTATTTATTTTATTTATTTATTTAGATATTCAGGTCATCAGTCAGAAGTTTCTCGAATGGATATTTTCCATCAGAAGACGCGAGATTTTACCATCTTCCAGTCTAATATGAATACATGCTTAACCGAACCATCTTATGTACCCACCAGAACATATCATTGCATCTAATTCAGATGGTAAACCGAAATGGACCGTTTACATACTAGAAAGAACTAGAAATTTAAGGATCACCTAAAATACCACCTCTTATCCACCCTTATCGGACCATCACGATCGTTTCACCATCCACTGCGTCCTCGCCAAAAGCGAACGCGTGTCCCGCGAGGCGTGAGCGCGCAATGATAATAACTCACGTTATCTGACCGGAGGCTGGTCGACTCGTCTCTTTTTTATACTGGGCATAAATAATTCTTTATTCGTACGGCGTGCGTGCCGGTCGCCGCGAAAGTAAGGGATAGGGATGTTCGTCATTTTTGCGTCAGAACTTTTGTGGCGGCTACAAATGACGCAATAGTTGGCAAATTTCCTTTTAAAGCTATTGTATAACCTATTTATGTAATAGCTAATTATAGTTTCAGAGTATTGACTTTTTTGTCAAAGGATCTTTGTTTATAAAAACCACTTAAGTAGGTTCTTGGTATAAAAGAAATAAAACTAGAAGGTAATGAGTTTAATCTATCACTGAGTGATTGCCTAATTGTATCTTATTGCAAAAATGCTCTTTCAGCCACTTACAAGTGGCACTAGTAAGTGGCTGATAGAGAAATATCGAATAATGCAATATTTACAATATTACCTTCGTACTACCAAATGGCATTTCTGCTAAAACATTTTTGACTGACCTTTTCCAAGGGTTTTGAGAAAAACAAACGAAACATGAGACACCACGTTGCATTATTTGGATTCGTGACACGTAACTCGCGCGCGTCATTACGGACAGAGGCCGTAAAAAGTGACGAACGTTTTCTGCCCGCCACTGTCTCATAGTGGCATAATATTTAAATGTTTTATCAAGTTGTCGTTGCGTGTACTATGTCAACGCCCACCGTCACTACAAAAGGCTTTAGTATGTATCTTTTAAAATGTTTTGTCGTATGTCAAGTTACATTTTTATACGATTCCGTAGGTAAATTTGCCGTAAACGTTTTAGTCAAATAGTTCAATACTATAAATTCTTGATTGAATTATTGTAATAAAAAATATAACCTTTCTACGCCGAGATACTGAATTCCTTTTTCGTATTGGAATTTTTATATTTTAAGGTCCGCTACGTTTAAACATATCCAAGATGTCAAGTCTAATAAGAAATCATTTTAATTAGATTAATTTGAATTGAACACGTGGTTCATTTGCTATTTGATTAAAACAACAACATTGAGTCGCCATCTGTTTCTAAAAACACTTTCACGCAGCGTGTTCAAAATAATGGTTACCGGTTTCTTCCGATATTATTAATTCCGATATTATAAATTTAAAAAATACATAAATAAAATTACATTTTGTTTTTTTTTATATAAAAAAATATATCATGTTGTATTTCCGAAACGATTTTTTTAACAAAACCAGCTCACACTGAGAGGAATGCACGAAATAGTAAACCCGTGACAACAGCTAGGTCTGCGCGCGCGCAGCTCTTCCGCTTTCCGCGTTAAAATATAAGCCAATGTCATTGCCGTTCTCTTTCGCAAGGTTGCCGCCGCCGGCACATGTCGGAATGGGGCGTTCGGCGAAATAGCCGGGTGTTTTCAATAAAAAAATACGCAGCTGTTGC
Organism: Glyphodes perspectalis; assembly: GCA_951394215.1. Lineage (NCBI taxonomy): Eukaryota > Metazoa > Arthropoda > Insecta > Lepidoptera > Crambidae > Glyphodes > Glyphodes perspectalis. The sequence continues at coordinate 8,429,057 of OX596218.1, forward strand.
ATAAAAGTATGCATCATATTCGGGATTAAAATAAATGTTTATTACATACATACATACATAACATCACGCCCACAATCCCCGAAGGGGTAGGCAGAGTCAAAGGGGCAGCATGCCCCTTCAACCACATTCAGCCAAAAATAAAGTCGGGCTGGGTTAGATGGAGAATTGTGAAAAAGCAGTGACAAGCGGCTAACCTGTCGCCCACACAATCACACACCCAAAATCCGATATACCATTAGTCGCCTTTTACGGCACATTCTTTTTTTTTTGTCCCAGATCAACATGGGCCAAGTCCCAGACCAACATGGGACAAAATGTTTATTCTTATTTAAAAAAAAGAAACTATTTTTAATAATAACAAAAAAAAACTATGAATTGACGTGGCTTCAGTGAAGTGAAAAATGACTCTCGGGATAGGTATATTGTAACTGTATAAATATACTTGATAGTGTGAATCTAGTTGGGGAAGGTTTATCTTATCAACGGGATAATACAGTCTAGATTAAATAACTCATGGTTTACACAAATAAAACCGTCTAATAAACGTTTTCCTTCATAAATAGTAAATACACAATATGTTTCATGTTATCAAGGGCAAAACGCGAACTGTGCAACTGATTAAAGTCCCACGCAAAATGTTCGCGTGGAATTTCAATCAGTTTTCGATATCAGTATCATATTCAATATTATTGCATTAAGTAGATTGGCGATACCGGGATACGCATTGAAATACTTATCTAAACACTAATAAATAAATCGCATAGTAGCAGTAACAGTTTCCAATGCGCACATTTCATTAGCACAATAACGATTTAAATTGAAAACCAGTGGTAAGACCACTTAAAATTAATGATTGTGGAGTGGACTTATTAAATTCCAATTTCAGTACTAAAACGTGCAACCAGCCGGCGCATTTTCATAAATAACGACTTAATACAAAATGATAGAATTCTCTAAAGATTACGTCACGATTATGAACAGGTTCAAAAAATATTTTGTACATTTTACTGGTATTTTATTGAGAAATATTACTTAAAAAGCGTTGGAGATCACTTAAAATTTCCGGTAATATGCCAGACACGTCATTATTTTTTTTTTATTGAATTAAAGAATATTTTGTTCACTTGTCCTCGTAACTAGCTTTCTAATAGGGTCTTAATTTTAAATAAATGACAATTATTTTGACTATGACTTATAACATATATTAATGATTATATTATCGAAGGAGCATTTAAAGATTCATACCAAAGATTGCTTGAAGTAGTCTTGTTATCACCGGACAACAGAGTGTGATGTCGTCTACCCGGTATTTCAAAACGACTACAGTCACACAAGCAAATGTTTGTCAAATGCCATGTGATATACTAATCGCATTCACCAGTCACTCATTCGACCGCTCAGACTGAGTCACGTTTTTTCATCTGTGACGTTGTTTTTCCTGTCGCTCGCACGGCCGTGACATTTCGTCGTATGACCGATTGGCCGGCCTTCGCGCGCGGTCATCAACTCGGCGTGCGCGCCGCTCCGTGCTGTGCCTTACGCTGTTTTCACTAACCGAGCATTCTATCTCGCTCGCACGTATGAACGAAAAGGGAGAAAAAGGACCGAAAAAATCGATACGATTGTTATCGAGTAAATAAAAAATGCGATACTGCGTTTTCACTTGTAGATTCTCTGTCGCGTTCGCTCGCAGTAATGATTAATTTTGAAATGTCAAAATTGCGAAGAACTTTAAGCGGCCGTTTACACTGGCAAATTTTCCACGTGCTGTTTTCGAGGTGAGCGAAAAGTACAAACGTAATAGCGATTTTATTATTACCAGCAATAGAAGCCGCAGAATCTGAAAACAGGTTTGATGGCTGCAAAACAGAATTTTATAATGAATTTTAATTGTGGTACCATTGGGACGAGTTGGTTCTTTAGAGCGATTACTGACGATACCATTCTGGTATTCGGCCACAGGAAGTACGTGTATCTATTGTACAGATCGGCGATAAACGTGTAACGAAACAATTTGTAGCTTGTAGAACAATGGCCGATGTTTTTTTGGTGAAAAAACCACAAAAAGTGATACTTGTTACCTACTCGGCGTCAATTATAATTAATGTGATATGTTTTTAAAAAACTTATTGTTACATTTTGTTTCATGTTAAATGTTTTATAGTTTTTATCATCAAGCTTATTACGAAATTTACGAACAAATTATTTATTTTCAAAATCCGGATCATGTGATCTCAGCTCAAAAATAATATTTTGTATATTCTTGTAAGTATCTATGTAAGTATATACATATTTGTATCAGCAATTCATGAACCATATTCTAACGAGCTGAAAGGCATTATGCATTTTATTGGACGTGTAAAATTGGAATTCCACTTTCATATCTGTTTGAACTTGGTGCCACTTTATTACGTATATATATAGAGACATCTGGCTTATCTCTTATATCTAGTTTTAATCGTTGCTTTAATAATAATTAAAAAAAAATCGTAACTTTACTCCATTGATACTACCATGTCTTGTCAGTCACATACATTTTAGATTTTGTATAGACTTGACACAGACAGGTGTCGCTACAGGCATCATTTAGACTGATTGAGATAAAACCGAATATAAACGTTATTATTTAACTTTTAGAAAATGCTTTTTTCATAAAATAAGTTGGTTGCGTCATTTCTTAGATAATTTATCAAAATTAGGTGAAAAACATGAATATAAAATATTTTCTTCAGAAACAAACCAAAATAATATTTGTTTTAAAACCATGAATTTTACACAGATGGCGTATTATTACTAAGAAATCACTATCCTGTGCTTGTAGCGCCATCTTGTATTATTCCTGACAAACAAACTTTGCTGTAGTTCCAATTACTCACCACTGTCGCTATTCTTGCGCGAGTTATAGCAGTAACTTTTTAAGTATGGGCAGTGACTATCTGTTGTACGTAGTATATTATTACTCTGTGATACTACGAAGACAAATTGCGTAATTGCATCTATGGTCATATCGTCTTTTTTAATTAGACTCCAAAAACTACATGAAAGTTAAATTTTAATAACATCGAATGCAGTAAATATTTTTTTAGACAAAAGGTTTTATCTGAACGATTGGATTTATAAAAAGATTTCCACCTAAAAACTGATAACCGGTTCTCGTTAAAACGGCAAAAATATTTCCGTCGGTCGATAACCACATTTCCCGTGTACAAATTCGGCCATCATGTTTATATTTAAACTACCTATCCATATTTTCTGATAAGATACAGTAATAACGTTGACGTTGAATGCGGACTACACACGTTAAACATTAGGCGCCAGTGACCATTTGTTGCATATTCAAACGCTCTATTTAGCACATAGACTATTAGTTCTCAAAGTGGGTGATAGATATCGTCCTCTTGTGGGCCAAAGACAACAGAATTATGGAACGACTCAAGACGAAATAGTGGTAGTTAAACAGATATCGGGCATTCAATTCACTGCATTGATTAGAAATTTCTTTCTTAATCCTGCCAAAAGAAAGAAGAAACTATTTTACACGGCTTTTGTAACAATGTTACGTCAATTTTGTGAGCTACCATAATTTTCAGGTGAAAGACGCTCGGATCATTGTTTTTTTTATATGTAACCTATAATGTTCCACTACCATTATACGTCTTTCCCTGTTCTTTTCACTTCTGTCCTGGGCCAGAATTTAAGTATCTTAAATTAATTAATGTGAGTAAACGATAAGTTTGAAAACCTACGACCTAGATACCAAGAAAAGCAGTAATCACGGAAGTAGTCGCGGAAACATTGCAGTTCACGCGGCAAGGTTACGGGACAAGCGAGCGAAGGTGATTCGCTTAAGAAATAACATTCATTGCTGAGCCCTGTTTAGACGATTGCTAAATGCAATGTGAATGCGCCTTTCAATATACTACTTGCGTGGGATATCGCGCTCGAGCAAAGAGCTTGGAAACTTGCGAGTGAGGCAAATCTGGCGAATTGTCTTCAGCTTCTGATAAATTTTATGGGAAGGCTCTTTTTAATATACTTCTTACATACGTAGAATACTTATAAGAAATTTAACTAAATATCTCCAGTATAACGTAAAAACTATTGAAAAAAACAATGAGTTGAATAGTTGAATATTCTTTTCACATTTTTTGTAATCACCTGATTACTACTTCTTCTACCTAGAGATATAAGAAAAATAAAGTTTTCTATCCGCATACTTTTAAGAACACTATGTCTCAATTTTCAAATAATAAAAGAAATTAAGAACAAAAATATATACGGTCAAATTGAGAACCTCCTCCTTTTTTGAAGTCGGTTGAAAATAATCTTATGCGTACGAATACATACATACATAATTTATCTTTGGCATCACGTTGTAGCATGTATGATGTGACGTTTAACGTGATCTTTTGACAGACATAGTTAAACTATAGTATTAATTGTCTTGTGCGGTAGTAGACAGATGACTATAGATAGATATTGCCACACAAAGAATAATAAGAATCAAGTTTTTGCATTACGTGAGGTACCTATTTAGGTACTCAAGTGTTGAATCGCCTATGAATGTTAATTACGAAAATAATAAAATTACCACCAAAGTATTTCCTTACACGATCCTCGGTTCGTTGACCCGACTTCCTTAATTTTCGAGTCATCAACAAAATAAATAGTCTGTTGCTTTTAAAACATCGTATGTCACTAATGGTTATCACTAAAAATGGTAATTATTACAACCATTATGAGATTCGTCGCGGTAGGTCGAAGACAATGAAATCGTGATCCGACGGCCATAGCTGAAGAATAATAGTTTGAGATCTAACTGACAAGGCCTGACAAAACATATAGTTGGAAGATGAGTTGAATTTTAATTCTCGAGCCCGTGTGAAGGGGTCTCAAGCAAATTGAATCTGCTCCATACGTCATGTTTACATTAAAACCTCGCCAAGGGAAAAAACAAAATGTTGGCAACGCTCCCTAGAATAAAACGCAGTGGAGGAAATGCTTTTGTTATAATGAAATTTTTTATAAAGCGCTTTTGTAATTTTGAACGTCGACGATTTACGATGGTGAACTACATTACGTTGTATACCGTTTCTAATCGGGGTTCGCTTTTACCAAAATCTTAGATTTACCAACAGCTTTGTAGAAGCTCTCCGCTTACTTAATAACCCTTAGACGCAGGAATGAGACCAATTACTTCATGTTTATCTTAACTAATAAATACGCGAAAGGTCCGTCTGTCTGTTACAAACAACCTGTTCGATTGTGATGAAATCGCGGAACGCATTGGCCATTCTGAATTTCACGCAGAAGGAGCCACGCGTAAAAGCTAGTGTTTAACGGCAGGTTTTTCCGAGCTGATGTCCCATATACAGGTTTACCACCTCAATGTCAAGCATCGTCAACCATTGATTTACCGCTAATTTACACCAAACACACAAATTAGAGTGCGTAGCGATTTCCTGTAAGGGTCTGGCACCAGTCATTACACCCAAGAGGCACCAGCGAACCAACAAAGAGACGATGACTAATTTTACGCGCAAGTTATGAGTCAACTCGCTAGTACTAAATCGGTCCGAACGAGCCATAAGCATGAGAACCGAGTTGCGTGGCGTTACGCTTCTTGAACAAAGAAAAAAGGGGATGTAGCGGCACGGCCAATGACTGTACTAGTCTCTGAGAATTTGTCTGCCCACTATAATTTGAGTTACCCCCCTTCATTGGATGAGCGAACGTTAAGGTGGGAGCGGCAGGGTTGCCGGTGACACACAATTTAAATCCCGGATCGGGTTAAAGCTTGAGAAAATAAAGTACTGTCCATTTACTAAAAAAAACACATTAATGATAATGATCAATTAAATGTTGCAGATAAACTACGAATACCACAAAATTGGTAAAATGTTTAGTTACAGCAAAGATCAGTTAAAATACTCGTAGATTCAGGAAGAACAATAACCAAGTAATTTATGATTTAAAGTGAATTTATGTTTTGACAACTTTCTAAGAAAATTTTACTCCTGTCTCGATAAGTAAATTTAAATGAAAATAGTAAAAACTAAACGCTTTAAACTAATTTAGAACACATTTGAAATCAGTTTTGTTTCTTCAATTGTGTTTTATCTATCCTGATAAAAATTTAGGCTACGGGTGTATATGTTAAATATCATATATAAAAATAGAGCAAGCTGTAGATGTATAACGACAGTCACGTGGCAACCCTACCAAGGATCTTGCTTCATTGGCCACGTTACGTAACAAATCAAAGAGGGAAGGTGAGGTGCGTAGAAAAAGTGCCTCTTTGGTGACTGATGACGAAGATTCCCGTGTCTTTGAGCGATTAGCCCGTAATTAGTCGGCCGTAATAAAGATCGTGCTGCTTTTTATTGGAAGGTTTGATTGAAAACATTAACAGCTGAGATAAGCGACAGAAATGATTAAGAGAAAGAGATGGAAACACTTTTTATTTTTTGGTGGTCTATCCACAAGACAGGATGTAAAAATATTACTTAGACAGAGGGCAGAAGAGCATCGTAGTTTTATGGTAAAGATGCCGTTTCTATTTGGCGAGTCAGGTAAGAAATATTGAGAGATATTCATATAACACGTCTTTTGCGAAGAATGTTCAAATCGAATTTATGTGATTTTTTTTTGGTTTTGAAGGCTCTTAGGTTGGGTTGGTTGGAAGGTTGGACATGTTTTTTTTGTTCCATGGCACCACTATTTTTTTTTCTAAATTTAACATAGCAACCATAGCAATTACAGCGTGTTCGTAAATTTCAATTATTAAATATTAGGACGTTAATGGACTGCGTTTATGAAGAAACTGATATTGTAATCGTCTACTACATTAAAGATTAACGCCTCGGATACATTGGCTGTAGATACGATCGTAAAACCGACCGACGATGTTATGACATCAGACAATTAAAAGAAATACCAAACCGCTTTTATGTATGCCTACAACATGACCAAAATAAACGGACCCCCACTAACTACGTTATCAAATACAAACCGGGGATCCACCAATTCTGGTTATCTAATACCTACGTGTGATGTTTCATGCATCATGACGTTTAACTATTTTGAAATAATTGAACTTGACATTTATACGAAAATAAACTTTATTGTTACCAGAATAAGATCTCCAATGAAAGTGGCCGAGAACTGATGACATAGTTGTACAATTTACCCTACTTATTAATAGCAGAGTCGTTTAATTTTATGTAACAATGAATTTAAATAAGGTTTTATAGACTATAACTAATTTTATTTGCCACAAAATTAACAGCAATTAAAATGGGTAATGTTTTAATTTTATTTATCGTGATAACGTACGATTACTCAAACATGAAAAAGAATTACGAACACACTCGTAAAAACTACTTTTACTTGAACATGTACCATCAATATTCTTTATGAACCATTTTGTACAAAATACGTAGTTGTTAAAAAATGTGTGACTCATTATATTAACTTTATATTTAGTACATTTTATTAGGTATTGAATAATAATTACATGCAAGTCATTTGCATTTAATTATTAATGTTCAATAAGTATATTTTTTATGTACATTTTTAAGCCAACTTATAAAAACTAGTCGGAATAATGTACATTTACTTTTCTAATTTGTTTCTAAATTAATATAAGTAAATGATCAATATCTTTTAAAACTAAGAATAGGCGTTTATAACTGCCTTGAATGATAGCTCTAAATCCAATCTAAAATCGTTTAATTTTTTATTATATTGTATCATATTTTAATAAAACCTAACGAATTTATTTCTTATTTGTTGGAGTGAAAAGTTAATGTCCTTTATTTTACCAAAATAACGAGTAACATGTGAATTATTGTTATTTTCGTCTACAGCGATCAATTCCTTTCTCTCATAGAATTATTGTATTTACTTCAGTTCCGTTCATATTTCACTAATCGACACATCACACCGATAATTAGGTCCCCATTATTTGGGTACCCTAATGTATAGTGGGAAAATAAATCAGTCGCCATGGCAACAGGGACGTTAACGCACTAGCCCCCGACCCGACTAATTGAATGATTGCCTTTAATTGTCGCCCGGCGCTTTCGCCGGAAGGCGGAGGATGTGGTTTTACCGCCACATGCGTATCGGGCGGGAAAGATGGCGCTACGGGTCACTGTGCGAAGGATCGCGTTATTGTGAAAGGAGCCATGCGGGTTCGGTATACTTGCAAAGGCTGTTTTTCATGTTTACATTTAGCATAAACATAAAAAGTTTGTTGCAAGTCAAGCATAAACGGTCTTATCACATACAATGTTAATAGTTAGTCAGTATCCAGTCTACGAAACTGCCTTCAAAAATAAATATTGTTACTGTAAATCAATATAAATTTAATTTTTCGTTAGCAGTCTACGCAATAATTATTAAATTCTACAATGTGATTATTATATCAAAAAGTAAGATCCTGCACCTCAACCGTTTGCGGCTGAGCCACTAAGCTACCGGCACTCATGAACAGCCCTCAGCCGGTTAATTGAATAATTGCCTTTAATTGTACGGTGCTTTCGTAGAACGGATGACGTTGCGGTTTAACCGCCACATGGCAAGGGGAACTTATTGTCTGTGTTGTTATTATTATTTAATTTCAGACTTATTGCTTGCATCATTTTAATATAAAAAAGGTATATTTTTTATAAAAGGCTTATTAAAACAAGCGGATAGACTTACGAGTATTTCTGTATTAAGATGCAACGTCACAAACGAAGTTTACTTTAATTCGACCTAACCGTAGATTAACAGAATTATGAAAACAAATACTTTTTTGGTATTTTTAAACCAACACAAACCATATCTTTAGGTTAAATCCAAATTATAAAATTCTAATTTACTGATAAACATCCCGGATGTAAAAGTATCTGTCCCGACAAGCTACATTAAGTATAACGTACAGCACCTGCTATTTCGTAAGTAAGTTGACAATGTACTCTTCCTTATAACGGTATACATATAATGACAAAAGACTTGGTAATGAGTTTTTTAAGAACAACTCATCGTATTTACAAGTCTAACGACCCCCCTTCCCCCCTGGTGCGATGACCTAAGGAAGGTCATGGCGCTGGATGCGGGCGGATCAGTTGTATGAGGGATGTTTGTGGACAAAGGAATACAGAGTTAAACAGCCAATCATTTGCGGCCATATGATATGCCTATAGGTAAGTTTTTATGAAAATTTGTGTTACCAGTAGATTTGCCAGAATCAACATAACGGGTAGTAACGAAAATGGAAAAAATACAAAGCGGATAAGATTTTTTTTGGATCTCTAGACTTACTGAGAACTAAGTCTTAAGTTTAGAGTCCCGCAAGAATCTTTCCTTAAACCAATATTGAAAGTTACACAACATCCATAAACCAATATTGAAATTTACACGACATCCAACAAAAACGAAGTCAAAATCTCCTTTTAAATTGGGATCCTTTACTTGAGTATATCTTAAGTATGTTCAAACATGAAGGGCAGGTTCCCCCACTGTTGCCCACTGCTTAAGCTCGGTTAAGCAACTGCCAGAATTCGGGCCCATCTTCATCAATAAATCCAAGTTTAGACTCCAATGCGGTGTTAGTTTAAGAAGTTGTTAACTCCGCGTAATGAAATGCAAATGACTTGTCAAGGGTCTTGATTGATTAACCGCCTCCGTCTTAAGTACAGGAGTTGGTTAAAAATATTAAATAATCCCATTTATTAACGTCACTCGAAATTAGAGTGGATGGGGGTAAATAGAAGCTTAGGCACAATTGAAAAGAGTGAGTTAGGGGTGAGCCTTCCAGCGTTTAGTGATTAGGACAAGTCAATTATACTTCTTTCCTAGACTATATATAAGCTATACTTGCTAACTTATGGACTTTGCCTACTCCTTAGAGGATAGCGGGGATATTCATTCATATGCATGTATACTATTAAGATTTTCTATAAGGGTTTACTATGGTACTAGTAAGGCAATGTATCTGTTAATATCTCTGGTGGTCCAATGTCCATAGGCGACCGGCTATCAAGCTGGCTGTATCACGCCCATAATCCCTAAAGGGGTAGGCAGAGTCAATGGGGTAGCAAGCCCCTTTAACCACATTCAGCCTAAAATAAAACTGGGCTAGGTTAGATGGAAAATTGTAAAAATTTAGTGGTATGTACCTATATATTTTTTTTTGAAGTATTAAAAAATATATATTATTTTTGCGGCGTTGGACTTAATTTTACAATTATTGGGCTACGGAACTATTAATGTAGAATTTCAACTCGCACTAATTCGGAGTCTTTTTAGGGTCCGTACCAAAAGGGTAAAAACGGACCCTATTACTAAGACTCCGCTGTCCGACAGTTGGACGTCTGTCTGTCTGTCCGTCTGTCACCAGGCTGTATCTCATAAACAGTGATAGTGAGACAGTTGAAATTTTTACAAATGATGTATTTCTGTTGCCGTTATAACAACAAATACTAAAAAACGGATTAAAATATATATTGTAGGGGGCTCCCATACAATAGACATGTTTTTTTTTCGTTTTTATAGATAATGGTACGGAACCCTCCCTGTGCGAGTCCGACTCGCACTTGGCCGGTTTTTTTCAATATTAAAGTATCATCACAACATTTCAAACTCCCGTCAGATATAATATATGTGTACATTCTAGGAAAGATAATAAGGAGTAACATAAATCAATTTGCTGTATAAATACCAACGGGATTTATTAAAGACAATTATTGCCAGTAAAATACATTAAATATTACGTAGGTATGTTGAGGTCAACTGGAGATAGGTTAATGCCGTTGGATATTGAACTCTGTGTGTACACAATAAAGGTTATGTGACGAAATGAACATTTGTAATTGCATAGATAGCTGTTGTAAATAGTTATTATTAAATGAAATGTTAGGTAAATAATTTATTTAGAACACAGTATTTCACACGGTCTGTTAGTAAATTTGTTTAGGTTTGTTTAATTGAGTGAATGATAGGACTTTTGATAAGGCAATATTAAGTTAGCAAGACGAACACTGAAGCGATTAGCATCGTAGTCCTTAGATAAGGGAACCACAAAAATTCATTAATTAAAGTATCACTGCTCTATATTCCCAACGCGGTTCTCAAACTTTTTTGGCTATGGAACCCTAGAATAATCAAACACCGATTTATTTGTAATTCGGAGTGCGGGCGGCACTGCGGGCGGAGAGGTATCGAACCCGCGTCATCGTAAATACTTAATATTTTACTTATTATGATCACTATCTATTTTCATTGACCCCCAGAAAGGCTTCGCTTCGGCGTAGGGAAAAAAATACAATTCGATAAACAATCATCATCTTCCTAGCGTTATGTCCCGTGCTTAGACGGGGTCCGCTTAGACCATGAACTAGGATTTAGCGAGTCTGGTAATTACATTGAAGCGACTGCCGATCTGACCTTCGTAACCCTAAGATAGGGGAACCAGACAATTTTTGGATCATGGTTACAAATTCAAAGTTGTTTGAATTTGCAGGTTTCATCACGATGTTTTCCTTTAGATTTGAAAAATCCAGAGGTAGGTACGTGCCCGGGTTTGAACCCGCACTCCTCGGTTAAGAGGCCGTGTCTTTACCATTGAGCTACCACCGCTTCACAATTCGATAAACAATATGATTTTAAAATCACTCTCACATCTTTGACAACCATGGTATAAACAAGTAAGGGTAAATTTTTGAATGATGAAAAATTAATTTGAACATTCAAGGTAAATACAGTCCGATTAATTCCAACACTGTTAATTATGTCATTACTTGGTTCGTGAATTCAATAATCAAGTTCTCAAGTAGGTGACACGTACCAATTAATTATCTGTTTGATAATATTTTCCCAATCTACTTTCGATCGATGTTATTTTTTTCATATTTATAAAAACAGCCATTAAGTAAATAATTGAATAAAAAATACAAAAAAAAAAATAGTATCCTATCGTTTAAAAAAGGATTTCAATAGGTAGATATTTTGTGAAAATCTTAGTCGTAACATCATATTACTTAAATAAGTAATATACCTACTGATAGATTAAATGTCTAACACACCTACTAACCATGAGATTTAGCTAATTATACATGTTTACTTAGTATAATTTTGTATCATTATTGATGCTCAAAGTACTTTGTTGGTCCATGTAGGTCGGAACATAAGGATGTTTACTGGACATGCATTGTACCTACTTTAAAAATAGTTGTAGAACAATTGGCCCAGTATACAAGAACCTTGATTTCTATGGTGAAGTCCGAACATATTACTGTGCGAGATAACTACCTAGCTAGTCTGTCATTTCATCGAATGATTTACTACCTATCTGATTCATATAAAAAAAATCACAATTTCGTCGTCTGTTCGGAGGTAGGTAAAGACGCTGTTTTATAAACGATGTTCTTAAGATGAATTAATTGTCTTTAAATGAAACTCGTTACGAAATTCGATCATAATATTTCTGCAGTCGAAATTCTCAAACCTATAGCAAATTTTCCTTCCCATCTAGCAATTTAAAAATAGGTAAGTACTCAGTAAGATCACTTAACTGCATTCTAACTAAGCTATTATCATTTCTTAGACACGGCGATTTAATAATTCAACACTACCTACACAGGTATTTCACAAAATACCTACCTGCCACCAAATTATCAGTTACACTTCGCAACCACAGATCCATATCGCAAAATTATGTACGAAACCAGTCGGCCAAGACATTCAAATGGGTGGGAGCAACAAGTAACCAATTTCAGTGGACGATTAAAGCCTCTAATGTCAAAGAAAAGGTTACACATTATATAAGCCTTAGACGGTACACACAGTTCACAAACAGCGCGATACAATGGTATAATTACACACGAGAACATTGTTATGCAACTATTAGAGCGTGTTGCACAAAAAATTAGCAACCTTACCTACTGACGCTAGCTATCCAGGTCATTGACCCAAATACGGATATCTACGCGATGTGCCTACTCGAAATCACAACCGCTTTGCATGCCGCGCTAATCTAATTTTTAAAATAATCCAATAATAAATAATAAAAAAAACAACTCCAATGTTACACACTCAAAACATTCACCGCGTTCGAATTTTAAAAAGTGTACACACTCGATGCGTAAGTTCAAATATTGTTACATACCTGTAGATACAAGTTGAATGAAGCAAGCACGATCGTTCACCTTTTAGACAATGTAAACCTTTGTTTCCACACAAGTCAACGTCTCCCAATCAATCCCAACAGTTAATCTGGAAATAGAAACGGCTTATTAAATGTGGGTACCGGCAAATGATTCATACACAACTACCCGTATTTAAACCCCTACGGGGGAAAAAAGGATCACATGTCTAATCTACGAGACGTAAACAATAGGCGTTAACGCGTTTCTAGATACGCACCGTGCACGTTAGAAAACGGGGTGAGTTCACAGTTTTTGTCCACTTAAATAATAGCACAGGTTGTTCGCTTGGTCGGGAACAAAACAATTTTTCCGATCGAATCGCAGTAAGCGCGAACGTCGTTCCACTACGGTGGTCGACGCGAGACTGGCGAATGGGGCGCCCTCTGCTCTCCGCCCCGCGCGCGCCTGTGTGCTCCGCGTATGTGTGCGCGCCTCCCTGGCCATTCCTTTATTTATTTTCGAATATGGGGTGTATAATTTTTACGGTGCATTCGTCAGTTGCCATGACACATTGGATGTTCTTGTGAGAGGTAGGTATGTGGGCATAAAGGCGGTTTGAACAGTGTACGGCCGTGAACCGCGCAACGCCAGCGGTCATTGCCACGGACGTCGATATAAAAATATTCACGTCACAAGTAGGTACCTACCTACATCTGTTACGTTTTGTTCTTTACGTTTTTAATTGCGTTTTGTGGATGGAACGCTGTTTACGCGTTGACTTAAGTAGTTTTACTTGTGAATAGCAGCGAGTGATAGGTATAGGTTCGATTCCCGGTCGGCGCCCAAACACCTTAGAAGTTTTCTGTTAGTAAATAGGTAGGTACGGGTCGCAAAATGGATATTTTATCATCTTATTTATCTCAGTTTGAGATCTTAAAAACGATTGTACTTAGATATTTTCGAGCGGTTTTCATTAGTGAATAGATTTTTTATTTATTTGGGGGATAGGTGTTAATATAAAATATAAAAAAAACAAAGTAGCCGGTCTAAGAGTAATTTATAGCTACAACTACGGTATACTTGTCTGTAGCGTTATAATCGTAAATACAACTGAAACAAAACGTATGATATTCTAACTCGCTTTTTGAAGCGAATAAATACAAGCCAACTTGCACACTATCTGTAATAACCATTAGGTAAAAATTAGCTTAAACTGAATCCTTGTAACTACATATATGTATATGGAATTAACATATGTACATTATTTGAGAATATTAAGCTAATTTACGCTTTGTGTGTAAACAACATTGTACCTAGATAAAGTGTTACAGTTCATTGACATTTTTGTTCTGTCAGTAGATACCTACTCGGTATTGTTAATAGAATTTCGTATATACCGCTCTTTGAAACGTTTATTGTACGAATGACGGAAGATAAATAGATGTACATAAGAAAAAATGTCGCATTCGAAGACGATACTTAGGAGATTCGATTCTCTTAATGATTTGAAGTGTATAGAAAACTGAACTTTTCTGCATTACAAGAAAGCACAAGTTGGTTTACGCTTAAATAAATATTAAGTAAATAAATTCTCCAGACTGACACACCAATTCCCTGGTTCCAAACTAAACTTATGCTTGTACTTTGGATACTAGGTGAACGGATAGACATACTTAAATACCTTTATATACATCCATGACTCGAGTACAAATTTCCATGGTCATCACACGAAACATTTGCCCCTAGCGGGATTCAAACCCGCGACCCTTGGTTTCGTGGCAAGAGTCTCTGACCACTCGACCAACGGGACAGTCGGCTAGATAGTTACTCATAAAAACATAATTATTTAATTAGAAAAAAAAGGAAGATATTTTCTTGAACATTTTAGCATTTAATGGCTAACTGAATTTCGGGTCTCTCTGCCTACCCCGCTAGGGAAGTGGCGTGAAGTTTAGTTAGTTAGTTAGTTAATGGCTAACTGATGCGTAGTGTATTGACCACGAAACCAAAGGTACTTTGTAATTGTAATCCTACTAAGAACATATATTTAGCGTAAACATTTTCATATATTGTATTTAAGTTCTGAATTTTACTTTATTTAAAATCTGTATTACAAACCTAACGATTAATTTGGAATTGAGGACCTAGTCCGAAATTTAAATAAAGAACTCTTTCAAATTAATCTTTTTTTTAAATTCCTTCGTCTCCCAACCCTAGCAACGACACAAAGGAGATTAGTCTCATACAAAAACTGATGCAGTTGATGCAGCACGCCGACCTTGTATGACAGAAATAATCATGGCCCGTCCCATTTATTTTTGGTCATGTTATGTTTAACAACATCCGTCACAGTGCACTCCAATTTCAACTTTATTACTCTCAATATAAACACAAGAATACAGCCAAGGAAATTTACAGGACGACCAGTTTGGTTAGAGCTGATATAGGAAAGAGTTTAAGGCGTTTTGGAGGTCTGAATAATTTGGAGGAGAGGGCCGGTGATTTGATTAGTCATCTCGGACTTTTTTTTATCTGTGTCATTGTCAAGGAAGTGTGGGGTCTCCTTGTGTTGAGAATCTCACTATTGAGTTAGAATGAGGATACTATTCTATGTGTATATGTTTGTACAAATTCATTGATCGCCATACGCGGTAAGAGCTTAGTGGTTAGGACAGTGTTTCACGTGCAAAAAGATCTAGTTCGCGTTTGTAATTTCATAAATCTAACTAACGATTTATACGCCATGTCGGCGGTAATCGAAATCTTCGTGAAATTGAGATATTTAGATTACTATTAAGGTATATAATTATCTTAACTCCGAACAGGTTAAATAGATCATGATTTGTATATCCATATTATATATCATGATTTATTTGACTGGTTTCGCTACCCAAGGATTACGAAGGTCAGACGGTGGTCAATTCAATGTGAACTAAGACTTGATAAATTTAGGAAACAATTTTTAATAGTCAAAGCTAATGATATCGCTAAGGCCTAATGCATATATAAAATATATCTAAGAGCGTATGTACCTACATATACTATGTGGATAGAGAAAATTGTAATAATATCTTATCGTTTATTGATAACTAGCATAATCAGAGTAATATAAATAAACAATAGTTCTAATAAAAGAATAATATGATAAGTGTTGTTGCTAGCTTCCATTGAAACTTATCGAAGGATTGTAGTGATTTAGACTATGCCTCAAAGAGACAACGATAGCAATATTTATAAAAAAGCACGGACTAGTAAAAAAGAAGGACTCCGCGCCACTAACTAGACGTTGAGGTATCTCGAACTTGATACGCAACACACACATTCGCATCAAATCTCGCTCACACTGCATAAGGGTGGCTTCACGCTGTAGTACCTATGAGAACGTGGAGCCCTTTTTTTTACTAGTCTGTGATTTATCGTTGCGCAATAGATATGGATAGTTCAGTAAAACCTTTGCGTCAACATACTAAATGTTAGTTCACTGCGCCAACTGTCTGAGCTAACTCAAAACTACGCCATTGCGCAATAAAATGGAATGCGCCGAGCCGTGACGAGCTAAGTACGTCACTTTGCGAATTCTCCAGATGCTGATTGTGCGCCAACTCTTTTTCAGGATTAAGTTAACACCTATGTCATGACGCAGTAAACCAAATTGGCGCATCATCTCATTTCAGCTTTAACTCAATTACACTCTTATTGCACAGTTTCTTTGACAGACCCGTTGGTCGAATTGTCAGAGACCCTGGCCACGAAACCTAGTGTCGCGGGTTCGAATCCCGCTAGGGGCAAGTGTTTCGTGTGATGAACATGGACATTTGTACTGAAGTCATAGATGTTTATAAACGTATTAAGTATGTCTATCCGTTCGCCTAGTATCCATAGCACAAGCTTATAAGCTTACTTTGGAACTAGGGAATTGGTGTCAGTCTGGAGGATTCATTTATTAAATTATTCATTTATTACAGTGTTACACACGTCTATACTGGTCCGGAGGTTAAAGAAGTAAATGGCGATGGAAAAGAGTAACTAGTGAGTTTCTTGCCGGTTCCTCTCGATAGAATCAATCTTTCGAACCCGGCGGTAGATTAAAACATTTATTTAAAGCGAGGGAAAAACAAAATACTTTTCTATTTTGATAATATGTTCTTTTAAATGTGTATTTAAAGGAAAAGATTGAATAGTTCTTGTGTCACTTCTATATCTATATGATCACGACACCGGAAAGAAAATATCAAAGAAAAGACAAAAATAATTAAGAATCCATTAATTTATAAAAAGTGTATTATAAAAACGAAGTAAGTAACTGAGACTTTTTATTCAATATTTTTATTAAAGTCACGGAAGAAATTTATAAGCAAAGGAAAGTTTTTGTTCATATAAGCTATATAAATAGTTACCACATAATAAACTTGATTGTACCATCGGACTCGGTAGATTAATTTTACCAAGAAAAACCCCTTGCAAACTCGGTAGTTATGCAATAAATATTATGTTTTACATTTCATGGGAACTAATAAAAAATGTAGTGCACTTGTATTGAAAGGATTATAGTGCTATCCACTCTATGTTCCACAGATCCTCCGTAGAGGAGGGACATGAGGAGAAAGATAAATAAACACACTGTGTGTGGTCGGCCGTTACCCTTACCCGACTGCGAGCAAAAGGAAGAGTAATGTTTAGTTTATTTTAGACGCCATTTGTATGGTTTTACGAGTATTTAAAGTAAATGGGTTCTTTAGCCTTGAAAGTTAATGTATCAAATCAATATCGCTGGATTCGTTGTCGCTTAGTCTGGTATGGAATGTGAATGAGAGTGAAAAACCGGCCGTTGACAGGTTTCGTAATCATTTTGACCGAATGCATGGGTAATCAAATTTAATAATGCGCTACATTATATCTATTACTAGCCGTGCCCGCGGTTTCACCCGCATTTATGGTAAATGTTATATAGCCTATGTCCTTCCTCGATAAATGAGCTATTAACACTAAAATATTTTTACAAATCGGACCAGTAGTTCCTGAGATTAGCGCGTTCAAGCAAACAAACAAACTCTTCAGCATTGTATATTAGTATAGACTAGTATAGACTATCCCTATCTATCCCTATGCAGGCGTGATTGTAGGTATGTATGTATCTATTCTATTATTGTGGAATTTAATGTATAAAATTGGTTGGATAAATGATTTCTTGATGTTTTCAGACGCAGCTAGTGTTATGAATACATGCTTTGATTTCAAGTCTAGGAAATATCGCTTGGTGGCTACATGGTGCAACTAATATCGGATTGTTCATTAGACAGGGTAGGTAATTTTTGACAGTCTTGTATGGAATAGTACCCCTGCCCCAAGAATTTGTTCGGTACTAGAAAAATATTTTTTTTGGAGTTAAATAGCTAAAGGGGTCCTGGGTCCTTTATCACTTAGGGATTTATATTATAGTGACATTCATAAATAATATAATCACTTTGATATCGGAAATTTTAATGTTCTGCTGACATCATTAACTGGTATTGTCACTCCCATCAAGTTGACTTACAGACTAGTTTTAATCCAAGTTGTTTTTCAACGCATCCTGTAAGTACACACTTTAAGTACCCCCGCAGCCGGAAACCATAAAAAATACTTTTACGAACTTCGAAAAACGTCCCGTTTCACCGACTGCGTAATAAGCTTGTACCTACGCTTACGTATTTTTACGGGACACAAAGGGTTACGTAAGATATTCGCAATTAGAAGGGAATTGTTCAAACGGCCCTGTGACATGGAGACGTAATCCTTGTTACGTATGGAGGGTAAGCGGTTGGAAAATAAAAAATGGAGCAAGGACTATTTGCGCTACTTAACAATACAATCAATTCTTTTGGTGGTCATAACAATTTGACGTCATTCATTGAATTAGCGATGTATTTTAAGTACCATTATAAAAAAATAAAAAATGTATCCCTTTAATGAAGCTTACTATATTACCAATATTTCACAAAGTTATTTTGTTTATTTTACCATTTTTGACTTACTAAATGTTAGAATTCCGCTGACAATGGTTTAATAAAGAAACGTGCCGTTTACTGCAGTAAAGAAATCTCAGTTAAGCTTAACGGAGAAGTAGAAACTACAATTAGATGTTATTAAAATTGCAAGATTATTACAAGTCAATCAATTACGTAAAGGTAAGTTAGTTAAAATTACAAAAAAAATTTACGTTTCATTTTTGGACCCCACATCATTGAAATAGTAGCTATTGTTATGGGTGTTAGACACCACTGAAATATTGGTATAATTTTATGAATGAGATTAAATACCTTAAATCCATTGATGTCAATCACTGGTTCATACCTTTAACAACAACAAAAAACAATTAATTACTTTGAAATACATGTTATATCAAATTAGTCGACGAAATTTCAATATACGTAGTATCATGGGCGTACGCAGCTTTTGGTCCAGGGAGGAGGCAATACAACACTTTTTGGTCCAGGGGGGGAAATAATATTATAGATAATAAATTACCAGCAAGTACCTACTTTGGCACACGAATTTCAGGGGGGCAGCAGCGGCCCCCTGGAACTGAATTGGGATTGCTTTCCTTTGCGTACGTCCATGCATAGTATGAATGAAAAAGTTTTTCCCCATTTAACGTATGTACCAGAAAACATGTAAGAACTTATCCAAAAAAAAAAAAATACTAATTTGATAAAACAGAAACGAAATTGATCACGGTTAAAGAAGTGTTTGGATGGAACTAGGAAATAGGTGAACAAGTGGGAACAGAGGTGAACAAGTGGGAACAAAGGTGAATAAGAGGGAAAAAGGTAAGAAATTATTATTGAATATATTTTTTTTACTTTATTATTTAAATTATGTATATTTAATTGTTTGACGGAAAATCCCCAACACAGTAATGACATATCAAGAGTAACAAAACAGTGACATTAAATGTGCGAATTTATGACAGTTGTGATTTAGTGGAAAATTACGACTTTGTCACACTGTGAACTGTCATTGAAAAATGATTTTAACGGCCATGGTATAAAATACATTTTTGATTGCGCTTCTTAAAGCTTTGATCCGAAGTTTATTTGCGTTTTTATGTCAATTTTCACAAAATTAGCGATTGGGTCGCTTTAATGCGAATTGTATATAGAGGATGTTGTTTCACTCCGGAGGGGGAGAGGCTAAGAGGAAATAATTTACGAGAGCTTCCCTTTTTATTTGTCGTTCGCCTTGAAACAAAGCCTTTGTCTTAAATTTCTACATGCATAGAATTGAGTATACTTACAGTACATGGAAACCCGAGTGAATGTTCGCCATGAAAATATTTATTTTCTCTTTACTTTCTCGTGGCAAAAATGACTGGCCGTGTTTTAATGTTTTTACTTACTGGCCGGAATATTATTACGTTAATTTGCGTTATTTTTTTATTTTGCGATTGGCCAGTAAAAAAGGGCTGTCGTGTTTTCGGATATTCTCTGTATTTTTATCCGTTCTTTTCAATTTCAGTTTCAATAGTAAGGCATTTTTATTTGGGTATGGTATTTGGAGTATTTTTTTTAGGTTGCAACTGGTGGCCGAATATTTATATGTATCTATGTGACATATAAATATTTGTATATGTTTATATGTAATATATTAACATATGTGAAACAATCTACTTGATTACATAGACATTTATAGGAATAAGTACAAAATTACTCATTCTCGTATAGGCCACAACAAAAGCATTTTTCTTTTAGGTACTAAAATATAGCATTATTTTCAGTCTGGTATTTTGTATTGGTTACGAATATAAATAAAGCATTTTTTTTAATAATAACTATAAAATGCTGGTTACTTTTTCTTACGAATTCCATCAATATTAGGATCCATTCAGGTTTGAGTGTGCCTAGCTTCAAAATCTTGGAAAGCTTAAACAGAAAATGCCTACTTTATAATAATGTCGTACGCTACTCTTTTAGAATTAGATCAATATATTAATGTCACCTATCATTATGTGTTGTTGTCTTATATCGTCCAAAGTTTCAACAAATATATTGTCACTTCCAACAAGTAGGTATATTGTAGCCTATGTACACAAAAAACTTAACAAATTTTACACCTAAAGAACCTCTCTATCTATTGGTGAAAACCGCATGAAAATCCGTGTAGTAGTTTTAGAGTTTATTTCGAACAGACAAGACAGACGCAGGGCAAGACTTTGTTTTATAATATTATACCACATCCGTTGTATTCAAGGACATTGTGCAGTATCACCCACTAGCTCACATCCTGCGCAGGAGTCACGGTTCATGGCGTAGAGTGGCCACGAAGTAGTCCCCATGGACTCCCTGGAACCGGGAACGAATCGACTTCACATGCCGACGTCATTATGTTTATATTCGATGCGTATCTGACATGTACAGGTGAGAAGAAAAGTGACAAGTCAGTAATTAAAAAAAAACATGTCCTATCCAAACGTAATTTTTCTCGGAACTATAGCAAAACAATTTTTGATCCCAGTCCATTACTTTTGTATAGGTAGGTAGATTGCAAACACAAAAACATATTATTTTTCTGTTTAAAATGTAATATACTTCTCTATACTGTCGATACAAAGGACAAGAATATTAATTATACGCAATTTATTTATTACACTTCATTTTAACCATTTTATTTTTTCAAGTTAATATCATACAGAACAAATCAATAAGAGATAGAAGAGTTATTATTTGAATAATACAACTATAATTCAATTGACGCATTTATTTATTTTCAACTATTAGAGCAGCAAGAAATGTGTTATTATAAGCAATAACTGGCAAACAATTTAATGACTTGCTCAATGGTATAATGAAAACAAATTACTTGTATGAAATATCATTGACCCAGCTGAACCAATAAATGTTCGTAGTTAACATGATTAAAAGTGAAAAATAGTTTAAGCAAAGACAAGTATAGGTATAGGTAGGTAATATACACACGTTAGTATGTTAAGTCCTATGTTGGTCTGGGACTAAAAAATAATGTGCCAACTGTGTCTCTTGCCTAGCAGGTCGTAAAATGCGACTAATGGTATATGGGGTTTTGGGTATGTGATTGTGTAGGTAACGAGCTAGCCACCTGTCACTACCTTTTCACAATTTGCCATCTAACCCACCCCATTGTCCCATGTTGGTCTGGGACTTAAAACTAATGTGCCAACTGTGGTTCTTGCCTAGCATGTCGTAAAATACGACTAATAGTATATCGCAGCCCAATTTTGTTTTTGGCTGAATGTGGTTAAAGGGGCCTGCTGCCCCTTCGGGGAGTATGGGCATGATGATATGTATGTATGTAGTATGTTAACAACGAAAATTTGTTGCACAACAGTTCTATATGACGTAACATATTGTGCGAATGTCAAGTTTTATTTTTAAATAACATGTTGTTTAATGACACGTGCTATTTGTAATGTAACCGTTTACACAGTTAATGTTTAGACAGAAAACAACCTTCAGTGCCGTAAAGCTTTGGTGGTCAAAAACAAAATATGATTTCATCTAGTTTTTCTTAATATTAGTGGTTCCAAACCAACCAATTTTGGTGTCAGATTATAAAATGGTTCCAAAATCATGGTATAATAAATCAAAATGTGAAAAAGTCCTGTCTCTTTAGGTTGTGTTAAACAGTTACAATGTAGTTGTTACTTAATAAGTATTTGTAAAAAATGCTTATTAAACGTAATGTGTTGTTGTTAACTGTACCGTTGATGGATCCAGCCTACCTCGTTATAATGCAGTGCGCATTTACATATTATCCATTTCTTTAGATCGTGTCGTGTCCTGTGGCGTTTCTTGTGTTTTTTTACATATTTTAATTTCATAGTGGCTAATAAATGACTCATGTGTTTCTTTAGATACAAGAACATTATATTTAAATATTTTCTTGCATATAAAGAAAATGAAATGTTACAACCTTTTTTCACCACGCCATGTTATGACCACCAAACAAACTACAAAGAAACAAAAACATAATTTAACTCAAAAAGTCCGCCGCATCAATTATTTACGCCAAAAAAGAAAAGTAATTTCACCGAAGAAGTTTCGATTGGATATATTATTTACCCCGTCGGGGGTTAGGTTTGCACTCAGAAGCCTGCATCCAGGGATGTGTGCAGTAAATCTAGTGACGCTGTCGCCTCTGCGGTACTTAGGTACAAATAACTAGTGCTGGGAAGTTTGTGGATACGAATATCCGAATTTTCTCTAGTGAATCGTTGGTAATATTGATTATTTTATATATTTATAATATAATCTAAAAAAGATAAGGTTGAAAACTTGAATGTGTGAGAGATTTACAGATGTCTAATATTCGGTTTTCTCGGCCCACCCGCTAGGGAAATAGCGTGAAGCTAGTTAGTTAGCATACTATCCCGCCCAGATTCTTACTGCACTTACTGCGCTCTCTGAATGAAGGAAGCCTTCTTTGTAAATCTTGAGGTATTCAACTGATTTTATTCATACCAGAGCCATGAGCATACTATCCTACTAATATAGGATATAAAAGTTGTTAATTTAGATGTTTATATATACTTAATCCAAGTAATTAAATAATATTTGGAAAAAATTGATATCTTCTATTACATTCTCATGATCTCCTGACGCTAAGCGATCACTACACACTTGCACCATCGGACATATCATAGATATCTACAACAGTTTAGATACCTCTGTGTGTTGCAGTAGATATGTAAACCTGCTGGTTTCTTCGTTCATCATCTTCCTAGCGTTATTTCCCGTGCTTAGACGGGGTCCGCTTGGACCATGATCCAGGATTTAGCGAGTCTGGTAATTACATTGAAGCGACTGCCGATCTGACCTTCGTAACCCTAGGATAGGGGAACCAGACAATTTTTGGATCATGGTTACAAATTCAAAGTCGTTTGAATTTGCAGGTTTCATCACGATGTTTTCCCTCACCGTCGAGCTAGTGGTATAAATATGTACATAGATTTGTAAAATCTAGAGGTACATGCCCGGGTTTGAACCCGCACTCCTTGGTTAAGAGGCGCGTGTCCTTACCATTGAGCTACCACTGCTGGTTTCTTCGTTATTAGTATCATAATGAAATTCGAAGACCATTATCACGAAAGAGGAAACTGTCTGACTGAATAGTTGTGTCTTCACGAGTGCGTAATATCCGATACACCTGTATCCGAATGTTCGAGTACTTAAAGAGCATCGCTATCCGGGCAGGTCTAACAGCGTGTAGGGCGGCGTAAAGTTACTTTGTTCTCGGAGTAACGGCCGCTAGACTTTCACAATGATTTGCGAGGTCGGACCCTCACCGACTTACTGCACTCTCGGAATGAAGGAAGCCCTCTTTGTAACTCCCGATGTGGTAAACTAATTTTATTAGGACCAAAAACCTTAAAACTGGAGTTTTCTTTATTAAAGTTGAAGTTTATTAGAGATGGTGATGTGAAAAATATTAAAGGGAAAGCAAGATGAAGTTTGCAATGTCTTGCATATTTTATTAAAGTGTCTCACTGGGTTAACAAATGAACTAACAGTATACTGTTAATCAAAATGTGAAAAAGTCCTGTCTCTTTAGGTTGTGTTAAACTGTTACTATGTAGTTGTTACTTAATAAGTATTTGTAAAAAATGATTATTAAACGTAATGTGTTGTTGTTAACTGTACCGTTGATGGATCCAGCCTACCTCGTTATAATGCAGTGCGCATTTACATATTATCCATTTCTTTAGATCGTGTCGTGTCCTGTGGATACGAATATCAAAGATCAAATATTATGTATACATAATATTTGATCTTTGACCGATACCTACAAGTAAATAGCCTGTCTAAGCACGAGTTGATAAGCAATGTATTCACATCGATCTATATATAGATGAAAATATAAGTAATATGCTGGTATAATTTTTTTTGTCAAAGCTGTTGAAAATAGCTTTTGCTTTTGTAATATTTGCTTAAACATTATATTGCGAAATTAATTTTGCCTCTCAGTTCATCTGTTATGTAGCCACCCTATTAACCTCCTCATTTGTTAATTGATTTTAATAATATTTGGTACGTCAAAAGTTTGGACCATAAAAAGAGGTATATATTACTTTTACTTCTGAAGAATTTATAAAGTGCCTGTGTACAATGCAACACATCAAGTTTCACGCCGACCGACAGCGCTGCAGGTTAACCTTATATAATATAATATATATTGTATATAAATAGACATATATATATATATCTTATCAAGAAACACTATGTTGCAGTGCACAGTTCGGTTGCATTTAGCATCCACTCTAGAAAGGCGGAAAAGGGTAGGCAGTAAATCTCCCACCGTGTCAGGATCCGGTCTGCGAGACATAACTACACTTGATCTATGTACGCGTGAATACTGTAGATTTCATTTATATATTATAAGTATTATATATTTATCTAGAAAGGTTTATGGACTACGAGATGGAATCTTGATCTAACTTAGAAACTTATTGTGGTAGCTTTTATTTACCTTGCAGGATTGGTATGTAGGTCGATCGTTTTAACATTTGTGAGCTAATTTTCAAAAACACTTGCTGACTTTCGATCGAGCTGATATTTGGAATACTAATGTATATTTGGTGACCATATATATACTCTTATAGATAGTCTGATGATGGAGACATAAGGCAGCCACAGAAATAATAATCCCTGAAGGGGTAGGCAGAGTAAAAGGGGCAGCAAGCCCCTTTAACCACATTCAGCCAAAAACAAAACTAGACTGGGTTAAATGGAACATTGTGTAAAAAGTGAAAAGTGGCTAGCTCGTCGCTTACATAATCACATACCCAAAACCCCATATATCATTTACGACATGCTAGCAAGAAACACAGTTGGCAAATTCTTTTTAAGTCCCAGACCTACATGGGACAATGGGCTGGGTTAGATGACAAATTGTGAAAAAGTAGTGACAAATGGCTAGCTTGTTGCCAACATAATCACATACTCAAAACTCCATTTCCATACTAATATGGAGTTACCTTTTTGTTGAGTCGCCTTTTACGACATGCTAGGCAATTTTTTTTTTAATGGTTACTTGATTTTTAGATCAGTAAAAAAAGAAAATTCAGTGTATGTGTACACTTTTCAGTTCAATCGGTCATAGGCGTGTGATTAAAAATTAATTGTGATTTTTTTAACGGACAGCAACATACATACTTAATACAGATCTGATGGCCATTTGCTAACGACTTAAAAAATAAAACTGAGTTAGGTTACATAGAAAACAATGAAATAAAAAAAAATAAAAAAATTAAAAATTACAAGCATCGCTCACACAATTAGTAAAACAATATCCAATACAAATAATCGCATTTTACGACATACTAGACAAGAACACATTTGTTTCATAAATAATAATAAATAAATTCTCCAGACCGACACCAATTCCCAAGTTCCAAACTAAGCTTGTGCTATGGATACTAGGTAAACGGATAGACATACCTACTTAAAAAGTTTATAAACATCCATGACTCGACTGCAAATGTCAATGTTCATCACACGAAACAGCCCCTAGCGGGATTCGAACCCGCGTCCCTTGATTTCGTGGCCAGGGTCTCTAACCACTCGACCAACGGGCCAGTAAATTCATACTTTTTAAGTCCGTACAACATAGATTCAACTTTTAAAAACCAGCAAATCATACCAAATAAATCCACAAAGTTTATTATGGAACATCAAAAGTGTCACTCCAGCGCCGCACGAGACGGAGGGGCGGACCCTCCGAAACGCATAAACACAGCTTAATATTTAGTATCGATCACGTTGATGCCCGCCTATCTATATGCACTATATACCTGCAACGGACCCTTCCTGATCTAGCCTGATGTATGCATACCTATTGTACCTACTCTAGGGCTGACGGGGTTCGTTCGAGTCTTATAATAAAGGCAATAGGGATGATGACTGCATTAAAAGACTAGAATTCTATTCAATCCGTCCGTTAGATTATACACAAATACTAGACACATATTTTTCGTTTTATCAAATTAATAAAAAATTACAAAGTTACAGAGCATCAAAGTTTTGGAGTGGGGGCTTGCCCGTCACTATTTAGTAAAATTTTTAATAAAGCGTGACGTCACGCGCACCTTAAGCGCATTGTATCTTCGTCAATGTTTGTTTAACAAATAAATGAAAAAAATATGTGTTCAATATTTTTTTTATTATCTAACTGACGGACTAAACAGAATTTTTTAGTCATCTAGCCCATTGGTGAAAATTATGACCAATTCAATTCTAAAATTGAATATTTTTTTAACAATTGTGTAAAGAAAATATGTCACAACATCAGGATCGGTGGCCTGAGGATGTGGGCATTCATATTCTTCATCAGCCATGTAGGTAACTTCAGCAAAAGATAACGCGATGGAAGTTATGAATCACTTTATTCAGGCACTTAGAATAATTACAAGTACACTATCGATGAGACAGACACACTCGTGTTGTTCAGTCGGAGTCCGAGCTAAGAATGAGCTGCCGATTCTTAGCCTTCCAACACGTGCATGTCTGCGTTCTTCGACCAATCAGAGAGCAGCGCCGGTGCTGCCAACATGGCGGACTGGACGGCGACTGTCCGGATCCGGAAGTCAACGTTAATCAGTTAACCGTCCATCCACTGCGACATATATATACTCGTATACATATATAAAAGAGGTTAGCGTTTCAAACGTAGTTTTTCGATAATTATGAAATAAATAATATAATTATCTATGGGAAATATACAAGTTTATTTTTAATACATAAGAAAATTTAAACACGGGTTAAATAATTTAATTTAAAGTCTCAGTACAAAAAAATATAATCGTATCTCGAAAACTAACGAAGTTACAAGCTTTTAGTGCTGCTTGGTTGTCCTCATGCAAGTATGGTTTGCAATTATCACGAAGTAAATCTTACAAAATCTGACAAATAATGCGCAATACCTAAATCAAACTTTTGATTGGGCTGTTGGTCGAGTGGTCAGAGACCCCAGCCACAAAACCAAGGGTCGCGGGTTCGGATCCCGCTAGGGGCAAATGTTTATGTGATGAACATGGACATTTGTACTCGAGTCATGGATGTTTATATACGTATTTGAGAATGTCTATCCGTTCACCTAGTATCCATAGCACAAGCATAAGTTTAGTTAGGAACTAGGGAATGTCAGTCTGGAGAATTAATTTATTTAATAAAATGGTCAAAAATCTAATAGCAGACACATATATATAAACATAGATCTACTATAAGCATATGACTTATAAGTTATTGTAGCTATTATTACCTACATAAGGTCTGTAATCCTGTCCTCAGACAGGATAAGAACGAGATTATGTGTATGGACCTTTAACCACGATTCAATATGTCTAGTATTCCAGTGTATGAAATGCGGAGTCGAGGAGATACTATGATCCCTTCTTAGACCCCGTTTAAAAAACAATGTCTGAGAAACAGGAGAAAAAGATAATATGTGTGTATGTGTCTTACTAAGACCATTTGTCAAACAATAAGTGTTTTACTTAAATTTACTTACTAAATACTACCTTTTCCCCACGTCTCTACCTGCTTGGTATTTGGTTTGTGAAAATTCCGGGGCGTTAGCCTGATTAAATATAAGCTAAAGACATGTCTGGTCAGTCACATACATTTTAGATTTCGTATAGACTTGACACAGACAGATGTCGCTACAGGCATCATTTAGACTGAGAGATACAACCGAATAAAAACGTTATTTTTTCACTTAGAAAAAATGTTTTTTTCATAAAATAAGTTATTTACGTCATTTCTTAGACAATTTATAAGTAGCTATACGTAAGTAATGATTTGGATAGTCTGAGAAGTTTTTAACTAAGGTATCAAAGTCTTTACGGTGCGACAAGTCGCATCTATACTATATTAATATTATAAAGCTAAAGTGTTTGTTTGTTTGTTTGCTTAAACCCGCTAATCTCAGTAACTAATGGTCCGATTTAAAAAAAAAAAAACAGTGTTAGATAGCCCATTTATCGAGGAAGATAAGATAACCCATTTAACCATATACGCGGGTACAGCTAGTCTCAAATAAAACACACTACATACGTGCTTAAGTAGAAATTGCGTTCTCAATTTTGTATAGCTGCAAACTTTAAAACGCATTAATTATTGTCTGGCAGCCCTAGCCGGGCCAGACGGCTAGACGCCGAGACAGGGGGGGCAGGGGGGAGGGGGGCACTGGTCTGTTAAATGAAATCACTGCCACTCGATTTCAGAGCTGTGCATTGGACATTTTGCGCTCGTCTGCCCTTTTACGCCTATTGTTTTTCCGAAGATGGGCGCCATTATATGGATTTTTCTGTTTGCCTGTTACTTCATAGTGTATGCATGCCTTTTCTTTCTAATGACCCGCTTTTGCTATGTTAAATTTTTTTTGTCCGATGTTGGTCTGGGACTTAATAAAGAATGTGCCAACTGTGTTTCTTGCCTAGAATGTCGTAAAAGGCGATTAATGGTGTATGGGGTTGTGTAGGCGACGACCTAGCCACTTGTCACTACTTTTTCACAATTTTCCATCTAACCTAGTCAATGTTTTGGCTGAATGTGGTTAAAGGGGCCTGATGTCTCTTTGACTCTGTCTACCTCTTCGGGGATTATGGGCGTAATGTTGTTATATTTTTAAGTAGGTATTTAAGCGTTGTAGATACCAGTCGAGAATTGGTGTAAGGGAATTAAATGTTTGACATAGCACCTTAATTTTTAAATCTTAAAACACTAGCGAAGTAAATACAAATGTTTTTATATTCTCCTACCAAAATGTTCTATATCCTACTAGAAATATTATAAATGCGAAAGTTTGTTTGGATGTGTGGATGTTTGTAACTCTTTCACGCAAAAACTACTCAATGTATTTTAATGAAACTTTAAAATAATGTAGGTTATACACCCCGAACAGCATATAGGCTATATTTTATCTACGTACCACGCGAGCAATCTTTTTTATAAATGGTTCATATTAACTTTTCTTAAATATTTGATTTTAAAAATAATTTGCCTTGTTTTACGATTTACAAAAATTATGGTAATTTACTTAGTTATCATATATCGTATTGATGGTATTTTTCTGTATTTGGGGAAAAACATCATAAAATGCTTATCATATTATAACAATACCTGTCTTTTCATTAATGGCATCTGTTAATCTAGTATATTTTAGAAAACCCTCAACAACACATGTGATAACAAACAGCTCATGATTGAACAGCATCACATACTTCTTAATCAGACCATTATAAACAAGCAAAGCATTGTATCGCAGAAATTACAATTAATAAAAGTATCTATCACAAACACCCATCCCGATACCAGTACCAATATTTGTTTGGGACTTGGATCGAAGCCGCAATAAACATTCGTCTCTAAGAGAACACTGTCCCAAAAGTATTGTCTAATAAAAAAATCGCCACCAAAATTCCCAAACGCGACTGTTTCCAACGCCGCAATTGCGTCCATATTTGTCCATATCTGACGTCCGTTAGGACACCATTTTGAATTCGCGTCTCATATTACGCGGTAGAAACTTTTTTCGCTTGTTAGGTCAGCAAATAACAGGCTAGTGTCGCCACGGGAACAGAAATAATGGGGGAATGTTGTTAGACAAACATCGATAAATAGAGGGAACAATGCGGTGTCACATCTAAAAAAGTATAAAATGAAATGAAATTGGAATGGAATGAAATGAAATTGTCTTTATTTACGTAGGCTTCAAAAAAAAACACTTATAAATCGTCAGAATGAGATCAATATTTACCGGTTCAAAAAGTAGATTCTATCGAGAAGAAACCGGCAAGAAACTGGACAGGTCCTCTTTTTAAAATGTATGTTTAGTATATATATAAATTAATGTATGAAAATGTATGTCTAGTATTTGAGTATAGATTGTTTTATTTCTGTGAGTCTGTCTGTCTGTCTTTTTGAGTCTACATATTGTATTAGGTGTTGGGTTTGTGATTACGTAGCGACGAGCTAGTCAGTTAATACTACTTTTTCAGAATATTCCATCTAATGCAATTCAATTTTATCTTTGGTGCGGGCGTGATTTTATATTTAAAATGTGTAATGTAAGACCTATGTAATGTAAGATGGTATTTTAAATAAATAATGTCTTCGAGTTATTCGTCTATGTTTAGTGAACATAGCGGTGGTAGTGCAATGTTAAGGACACCCGCCTCATAACCGAGGGGTGCCCGGGTTCAAACCCGAGCACGTACCTCTGGATTTTTCAATTCTATGTACGTATTTATACCACTGGCTCAGCGGTGAGGGAAAGCATCCTGATAAAACCTGCAAATTCAAACAACTTTGGATTGGTAACCATGATCCAAAAATTGTCTAGTTCCCCTATCTTAAGTTCACGAAGGTCAGACCGGCAGTCGCTTCTATGTAATTACAAGACTCGCAAAATCCTAGATCATCGTCTAAGCGGACCCTATCTAAGCACGGGACATAACGCTAGGAAGATGATTATGATAACGATGTTTAGTGAACATAGCAACTGTACTGCTAGTTAAAATTTACTTATTTATTAAGAGAAGTCACTTTGTGCTTAGCTATTTCAAGTCTTAAGAGGTTCTTACCCTTAGTACGTCACTAACAAAAACCAAAGTGAAATAGCTTCTAGTTATTCCGTTTTGCCAAATCTAGTGAGAACCGCCAAAGAGGGCTTAAGCAAAAAGAAAATAGGGTGAAACGAGGTTATATTTTTGACAAAGGGCAAAGGTCACCCCTGTATTAAGCTAAAGGGCGATATAGGTTATAATTTAGATGAATTCTTTAGTGGAGATTTAAACCTAGACACGTGTGAATCTAGATTCGTGATTGGGCGACGGCCTGAGAGACGGGTAGGGTTTAAATTGGGGTTGAAATTAAAGGGGTGAGGAAGGTACGGGAAATGAAGTTATGATGATTTGTCGTTATTATTTTGGAATATTCTAAGAGTACCTACTGTTGTGGAACGAGTGTGAGTGCAGGAAATATATTTATATTTTTCGTTGTTTTCTTTTTTTTAAGTAAGTTTACTCGAGTACAGTTGAAGGACGGTGGAACATAAATATTGTGAATTTTGGGATAACATATGCAATTTTATAGTTATTTTCATATTTCGTTTTTTTTAGTATAGATTTTTGAAGAAGTTAACTTCTTCTAATGAATTCATATTAGAAGTTTTAAAGGCAAGAAATAATTGTGATTTAACCAAAACAAATGAAATCCAATGTTTACGATTAAGGTCAAAATAAAAATCGCTTTTAGGTTCAGCAGTCATTCGCTCAGTAAAAGAGGGTTGCCCTCTGGGGTATTAATGGTAGGTAGGTAAAGAGGTCATTATACCTTCCATATAAATTAAAAATATCTGTTACCTGTTACCCAAGGAGTGGCTTAGCCGGACATGAACAAATAAAAATAATATTATAATGGGGTCTCAATTATGTTAATATGTCCGTCGGTATGTGCGTCCATTTGTATCACTTGTCTGTTGAAATGGGAGGTTTAGAGTCCCCTAAAAGTTTTGAGAAATCGTTTTGTGTACTTCAAAATACTTCAACTTCATTGGATACTAACTGTTGCCCACGGTTTCGTCCGCGTGGAACTAATCAAACAAAAACTTATTTTACGCGCATAGTAACATGGAGTGCTTTGTAATAATGTCCTCCTAACCGATATCGGTCACGGCGGCCAATCTCAACGAGCATTAGCCATTTGCGCAGGAGATATTATAGTGCACATGTGAGTGCGCAAACACAGGTGCACTCTCTATTCCTTCATTCTCATAGTCCGGTGAGACGGCAATCCGACATGACCGGAGAGGTCAGGCGCAGGACCAACGGCTTAACGTGCTTTCCGAGGCACGGGGGTGAATATACCGCCAACTTCCTGACTCCAGACTGTTACTGAGTAATTTAAATATTGAAATAACCAGCCACAAATTCTTGGTCCGACCCGGGATTTGAACCCGGGACCTCTTGGTCCTTAGGCAGCGCATGCTACCACTAGACCAACGAGGCAAACAAATTTGCTTTGTAACTACAGCTATGAACAACCAGTAAAGTACCGTCAAAATCAGTTCAGTAGTTTTGGAGATTACCCTGATCAAAGAGCCTAACGAAAACAGACGTATTTTTTTTAGTTAAAGTTTAAGCTATCTCCTAAATGAAATACATATTATCCAAAAAATAACGAGTATATGGATTTAAAGTAATCTTTTTAATCAATGTTAATTGTCAATATGAAACACATCATTATTAAATTTTTGTGCTTCTTTGTCCTTTTGTAAATAAATAAATAAAAGTAAGTAATCGGTATTCGACCTCTAGACGACCGATGCACGGAACTCTTAAATCAATACTCGTCCTTTTTTCTTCGCCGCCATAAATCAGGGCCAGCATTTAAAAGCTTAGAAACGTGTCGAACGATTTAGGTGGCGTCGTTCTAATTTCACTCCCGCAGGATGTTAGGGAACCGATAACTTTGTTTTATGACGGATTTTAAGGGACACCGTTTAGGTACTTTGATACTGAACGGCGGGACTTGTCATCTGACATCGGGTTAATCTTGAGTACAGGGTCTTAAACTTATTCTTCTATTCGTTCATTTATTTGTACATACATACATACATAACAAGGTAGGCAAGGGGGGCTAACGTCTCCCAGGCTCTTCAACCTTTACATAAATGAGCTCATCGTTGCCCTCAGCGGGATTCGTGTTGGCTGCCGAGTTGGTGATGTTTGCATCAACAGCATCAGCTATGCGGACGACATGGTCCTGCTGGCTCCAACGATGGGTGCGCTCAGAAAATGTTGAGTGTATGTGAGAGACATACACATGATCATGGTCTCTGTTATAATGTTAAAAAGAGCGAGTTCATGGTCTTTAAGGCTCCTGGAAAATGTCCTTGTGTAGTACACGATCTGTTTTTGAATGGAGTAAAGTTGAACAGGGTTTATCAATTTAAGTACCTTGGTCACTATGTTACAGACGACCTTAAGGACCATGACGATATTGAGAAGGAACATAGGGCGTTGGCGATCAGGTGTAATATGCTGGCTCGCAGATACAGGAACACAGTTGGACAAATTTATTGGTGTTTAAGGGAATTATACATACTTTAATGACCTTAACGCAAAAATGTTATTTCCGGCATCCCCGAAAACGTTGGCAGAGTCCGAAATAGCAAGATCCTATAACAACTTTTAGCCAAAAATAACATTAGTTTGGGATTGATGGAACTTTGTAAAAAAAAATATAATGTAAAGCGGCTACCTCTTCCCTTACACAAAACAATACCCAATTGACCATTAATTCATCTTTTAAAACTTGTTAGATAAGAAACACATAAATAAATAATAAATAAATTCTCCAGACTGACACACAAATTCCCTAGTTCCAAACTTAGCTTATCACCTTGTGCTATGGATACTAGGTGCACGGATAGGCATACCTAAATACGTTTTATAAACCTCAATGACTCGAGTTCATCACACGAAACATTTGCCCTTAGCAGGATTCTAACCCGCGACCCTTAGTTTCGTGGCCAGGGTCTCTGACCACTCGACCAACGGACCTGTCATTACATAGTAGCAACCGTGCAGAAACCGTGGTATATATATAGATAGCTTATTTGATTTAACCTAAATTATATCATCATCCCTATTGCTATAATAACAAACGAAATTAATTAACGATTTAATTAACTATCGAACTTCATCCACTGGACATCAATAGAGATAGATCTATCCACTTTACCAAGTAATTTACTCATTAATAAAATCCACACCTAACATAGACTAAACGTACTCGATCGATGGATTTAATTAAAACTGAAATCGCTAGCTCGGCCGTGGAATCAATCTATCGATAAACATCGCTTATATACGGGGTTGCAATAGTTTTAGTCATTAGAAATCAATTTTCAACTACTTGAAAACGTTTACGTCTAAAAAGTTTGGAAGATTTCACAAATGGGGTTGTTAATTACTTTTAGAAAAATCTGTTACTTATTTTAGATGAGGGTAAATGTAAGAGGTTTATTTAGGCTGGACAACATAATATGTAAAGTTGAACACGGTTTATAAACGGTAAATAAAGGCTTGTAAATCCTATCGTAGAAGTGTAAATACCGTACACCGTTTGGCTCCTGGGTAGGTAGATGACGAGTGTATATAAATATATGGCTTATAAAATGTTATTTGCGTTAGCTGTGACCTACTGAGCGAAGTCTTTGCTGATGCTACACCGTAATCCAATGGTATAACTAGTGTTTAGTCTTTTAATTTGGACTTTTTGTAAAGTTTTTGAAATCTATTTAAATACAGAATAATTCGACATTGAAAACTGATGTTTATACATGGCATCTAAACTACTGTTCTTTATTCAAGAACTACATAAAACATATTATCGCGTTTGGTTCCATTTATGCTATTTGTAAATAATGCAACCATCACATTTCTGAAGTTAAATTTCTAATACATCAAATTTAACTCTTATTTTGACACCACTTAGCTACGACCCTGTATATTCTATGCCTTCTAAATTGGTTCGATGCGTACCCATTAACGATCACTTAGCGCGCTAAACAAAGCCGCCATGTTGCGCCCGCATACGAATACAAAAGTGCTTATTGAGACACGGGAAGTGCGTGAGACGGAACAGATGGCAGAAAGGACTTCCTGTTGGCGCCAAACTAGTGCCACTAGTTTGAATATAAAAAGGTTTGAGGATATTATTAATACTATTTTTATCATCCTATGTTGGTGTGCGACACAAGAAGAAAGAGCCAAGTTTGTTCCTCTCTTAGCAGGTAAAAGGTATGTGCTGGAACTCCTGGATATTGGGTATGTGCCACTAGTCTCTTTTTCACAATTTTCATCATACCTGAATCAATATTTTTCTTTGTTTAAATGAACTTATTGTTCCTCTGCCTACCCGTTAGGGTATTTCGGGCATGATGATGGTATGTAAATACATATTTTAAACTGTTAAGTTAGGTAACAAATTGAAAATATCTGGAATAATATTCCACTTTGGCTTAATTGTTATGTATATGCGAATGAAGTTGCGATCAGAAGTTTAATCACATAGAAGGCCAATTAGCCCAAATTATGTCGCCAATCCTAGCTAATAAAATACTTCGAACTTATAAGATGCTAATGCATTTAGAATCAGAATATTATATAGGACTAGTTGTGCCCGCGGTTTCACCCACGTTTATGGTTAATGTTATAGAGCCTTACTCAAAAAATAGGCTATCTAACACTGAAAGAATTTTTAAATCAGACCTGTAGTTCTTGAGATTAGAGCGTTCAAGCAAACAAACAAACTATTCAGCTTTATATATTAGTAAGTAAGTATTAGTATAACTGACTAACTAACTAAACTTCCCGCCTTCCCTAGCGGGGTAGGCAGATAGATTTATAAGTGTTGCCGACACTGGCCTCATTAGTTTTATATTAATACTTTTTACACATTTTATTATTTTTGTATTCAAGTTTAGAATTCCAATTTTATTTTTATATAAAGCACCTATAGTTTTTCTAGTAGTCTCTTTGTAAATACGTCTGTTCACACCATGGCAGTTTCTATCAATTATAATTAGTATTAGTATTTTATATAGGATATTGGTGGGTAATCCCTTAAAGCTGCCTTATCTACCTATACGAAGTTCCTTTAGAAAGACTGTCACATGTATTATACAATCGAGATGTTAAGATCATCATATATTCATGACGGTATTAATATCGTGACTGTATTGCATTATAGTGTAAACTCCATGTGAAGCCAATTAATACTTATTAACATAACATCAAGCCCATAATCCCCGCAGGGGTAGGCAGAGTCAAAGAGGCAGGATGTTCCTTCAACCACATTCAGCCAAAAATAAAGCCGGGCTGGGCTAGATGAAAAATTTAAAAAGCAGTGACAAGCGGCTTACCTGTCGCCTACTCTGTCACATACCCAAAAGCCCGTAAACTATTAGTCGCCTTTTACGACATGCTAGGCCAAAACCTCAGTTGTCACATTCTTTATTTTTGTCCCAGATAAACATGGGCCAAGTTCCAGACCAACATGGGACATACGTAAGTCTTATTAGTAATACATAAATTGATTTATACTACCACATCTATCTTCTAGTACTAAACTAAGCATATTGTGCTTGTGTCTTAGGAGAAAATGAAAATCTCGTGCTTAGTTGGGGTCTGTTACGATACTTAGTTTAGCCGTTACACAAAGAAATAACTATGGATGTGTAATCATGATCCAATTTGTTTGTTTCAGATCAAATGGTCAGCAGGTCAGATGGCTGGTGACATATGTTATAACCTAACTCGCTAAATCCAGGTCTTCTATCACAAACTGGACATACCGCTAGGAAGATGAAAATAACTAACTTTTGGACATGTCACATTCATTTTACCGAATTTCGTTGTTCCGAAATAATCATATGTGCTGTGTTATTATAATGAATGCAACATGCATATGCACTATCAGTGCCAAAATCATTTCAAAGTAAACGGAAATCGTCCAGACACGCGGAAGCGACGCGGCGTGTCAACATGTCATGTCCATATTAATGATATTGTTAATTCATGTACTTTCTGTATACTATATTGGCTCTAATAGAGACAGAGAGATACAGAGATGTATTACTGTGTAAGTGTAAACTACTTAAGCAATTTATGTATACAAATATAGTTTGATATTCTTCTCTTTGCATCCGTCTGTATTCACGTTGAGATTACGGTACGAATTTAAATCTACTTTTATAAATAAATTGGCGTACCGATTTTAGGATAGATTGATTTATTAAGAAATATACAAGCTTTGCAATAATTCTGACAATTGTCTTGGTTTCCTTATTTTTCCCTAACTAATATATTATTGCAATTTATTACCATAGGGCTTTCGGGCCTGGTATTTAGGAGGCCTATGACTGTTCTGAGAAAGAAACTGAACTTTTCCAAGTAAATTTTTGAATGCAATCTTGTAATTTCTCCCGGGCCGAGCTACTCGTAGACATAACCTTCAAGAACACCCAAGAAACTACGAAGTACGCAATACTAATAACACGAGACTGTAGTAGATATAATTAATGGCCGTATAATATCAGTTCTATTTATTGTTCACTCCACGCAACACAATAAAAAGGTTATTTCTCAAGCTGGTTCCGTGCGAGCGCGCGCGCAGCGACGCGACTCGCCCGACTTGCCTGCGACTCGCCTAATGACCGACGACAAACGATCATGTTAATATGGATATTACCGGCAATATCATTTTTTTTTTACTCACCCTCTTGCATTGTTTTTAACTATGGTACACTCTTCATTGTAATTCAAAGTATATCTACTTTGATATTATCATATGTAATCTACCTGAACATGATACGTGTTATTTATTATATAATGATTTAATTTTACTAGCCATAATCACATAATTTGCAAATTATAACAATAAATTTATTGCTTTATACGTTATGTATTAAAAGAAATATTAAAAAAAAACCTATTTATTTATTTGTACCACGTCAAAAATAAAACATTTTTACCGGCTTTTGCACTTAAAAGGGTTAGAATCTTTATATGTATGTATTTGTATAATTTTGAGTACATTTTAAAGTACTAGCTTTCTATGTTTTCGTTAGTATAAAATATATAGAATTAAGCTTAAGAGTGATATTATGTCATCTGAAGTCATATATTGGATAAAAGTAATTCTATTGATAAGATAAATTAAGTTTGTGTCTAAATGTGAACCTAATTCTGTTTAGAAGGTTTTGCATAACTACAAATGTTTAATTTTCACACAATTTCACATTTGTAATATTAGTAAGAAAATAATCAGGTAATGTCCACACAAATCTAACGTAAACAAACTAGCTGGAGCGGGCACTCGTCCCAAGTTCAATGCTGGGCGACCATTAAGTTTGAAGGACGCGCGACCTTCCGCTGTGCGTTCCTCATTGTGCCCCAAATTCCCGATAGAAAGTGTTCTAATCATATTCCATTCTGAATTTATAACTATTATATACAGAGGAGGTAGCTCAATTGTGAGGACGCACGTTTCTTGCACAAGGGATGCCGATTCAAACCCGGGCACCATTGGATTTTGTAAATCTACGGATTTATTCTACTTGTCCGGCGGTGAGGGAAAACATGGACGTTCATACAGTCAGTATGGATGTATAACTATGACCTAGGGTCTAGTCTAGGGTAACGAAACAGTCAAATAGGTAGCCACTTAAATGTATGAATCAGACTTGCCAGAATCAAAATCCTGGATCATGGTCTAAGCAGTTTCCTTATAAAGAATTGTATGTCCTTTCGATTAACAAACAATTAAAATAACGACTCAACCGAAGATTTGCCACTTTCTACATTACTGCAGAAAACGTTAGCTTGTCACGTTTCAAGCAAACTAAATGTCTAAATGATTTAAATTACCGACGTTCCCTTTAAAGTATCTAGAGCTAGCATCAGTAAGGAACCTCAAAGAACTGAGTAAAGTCTGAAGCAAGACTGTTCTGCGAATGCGAGATAAATTAAAATGAAGTACATTTATTTAACGTTCGCGTTCGAACAGAACATTTACAGTCACTTTGAACTCTGTACTGCATTCTACTTATGTACTTGCAATTACATTTATGCAATATGCATGCAAAGTGTTACGATGTAACGAAATCTTATGTAAGGAAATAAATAGTTAAAATAAATTTTCAACATGCCTTTGCGAGTAGATGTTGCATTAAAGGCAAAGGGAGTTCCTATGGTCTCTTCCATCTTTATAGTGATATTCAATAATAATGTTATTATGTCTTATAGCTTAATTATCAGCAGCTATTTAAAAAAGTGTTTATACATTTATATACGCAATCACCGAAGTCAATTAAAGAAGGGTAATTAAAGTCCAAGTAGTAACAAGCTTCCCAAAGCACATACAGCCAAAAAATAATTTGAGTTTTACTAGATGGAAAATTGTAATAAATAATAATAATAAATATCAGACTACATCAAATAATCAGATCAGATATCAGAGTCAGGGGTATTACAAATATATACTTAAATATTAGATATTAACACCCAGACACAGAACAAACACAAGTATTCATCACACGAATGTTTGTCCTGGGTCCCCACCCAGGAACCCACAACTCTTGGCGCATGGGGCAGGGTCACTACCGAATGCGCCATCGAGCCAGTCGAAGAAGTAGTTACAAGTGCCTAAGTAGTCGATAGCTTATATGCGATAATTGTAAGCAAAGAGCTTGTTCAAACTTAGCGTGACAACTTCGCCTATTTCACCATCGATCCGTTGATTCAGGCGTAAAAACACTACACTGTTACTTTCCTACTTATAATAACAGTAGTGAAAGACACAACGTCTTCAAAACAGAAACATTCGTTCTCAACACCCGTAATACACAGTTACAGAACATTTAACACGAGTTCAGTTTTTTAAAGTTCCCAAGCCCGACTTACGTGAAGCGTGTTCCGTGAATACAGGCTAAATTAAAATTACATTTATTTAACTCAACCTTTGAACTGGAAACTTAAGCTCACAACTGGGAGAGAAGTTGCGCTCATCGCTTCCAAGTTCTTGAAAGAAAATTTACTTGACCATTTATTATTTAACTTTATCATACGAGATTTCAAGCTGTACTTATGTCTAGTTGGCGAGATGAAGTTCAGTTTTTCAGAACGGATGTTGAAAATCGACATATGTTTATCAGTGCCGCATTGGCGCCAATCTGTTGCTTCTTGTTTAACTGATTTTCCTTTTCTTTGTACTATTTTGTCCTTTATCAAATTTCGTATTCCTGTGTATGTATTAACAATTGTGCGTACAATAAATGTTCTTTCTTTCTTCTTCCTTATTTTTTATTTCAGATTTCCTTTGATAAGCAGTTTAAAGGTATGTGTCATGGAAAATTTGTATTCCAAAAGGAAGTTGATTCTATTTTTTCCGTCAGTTACACCTACTTTTTAACCGACTTAAAAAAAAAAAAGGAGGAGGTTCTCAATTCGACAGATTTCTTTTTTAAGCTTTAATCCCACGGAATGTATAAGTATCCTCCAATGTCCAATGCTAATCTTATCTACGATAATTATAGATTACGACGATGCAGCGCATCAAACTTCTAGAGTGATGGCTTGATATCCTTAATCGCAAGCAATTGTAACGCTGTCTTCGTCATCGTGTGCTTGTTGGGCAAAGGTAAAAAAATATTTCGTGAACAGCCGATACATGTCTCTTTTTAAAAAATCTAGACAAGGAATACGTTTGGCGCATTTTGTTAAATCCAGCACGGTGCTCTTGAGTTAAATTTATTATACCAGTACAAATAAATACTTGAAGAGTAAATTAAGTCCACAGTAGCCACAAAGACTACTACTATACTATACGCGAGAAGCAATGGAATGCAAAATGGATACAATTCCTTTGGCCTAGAAGACGGGCTGGCTTTGTGGGTACTCCCACCCGGATAAGTTGTAATCTTGTACTTCCATGGATTTAATTTAAAATGAACGGATAACAGATACGTTCCCGGTAAAGCTTAATTTTGTACCTGGTTCGTTTTCTAGCTCGGCTGCCTTGAAAGTTATTAGTGCAGTATTTCTTTGAGGATACCACCTTCAGAATGCCGGTGATTAAAATGAAACAGAGTTGAGAGAGGCATGAGTGTAACTGGGTATATTTGTACGTGTATTTATTTCCTAATTAAGTTTTCCAGCTTTACTCTTAGTTTAGCAGTTTAATGTTTTAGTAATTGGTATATTTCTTTGCAGTTTTGTATTTATTAGCAGCTAAATTTTAGATAGCTTAGTTATATAAAAACATTTCTGACGTCATCGTATACATTGATCTGATTTCTGGAT
The DNA here is from genome assembly GCA_951394215.1 of Glyphodes perspectalis. Classification (NCBI taxonomy): domain Eukaryota; kingdom Metazoa; phylum Arthropoda; class Insecta; order Lepidoptera; family Crambidae; genus Glyphodes; species Glyphodes perspectalis. The sequence goes on from OX596218.1 coordinate 8,471,072, forward strand.
CTGATCCGAGCTTAGTAGTTGAAGCACTTGTATTACGAATATCAGAATCAACAGTGTTTTACAAACACAGATACAGAACAAACACAAGTATTCATGACACGAATATTTGTACTGGGTGGGGTTCAAACTCACAACTCTTGGCGCATAGGGCAGGGTCACTATGAAATGCGCTATCGAACCAGTCAAAACGAGGTTTCAATAACGACAATTTATATGTGATTTCGTTACCAAATGCATACATAATGACATTTACAATTTGCAGTATATCGTCCCATGTTGGTCTGGGACTTAAAATAATGTTTCATGCCAAACATGCCGTAAAAGGCGACTAATGGTATATCGGGTTGTGTAGGCGACGAGCTAGCCACTTGTCACTACTTTTTCACAATTATCCATCTGACCCAGCCCAGTTGTATTCTTGGCTGAATGTGGTTAAAGGGGCTTACTACCCCTTTGACACTGCCTACCTCTTCGGGGATTATGAGTGTGATGTTATGTAGTATGTATGTACCATTTAAAGTAACCATATATTTACAGAGATTTCGTTCGTATAGATTTTGACATTAAGCCAAAGTTTAATAAATATGACCACCAACATCAGGCACACCAAAATAGAATAAAGGTTATTCCATGTGTTAAATTGAATAGCTTTGTGCAAAATTTTACCAAATTTGGGTCAACACTTTTAGCCTGATTAAGTAAAGAACATAAAAACATTGATATAGAAAATTATTCTCATGAGGTAAATAGCGAACAAAGCTTAAACGGTTTATTTACGAGGACATCATACATACATACATACATAACGTCACGCCTTTTTCCCATAGGGGTCGGCAGATATCACGTACGTATATGAGAACTAACTTACTAACTATCTAACTAAACTTCACGCCACTTCCCTAGCGGGGTAGGCAGAGAGAACCAGACGCCATATGGCACGATCCTTCAACACCTCACTAGCCTCTTCAACATTCATAATCCTTTTCATACAAGCTCTACGGTTTTTATGACTCCTAACATCACCTTCTGTTAATACACGACCAATCTGGTCGTGGTAGGTGAGCATGGGCCTTCCGCGGCTCCTACATACTTCCACTTTCGCATTGTATATCTGTTTAGACAATCTTTCGTCATCCATTCTTTTGACATGTCCGAACCACCGGACCTCCTCCGGTGGTTCGGACAAACCTCTTCTTACCTTGACTCCGACGCTGTCCTTCAGACCGACTCTCTTTCTAACATCATCATTCTGAACGCAGTCTGTGAGCGATACACCGCAAATTTTCCGCAGCGCACGCATCTCGACCGCGTTTATTCTACTTTCATGCTCCTTCTGCCATACCCAACTCTCGCTTCCATATGTCAGCGTAGGAATCAGGACGTATATGTACACCAATAATCATCAATAAATATCTATTTATTGTAAATGCGTGATCCCATTTTGAGCAAGGACTTAAGAAGACTGTACCAACTCTGTTCCTTGTATAGCATGTATTAAAAAAGCTATTATTGGCAGATTGAGATCAATCAGCCAACAATAGCTTTTTGATAATAGCTTAACACTAGCTCGATGTCGCATTCGGTAGTAACCCTGCCATATGCGCCAAGAGTGGTGGGTTCCCCACACAGGACAAACATTCGTGTGTTGAATACTTGTGTTTGTTCTGTGTCTGGTGTTCATTTCTAATATTTAAGTATATATTTGTTATACCCCTGTTGATTCTGATATCCGTAACACAAGTGCTTTAGCTACTTAGCTCGGAGTCAGATCAATGTATGTATTTATCAGATATTTATTTATTTATTATTATAATCCAATGCCCAATTTACTTCTAGCTAAAATTGGCAAAAACAGCATACTCCTCTGTAGACTCTGCCTAACTCTTGATAATATTTGTTTGAAAATGAGAAGGGAACCTTTAATTACAGTCACCCTTCAAGGACTGACCTCGGAAAAGGTTGCTTGACTTGGCGTCATAAGTCACTAAGCTCATCATTTACTTATCTATTTACGTTCTTTAACAAGTCTTTTTCGTAATACAGTTGCATATGCATTTCTCCTTCCGACTACCTTCGTGAGTGAAGTACTAAAATTTAACCCTAATATAACGCATTGAGCGAGTAGCCGAGACTTGCATTAAGCTTTGCACTTGCAATGCATTTCCGTCTCGCCTGTGTATTTCAAGATTTCCCCTTAAAATGTTAAAACGATATACGTTTTCTTGAATTCTTAGTGATGTTCTATCATAGGATATATTCGTTTATATTTTAACTACATACTAGTGAAAAAATAGCAGATTAGATAAGGTTATTTATGGTATTTACGAAAGCAATTAGCGAAATACAGGTCACATATATTTATTTCAAGAAACATTATACAAAAATATGAAGAAGCAAGTGAGGTGTGTAAGGATCTTGCTATATGGCGTTCAGCTCTCTCTGCCTACCCCACAAGGGAACTGGCGTGAAGTTTAGTTAGTTAGTATCCAAAAAAATATAGCGGTATCTCAAAAACTCACGAAATTACAAGTTTTGTGTTCAAAATATTTTTTTTGTCATTTTAATTTGGGCAATGGTTTTTTGATAAAATATAAAATGTTATTACCGTCGTTACTTATTAAAGTTGTCGATACAATGTAACAAAACTTACTGTAATGTTTACCGCTAGTTGGCGTGATGCACGTACCTGAAAAATAAATATTTTTATTGGAAACACATTTTAACATCATCATTTGGTTACTTTAAATAAAATTGTCCCAAACACTTTAATTAAGTATCTCTTTCATGCTATAGAATACTATCAAAGTAAGGAACAATAGGTACCTATTTACATCGGTAATTGTTCCTTCAAATCATACGTGAATTTTAATTTAATTTGAATACGTAGTTCAGAGTTTGGCCTCTGTTTGAAATGAGACGTCACAAGCAATTAATTTCAAACTGATAAATGAAACTCTGGAGTTAAAATATTTAATATCTTATTATTTTAAATTAAATTAATAAAAGATATCATGTCAAATTTATATCAATTCGTCAAAATGCCGTATTAATAAATTCATCCTCTATCTAATTTGATAATTGAACTGAAAATTTGTTAGAATCTACGTAATTGGATTACTTTTTGTTGGATGGCAAAATTCATAACTTGGACTTTATAACTTAAATTAAATTCGTTATTTGTATTTAGAATTTAAATGATGGAGTAATTCCAAAACAAATCCATTAAAAATAACAAAAGTACCTACTTAATGATTATGTATGTGGAATTATTATGATTTCGAATTGCTCTAAAAACAGTTAAGTATGCTAAACAATGAAAATTATACTTTATTAGTTAAATTTCCTCAATTCCATACATTTTTTCTTGATAAAAAACTGGAATAATTGGTTCCATGAACTTGCATGTATTTTTAAGTAAACGTTAGAAGCTACGCTTTCATTCAATTTTATATCAATCGTCAACGGAGCAAATCCGCAAGCAGAACCTAGTCAAACAACAATGTAAGTTAACTTAATTCCCAAGTGAGATATTAAAAATATCTCGAGTGCTGCGCAAACGGGCGAATTCACGAAATTTTTTCACTTAAGTTAAAATTAAGCGGCGACACAACTTAATGAGTTCCCAGCCTCAAATGAGGTCGTTGTCGAAGATCTAGATGCCTAGATCGGCTAGAATATTAGGAATTTTAAAAAACACACACATAACATTACACATGTTCTTACCCCGTTAGGAAAGTGGCGTGAAATTTTAGTTAGTTATATTCTTACCATGGAGCGGTGGTATACCAATAGTAAGGAAACACGTCACAAATGAGGGGTGCGAATTCAAACCCGGGTACAATTTGAATTTTTCAAATCTATGTACGTATTTTTACAACTAGCTCAGCGGTGAGGGAAAACATCGCCATGAAACTTGCACACTTAATCAACTGATGCGACAACGACAACAACACTAATGATGTGTAACCTAACCATGATCCAAATCGTCCTGTTTCCCTTTCTAAGGATCTGGTCGTTTCAATGTAATTACCTGATTCCTGTAATTACTTGGATCATGGTCATAGCGGACCCAAACTAAGCACGGGATATAACGCTAGGAGAATGATGAGGATGGCGAGAAATCATCACACCCTCAATCCCCGAAGACGAAGGCAGAATCCATAGAGTAGTAGTGTAAGTAAAATATTGAATGTGGATGACATTTTATATTTTACTTGGTATTTTTACAATATTTACGACATGATGACATTATAATTTATCGATAGGATGGACCTTTAAGGACGAATCCCAAAGATAGACGTGTCTGAGAAATTTAATAAATAATATTAAATATCAAAAATTAAATATTATACGAATTGTAATATTAACAAAGTAAATGGTTAGGAAAAACAATGCAAAAAAGTGCATGCAATTACTCTGTTTCCCCTATCTACGTATTACAAAGGTCAAATGATGACTAACTAGTCTTGTTAAATCCACGACTGCAATCGAAACGAATTCACTACAAACAAAACGCATCGCTAAGACAAAATACACGATTTCTTATTAGGTCCGTTCTAATTTCGAATTCGGCTCATCCAGAGGTCTAGTTCCTCTCACCCTCCGGCGGTTTGCAATAAAACCATTCAGGTTGGGAGGACCGCTCTCAGAGTTTCTGGGTTCAGGCGACACGGTACGGACGCTTGTGTTTCAATACGACTCTGTTTGACTTGAGCTGGAGCGAGATATCTTTATTTACTCACTCGTATTGTTATTGCGGAAGTAACTGTGTCCATCTGTCACGTTTTCACGAGTTACGCTGAACTGATTACGATATAATTTGAACTCCAAGGAAGGATATAGGGTACTTATTAATTATTATACAAAAAAAGTAACATTATTTCCAAGGCACACTTAAGGGCGGAGAGCATCAATGGTGCCACTTTTAGGGTTATTTAAAATGTCTCCCCTTATAATATGAAATATTACATATTTGTTATTTGGAATTATTCTTCATACATTAAATTAACAAGTAGTGCTTATTAAACAGTTCCTACTTGCAAATGGGCTTCTGTCAGTTAGACGTCTTGTCGCCCTTAGATACCAGCGCCCTAAACCGTTGCCTATTTCGCCTATATGGACAAGCCGGCCCAGCAACAAAATTATTAAGCGCTTAGCTTAAAGCTGCTATTAAATATTTCAATATGAGATACTGTTTGCTAGGTATATTTGTGTTTACAGATGTCATACATCACACCTATTTCCCATGGGGGTAGGCAGGGGGAATGTGCAAATGGATAGATGGGACTTTTATCAATTTCATACCAACCTGGCTTATAAATACATGTAATTTATTCCATATTTTGTTGATATTGAACAATTTTTAATTAAACCTCTCAATCTTTGCAAACAAACGAATAAACATGTCTTCGCATTCATAACATTAATAAGATTGTCTTATTGTGATATTTAAGACATATTATTCAATGGTTTTATAAAAATACTAGCGCCCCCCGGCTTCGCACGGATGGACATTAATTTTCTAAACCTAACCTAATCTTTGTAAAATATCTACAGGGATAATGTAGCATTTTGGAATCGGTCTAATAGTAAACTTCAGTCATAAGTAACTGAACTTGCTAAATCTAGAATTATATTTTAGATAGATAGATATATTCTTTATTGCACGAAAAACATATACAGAAATAAGGATACAAACAAACACAATACAATTTTCTTATCGCTAGAAGCAATCTCTTCCAGACAACCTTCAGGTAGAGGAAAATAAGCTATCGAAAAGAGAGCTATTTTATATTAAGCAAACTACTTATTTGATGTAAAAAAAAATTTAGTTATTATTTATCTTCCTACAATATCTCGTACCGCATATACCTGTCTCTATATATTCCATACGCATATCATCACGACCGCAATACCTAAAGGGCAGCCAGGGGTAAGTAATTCACACTGCACAAAACTTCCCCGATCGACCCCGTCAATCCAATTCATCAACATCTCAAGAGAAACGCAAGACAGAAAACGCAAACTCAAAAGTATTTTGGGCGCGTGACGTCATTAATCACAAGTTCCCTGTCTGGCCGCTCGGAGCGCCACTGTGCGTTAATTGGAATACTTTACACGGCAGAAATGTTTAAATAATACGCTCGCTTACTAATAACGTGCAAACTTGGGGCCTTGTGTACGCGTAATTTCGATCTTAGAGACGAATTTGGTTGTAAACAAACCCCTACCTGTAGGGCTACCGAGGTTATAAATACCTTCATATTCCTAGAATGTCCCGTTTTTAGTCAGATTTCGCTTCGACCTTTATCTTGGATTTAGCTAATCTAGATTCTAACTGTTTTCTAACCTGACTCCTATGGATTCAAATGGTTAAGTATCGTATGAATGTAAGTTAAAACCTCATATATTGATCAGTTTCGAAATTAAGTAGCTTAGTAATTTGTGTTAAGGAGGCCAGAATCAAAAAGCAAGATCGAACTCGCGCCTCCTTGCGTTTCACGAAAAGTCTGAAAAACTGTACTAATGCAAATAGCGATAAGATCCTGGTTAACAAAAAAAATGGCGTAAACTATTTTTTTTTTCTCTTTAGAGATACATGCTCGTGTTTGAATCAACACTTTTTGTGTATAATAAACTTTTTACCAATTGAATTACCATCGTTGTTGCCACCTCATTTGTAAATGTTGCCTCACAAAATTAACCAGTGTGGATGCACCATTACAACGAATTATTATTCACGGTGTCCCGTTAAACCAACAAGTGGCGGGATGAATGTTGTTCACCGTTGCACAAACAACGGTTTTGTTTAAACAAAAAGCAATAACAGCGGTGAGTTTAGCGCCAAAAATACAAGTGCGCCCGGACAACAACAGTGTTGTAGCTGGTTTTGATGATGTTTTTGTGGAGATTGTGGTACTCTATGGTGGTGATAGGTCAGTTTTTAGCGAAGAATGCGTTGGTTAAATTTTTTAAAACTAAAGTAGCCCCTTCTCCCCTTGAAATAAAAAAAATATCATATAAAATTTCAATTCCTTCTGATTCCTACGGAGGAAACAATGAGGAAAGATATATATTTATATAATGATAACTATGGTTGTATATTGTAAATCATCTTTTTTCATGATCCAGTGGTGATAATCATTTCAGATAAGCTAGACAAAATTTACCATTGGAAGTGGGACAGATCACTTAAAGTATGTTGCTCGTAGATCTATATTTACTTGAACAATTTCCAGTTAGTGCACTTTAATTTGTGCACTTTAATATAATTAATACCTAATAAATATCAGACTACATCACATACATTGATCTGACTTGAAGGTAGGTAGCTTAATCACTTGTGTTACGGATATCAGAAACAACAGTAGTATTACAAATATATACTTAAATATTGAATATTAACGCCCAAACACAGAACAAACACAAGTATTCAACACAACGGATGTTTGTCCTGGGTGGGGATCGAACCCACCCCTTGGCCCATGGGGCAGGGTCACTACCGAATGAGCCATTGAGCTTGTCAAACTGAAAAAAAAACTTTTTTAAATTGTTAAGCAGAATGCTCCCGTCATGACTTAAGAAAATAATTGTCATTTTAAAAAAATCCCCAAGATTTACTATCAAATGAAAATACCCATAAGTGCTTGGAGCTTGTAACCTCGATTCTCTCTATATTAAATCTTAGAGAATTACCGTACAATAACAAGCCAGGCTTCACATATAGTACGGCGACTGTTCGCCACCCCGTAATAAAGCATTTTTCATTTCCCATACAAAGTGTAAGGCAGGAAGCCTTATCAAGTCGGTTTTCTAGAAAATTACACCGGGCGTAACGCCTCGCCCGTAGCGCGTAGAGCCGTATAAATTACGTAGCGGCTACGAGCTACGCCGTAGCGTTGCCTTATACAGACGCTTTTTACTTTGTGCAAGTTATGACAAAGAGGTTTTATTTATTCATATACTGCATATAGATCTTTGAATTTCTTTGAATCTTTGAATTGTTATTCAGAAATTTGGGATATTAAGAATCATCGTTTAAAAAGATCTTGTGATGCACCTTAAAGAGAAGATATGGTATTACCTGGTTTGCATGTAATTAAAGATATCGCAATTATTTCGATATTCATCTTCATTAAGTTTTATACGCAACAAGAAAGACTTCTTTCTTGTCAGTACAAGTAAGATGAACTGAACCAATTGTACGGAAAGTCTAAAGTACTAAATTTCAATCAAACCCACCCCAATCTTCACGTATAATAGAGCCACAAACAACTTACTTTATTTATACCACACATTTATAACTCCACTAGGATTTTCTTTTATCTACCAAATACAACGCGTATGAAGTAACAAGAAAAAAATATAAACGACTCCAAATTTTATTCATAACGTCCCATTCGGCATCACCTTAGTACATAACGGCAAATTGACTCCATTCTGACCTTGCCCTCAAAGGTAGACCTTGAATCAACCTATGACCCTGAGGATGGCTCCAATATGTTTTCAGGGAAAACACTTTTTCGCGAGTAATTCGTATATCTGAGTGGCTGGGCTCTGAATCCTCACAGAAAGGGGAGCGGTAGAATCCTATTTCGGGTTTTGTATTAGTTAGATATATATATAATCGTGATCATGTATAGTACGATATATATTGATAACGTAAATGGGGATTTTGTTTGTCCGAGTGGTTATATCGATTGAATGTCGAAAAGTTATTATTGTATCTATAGGAAATAGTATTTTTTGCAGATGAGAGTTATTCTTTCCTGTAACCTTGGCAGAAATATTAGGTTCGAGTAGAAAATGTAAGAGAACCTTTGGTTTTTTTGTATTATCCTTGCGTCTAAAGAAACATAAGAACTACTAGATTATTTGGAAACAGTTCACTCAATAAAACTTCTTTTCTTATATTGTTACTAAATATACATACATACATACATACATAAAATCACGCCCATAATCCCCGAAGGGGACACACACCCAAAACCCTATAATACCATTAGTCGCCTTTTACGAAATGCTAGGTAAGAACCACAGTTGGCATATTCTTTTTAAGTCCCAAACCTACATGAGACAGTGGCCCAGGTTGGATGGAAAGCTGTGAAAAAGGAGTGACAAGTGGCTAGCTCGTCGCCTACTCAATCACATACCCAAAAGCCCGTAAAAAATTAGTCGCCTTTTACGACATGCTAGGCAAGAACCACAGTTGGCACATTCTTTTTTTTTGTCCCAGATCAACATGGGCCAAGACCAACATGTTACTAAATATATTTTGATTAAACCATTACAGCCTCTCACTCTTTCTTATAAAGTTAATCAAGAAATTCTTACAGCAGTTTTTTCGTCTATCTGTACCACGAAACATGTAGAAGAGAGTACAAGTAATGTTTTTATATTGTGAATATATGTATATACATACCTTTTGTCATTTGATTTCGACTACAATCAAACCCTATTCTATATACAAAGCCTCACTCAATACCCAAATTGAAACAAACGTTTACAAATTACACAATCGCACCGCCTTCGAAATCTGTTAAGAGCGAAAGAGATAGCGATAACAATATCTTTGTCCCCGAAAATTAATTCCGAAATTCCCCCGAGTCGTTTCTCAAAGGATCAAATTACCTTTTAATTTGAGATGTTGCAATCAACGCGTTGGCCATAGATTGTAATCTGCCGATAGATCGGCGTTCAAAGCGTCAGATTAAATCAATTCCTCCATTAGTCGAGTGGCAATCGTCGCGGATGCTCGTTAAGACATCACAGGTGTCTAAAAGGGTAAGGATTCCATTTTATTTGATACAGTGATTTTTTATGATATTAAAACATCAAGGAATTGCTTTACTGTAGAAGTAATATTAAAAACAATGTACCGATAGTATTTTCAATATTTTTTAAATAGATATGACTGTTGGTTAGAAACCCCGGTTTTGTTGGAGGTTTCAGTATTTTCTGGATTTTGAAAAAATGTACCCAAAATTTGAACGAAAATTGATAGAGGACATAGCTCCAGGTTATTTTGACAATAAACGAGATTTTTTTTTGTCCCGTACATTAAAAAAAGGCTGGCAAAATCAAACGCCATAGCGTATAAAATGCAAAATCAATTCGCGATCCAGCCCGGTTTTGGTACGTTTAAATCCTGTCCCGTTTCGCGTACTCGTAGCTACGTCCGATTGAGGAACGTTTTTTTGTTTCATTTAAAATGCACACGGCGTTTCATAGACTGGTAAAGGTGAAAATATAGTATGAAAATGCTATTTCATGTCACGTCAAGTGTGAAATGGACCCATTTTAAATTTCAAAGCATATACGTTCTAGCGATTTTTATTGATATCTTTCACTTAATAACATCCTGTCTAATAAATTAGCAGCCAGCACTAGTTATAGGTGCTGATCGTGGTCAAAAATGCAAAAAAAAATTTTAATCCACGAACATCACCTGCCAATAATATCGATAGATGCTGTTCGTGGACTAGGCCAGGTGCTGTTCGTGCAGGTGCTATTCGGGCGGGTGCTCTAAGTGGATACGTCTAACATGACGGATGGACGTGACGTATTTAAAACAAAAAAACTTATGTAAGCTTGTAATGTAGGTATATAATCATTGGGTAAAGAAGTGTTAAAACATATTATTTTCCTAACATATTCGTACCAACAATTTAAATTATTCAGAAATCACTGAAACGCTTACATAATGCCACGAATCATAATATATTTCCGTTTTATTCTGGTTACTGATCTTTTCAGATATTTACAATTTGCTACCAGATGAACGGCGTTACGTCATGGTGTAAAAAAATAGGGACGTGGCGTGAAGTTTAGTTAGTTAGTTAAAGCAAAGGGAAAAAGTGGAAACATCATCATTTCTTCATCTACTGACGATCAATGGCGTAGCTAGGCGAAAAACTGTGGCCCAATTAGATTTTTGGGGCATCCCAAACGTAGGTGCCGCGGGGAACTGTCCCGCTTAGTCCCTGGGTACTGACGATCTTAATATTTCATTCGGACTCAAACGACATCGTGTAGGTAGTGTAGGTATTGTACCCCCCACCCCTTCCCCAATCGCCGTCATCACTCATAGTGCAACCCATAAAATGTTTTCAACAAAATCCTCTCAATTTTATCGACGAATTTACACGTCGGCAAACACGGGCCGTCGCGCTCAGGGACGATTTATAACGCACGTGATATCGACGCGTAGACATTTTTGTGGAATGGCCCCCGTTTTAGCTTTTAACCGACTACGTTTGCAAAAGAAGGGTCATAAATTAATAAAGGTGAGCATGCTCAATGTTGTTGTTAGAAATTCAGTTTCAAAGATACTGGAAGTGAAAACTAGCATTTAGGGCAAAAATTAAAACGAAATTTGCATGTGCAGGGAAGCTCATATATTAGCAATTTATCGCAAAGATTGTTGATAAAATAAAGTATCGGATGAAGGCAAGCATCCGATACTTTATTTTATCAACAATCTAATAATATAAATCTAAAAGTAACTCAGTCTCAACTGCTTAATCGATTGTGATGAAATTTCTGTAGAAATCGCCAAAAGGTAAGCATAAGTGAAGAGTAGACAGTTCTAATGCATACCTACGAGCCAAGTTTTGAGCAGTATAGGCTAAGTAAGAGACTTAGCCTATACTGCTCAAAACTTTTACATCAGCTTAACCCTGATACTCTTTTGCACAAGGAAGTTAATGAGATTTAAATGTTCAACTTAGCCTAAATATCAATTTTATTCATCTTTAGACTGAGCTACCTTGTCTTTAAGCACCTTATGACAAAATTAGTTTCCAAATTGAACGTCAACGATAAGTAAATACCTCGAATCAATCCCATTTTTCACTTATCGCAGGCTAATTCCCACAACATGCCCATATTTCTGTCCCAATTGATGGCCAGTTAATGTTCAAACTGAAATTAATTTATTATTCTATTGTTTCCATGTAAATAAATTCAGTTGTAATTAAACTTCGTCCGGTGAGATTAAATTGAGGCTGTATTTTGAATAACAACCAATTCCGTTTGGACATTGTTTATTGAACATTACATTCCATTGTCGTAAAATCTATTCAATTGCAAAATCGAATCTATGTCCTTTTATGTGCTCGAAATAACATTATTCCCTTAAAAACACAATGAGAGATTATTTCTTCGAATTATATAATTATCTCTCGGAGATAAGTTTAGTTGAATAAATGAATTAAGTTTTATGTTGTGAATTTTGAAACAAGGTTTGCAAGTGAATATTTAAAATCTTAGATTAAATGAAAATAGGTATGAATTAGAACTTGCTTAATATTAAGAACTGATGTTAAATATTAGATTTAGTAGATAATTAACATTGCCATACATCATTATAACAACAACACGCCCATAATCCCCAAAGGAGTAGGCAGATTCGGAGGCAGCAAGCCCCTTTAACTACATTCATGATGTCATTTATCAATTGTGAAAAAATTGTGACAAATGACTAGCCGTCTACACAATCACACACCCAAAACTCGATATACCATTAGTCGCCTTTTCCGACGTGCGACGGCAAGTAACACAGTTGGCACTTTTTTTTAAGTCCCAGACAAACATTTATATTATTAAATTATATTTTTTAGCACCAAAAATCTCTGTAGCAAAAGCTATTTCATTTCATCTTCCTTACACTTGTATACAAAATTCGTTTATTTTTATTTAACTTAGACCTTCATATAATACGCTTGTAATCTAGTTACTTCATTAAATTTCCCTTCAAATTAAGATCTTGAGACGAGACAGGTCCGCTAAAAATCCTCGGAGCGCCATTATTTTTCTCGTAAATCGTGTTAAAGTAAATACAGACATAAATTACTGCCATCTATCTCGCTGTAAGTTCATTATCACCGAGCCAAAACTGAAATGGCGTCTTAAAAATTCCACAAAGTGTTCTGTAGATAATTTCAGGTTCGCGACTTGGTACTTTGTGTTTAATGCGCGGGGTGCAGTAGGGATGCAACTATCGATAGGGGTATGAATATCGATATATTGATGCTGAAAACATCGATTATCGATATCGGATAAAACGAAATATTAAAACACTACTTTTGCGAAAGCTCAGAGCATTTTACCCCTCGAAAGTCTCCACAGAACAAAGGGAATGACTGAAATTGCAAGACTGTAGTCCGAAGAACTGTCTCAGGGAGTCTTACCTTTCTTCCGTGTTAGTAGTGTAGCTCCTTCCGTGAATATAAAAGCTAAGTAAAGGGACTTTTTGAACTTAATAACTCTTTTTGTGTGTAAGAAATATCGTCATACCAGCGTTCTAATTCGATATACCGATATCGACTTGTCGATAAATATCATTATCGATGTATCGATATTTTCTTTACCCTTGCATCCCTAGCATACCTTTGAGGCTGGCGCAAGAATGGAAGCTTTGTTGTGGATGCACTAAATGTATTTTAAAGTCGTTGGAGTAATTGACACCGCGCATAATAGAATGAGGCAGATGCATTTTAGGTTTTTAAGGTATTAGTTCAAATCCGGGCACGTAGATGGATTTTTCAAATTTAGAACGCATTAACTTAATTATTAAGGGCCGATTTTTTAATTGTCAGAAAAGAATTAATCGACTGATAAAGTATAACGCTACCAATTTGCGGATGACAAACGGTATTTTACCTAGGAATCAGGCAATGACTTTTTCAATCATCCGGGTTGTGGTTTATTAGATTAATCACTTTTATCTGACGGTTGAAAAATCAGCTCTAATTCGCCTATGAAGAAACAGACACATTCAAATAATTGCATGAATGCAACCACGATCTAATTTGTCTGGTACACCTAGCTGAGGCTTACATATGACATGGTAGTCAATTCAATATTTTAACTAAACTCGTCATAGCTGGGATCATAATTCTAGCAGGCCCCGATTAGGAACGGGACATTGCGCTTGGAATATTTTGATTCGAGGATGTCTAAAAATTAAGGCAAATATTATATTTTTCCCGAATGTATAAGAAAGTTGGGCCAAGATTCTGAACTTTGAGAGTAAGACTATATTGTATTCAAACGTTTCAAACGACTGGTATTTTCCATTTGCTACCCCTTTGGGGGTTACGGGCGTGATTGTATCTATGTACTTTAAATAATAATAAATAAATAACTATCAGAGTATATCAAATATATTGATCGGACTCCGAGGTAAGTAGCATAAGCACTTGTGTTACAGATATCCGAATCAACAGTGGTATTACAAATATATACTTAAATTTTGGATATTAGCACCCAGCCACAGAACAAACACAAGTATTCATCATATGAATGTTTGTCCTGGGTGGGAATCGAACCCACATCTCTCACCGCATGAGGCAGGGTCACTACTAAATGCGCCATCGAGCCATCAAAAGCAATAAAAAAAATATTTTTTGATTTTCGATTTTGGATCAAGAAACATACTTAACTACTCCTATATAGAACAAGCTAGAATGCCAATTAGATTCTTTATTTAGCCCTACGTGACGGTTAGTCCATCAAAAGTTGTGATAACATCTTCATTCCCACAAATAAAGGTTGCCCAATTTTGGCCATGCGACCCACGAAGGAGGTTAACGCGAGAGGAGCCGGGGGGCGGACTTATATTAATATGGCTAACATATTAGTATAGCTAATGCTCGTAATATTACCCCGGTGCCTTTGCGACGCGTTATTAACGGGGATATAAAGGCCCTGGATGAGACCTAATAAGAATATAAAGGAGTTGATTTTAATAATCGCTGTTGAAATTTCTACATGCATATTACTGATAAGAATTATACGTAAGGATATCTTAATATGTGGCCTAAAATTAAAATGATTATTACTTTCCTTTTACATGGTTATTTTATTGTATATTATATAAATAAATAACTTTGCATATCAATCTATATTATTAAAGTAAGTAATATTATAAGTTACATGCTTAAAATTTAATAGTGCTAAATAAAGATAAACATCTCATCTATCTATTCTATATCTACGTGTAGAAGACTCACTGACTAAAACAATCTTAATTAGGTTTTAAGTCCATTACGGTTAAAGTCCAATAAACACATCGTGTTTAATTCTGCTAGTTATATTTGAATGTGCTACTAATAAATTGGTAGTGGTAGCTAATAAGTTTATTTGATGTAAGGAATAGGTAAATTAATGATAGAATATATAAATTTACCATTTCAACAAAACTAATCATGGCTGATACAACTTTACACCCTAATACGGCATGCTAAAATACTTCCGATTTGCGACCTAGTCGCATCCAGTAATCATAGCTCTTCAAGAAACCAACATAATTAGTATGCAACATCAAATATTACCCCTCGGGTGTACCGGGTTAATTGATTCTATGTTAGTCCATAGTTCTAGTTAATGGCCTAGAAATAATAGCACTCTTACAGCTTATAAATTGACTTTTAGACGAGCAAATATTTTACGTACCGGATTAGATGGGTAAATGAAATAGGTAAATATTTTACGTCACAGGTAAGCTGGGGTAAATGATTAACGGTAAAGTTTTAGCTTGTAGTTAGATTTTATGTGTATATATGGAGTAATATGTTAGTTTAATTTGTTTAGTTTGAGCTAGCAGCTTAAGTATTAATAAAATTCGTATACAATTGTGAGTAATTAGTTAAGTAATAAAATAAATCAATAGCATTTAAATATAATAAAAAACGTGGAACAGTTTATGGACAAAAAAAACTATAGTAGCTCAGTAGATAGCGTGCAACAATGCGGTGTCGATTTTACATAAACGGAGTCCGTACCTTGGAATTTTCAAATATCCGACTATGGATAATGTACATACATACATAACATCACGTCCATAATCCCCGAATGGGTAGGCAGTGACTGTGTTAGATGGAAAATTGTAAAAAAGTTGTGACAAGTGCTAGCTAGTCCCCTACACAATCACATACCAAAACCCTATATACCATTAGTCACCTTTTACGACATGCTAGGCAAGAAACACAGTTGGCATATTCTTATTAAGTCCCAGACCAAATGGGACAAATGGATAATGTCAGTACAGAAAAAATCAAAAAAACCTAGACAATTATGAACGTATTAGGTACATTAATATTATTCTCCAATCAATATTTCCCTCTGTCAAACGAATCGCTTCCTTTACTTCTAATTCTTAACCTACATACAACTTACAGTTGTATCTATAAGTATAAGATGTGATCGAATAATACCCCACACTACACTACACACATGGGAAGACATTCTACAATCAACCGAAACAAACAATTTCCGAATAGTTCGGTCCACGATTGTGGTGAACGCGAAATTTTCGTCCAGAAGAAGAGAATTAACTCTGTGTCCTTTTTGTTAAGAGTTGTTAAGTCTCCGGACTTTTCCAAGAAGTTTCTCGTAACAAAAAAGGTAGGAAAACTCATTTGAACTACATAAATGTTGGCAAGCACGGCATGGATGAAATACTGGGCTTGAGTTCTGTACGACGCATATTTTTTAACGGAAGAACGGTGTGTGACTCCCAAGAGACCTCCGAATCGGAGGGCTCTCTATCCTCTTAACAAGAGGATGAGGTACATACATATATATCAAGTATGAAATACCCGAAGGGGCAGGCAGAGTCCAAGGAGCACTGAGCTCATCAAACCACATTTCGCCAAAATTGGAGTTGGATTAGAAAAAAAAATTGTCAGGGTAATCAACCTTACCCTATCTATATATCCATTAAACCTTGGAGCGTACATCTTCATCTGAGTGGAGAAGTATACTAAATATCTTTATGATATTGTGAATCGGGCATTAAGCTGGAGATTGAAATTTCCAAGTTCGATTTTAATAATGAAACATCTAGTCGATAACGAATATTCTTTTGAGACTAGTAGTGTCTAGTGTCAACATTTAATATTCCTAAGAATATATTTGTATTTCCGAGTAAAGTGTAAAGTGAAATAAGGATGCACAAATAATATGAAAACCCTACCCAATGCGCACAGGGGTGGTGGGTTCGATCCCCACTCAGGACAAACATTCATTGTGATGAATAGTTGTATTTGTAATACCACTGTTATCCAAGTGCTTGAGTTACTTACCTCGGAGTCAGATCAATGTATGTGATGTAGTATGAGTATTATTTATTCATTAAACATTGTTGTGCATCTTTCCATGGTGTATTTTATAAAGAAACTGAAAGGCTGCAGTAATATTGTGTATACAATCTATACTAATACAATATTATAAAGAGGGCAGATTTATTGTTTGTTTGAATTTAATGAGCTCCGAAACTGCTGATCCGATTTGATTAATTATTTTACCAATGGAAAGCTACTTTATCAGCGAGTAACATAGGCTATAATTTATCCCCGTATTCCCACGGGAATGGGAACTACGCGGGTGAATCCGCGGAGCGCTGCTAGTACAAAATAAAGAAATCATATCTAACTCAAGTCCAATCTAATAACTAACTAAAATGACGCAGCGATCAAAAGTGAGTCTTGGTCTATAAGTCCAATCTAATAGACATCTAAATCAGACCGTAGACTGTGTCATGTGGACCCCTAAAAAGTTGTCAAGATTCGCATCTACTGTCTGTTCGTCTATCCATATTGTCTTCAAGTTACAGTCACGTCTCCATTTCGTATTAAATTTGTAAAAACTTTGTCGTCTAGGGGAAGGAATATAATATCGACATCAGAGCCATTTCTCTTTGCAAATAGTTTGTTACGTGGCATCCAAACAGATTTTCTTATTATTCTTATTTCTGCATCGAATTTGACTGGCTCGATAGCGCATTCGGTAGTACCCCTGCCCCATGCGCTAAGAGTTGTGGGTTCGATTCCCACCCAGGACAAACATTCGTGTGATGAATACTTGTGTTTGTTCTGTGTCTGGGTGTTATTATCCAATATTTAAGTATATATCTGTAATATTACTGTTGTTTCTGATATCTGTAACACAAGTGCTACTTACATACAGTCAATGTATGTGATGTAGTCTGATATATATTTATTTATTTATTCATAACCTATTCTTAGTTAAGTCTGCTTGGATCATAAACCTGGGTGGAAGTTGAGCCTGTAGGTATACTTTAAATAGGGAACCTAACATATTGGATCATAGTTACACATATATATGTTCTTCTATTATGTTTTTTTTACTACAATTTTGTGCTATTAGTATAGATTCGTAGTTAGGTACATAAGTAAGAAAGAATGAAACATTTGTTGGACCTGCATTTATTAAAACATACTGTAACAAACGATCTATTCTCCTCTATATCGATTATACAAAATCATAACTTACTACTCGATTAGTAACGCGATACTTTTTTGTACTGTGACACTTTTCTGCACTGTGGCGCGAACGACCGTTGGTGCGCATTCGAGAACGAGCCGTTTCGGAGTAAACTCTAAGGTCAGTAACGATTGTTATTCAGTGAGATTACAAGGAATAAATGATTTTTATTAAGTCAGCTGATTTATCATTTAACTTGTTAATTTCCTTCTGAGGTATTATTACAATACACAGTAAAACAAATATTTGACAATTACAAAATAGTACAAAAAAGGTAAACCTAATAACAAACAATAAGCTACAGATTGGCGCCATTGGTTCCCTACTTCAGCATCATGCTACTGCGCACATTAGCACACGCTGACACACTCATCGCTATGTCCAAAATCTTCGTAGGGTTAGAACGTGTTAACGTTGTGCACACAGCAAGTAACATTAACTGTTCTTGGCCAAAAACAAAAGTGGGTTTGGCCAGGTGGAAAATTGTGAAAAAGTAGTGTCAAGCGGCTAGGCCCACACAATCACTTATTGATCGCCACTCCACATTACCTACAACATGCTAGACAAATAGTTAGCACATTCTTTTAAGTTCCGACACGGTCTTAAAATCCAATTGTCTATAATAAAGATATGTTTAATTAAAACTCTTGTAGCATGGCAAATGGCAGATATAATACTGATGGTGTTAATAAATGGACTAATTTTTGTGTTTTTTGTATTTTAAAATAGTGACAACATCAAAAGACCAACAAATTCACAAACCCATTCAAAAACGGACCTTAGTGCAACGAAATAAAAACTAATTAAATACTGCTACATTTTAATATTGTAAATGCTTCCACAGACCCATCAAATCGGATTACGTTTTTATTCGCGTGCCATTTTGGCGTAAAATCTATGCTAAATTTTCTTTACATTTGTGATAAACTTTCACGCCACATACACCGCAAATCCGGATTAGCTGAAGAGTCGGTGGAAACCAGAAAATAAAATGGTATGTAAAACTCAACTAATATGAAGTAGTTGATGAACGTTGAACAGTTTCAGATTATAAAGCGGATTTAAAAGCAGGGCTAGCAAGTTTATAGGTAGAGTATAGTAGTATTATATAGAAAACTAGCTAACCTGGCGAAATTCGTTTCGCCTAACAATCAATGACACAATCAGGTTTTAATTTATATATATTAAGATTTAAAAAAGTTTCGATTTTTAAACTAACTAAACTTCACGCCACTTCCCTAGCGGGGTAGGCACAGGGAACCGATTTTTAATACCATTTTAAATCAGACCAGCTCATAAATTATAGCTAATCATAGTTAGAATAAACTTGAAACGCTATTTAACTTAGCATACAAACATCACGCTCGCAATCCTCGAAGGGTAACCAAAAATAAAACTGGGCTGGGTTAGATGGAAAATTATGAAAAAGTAGTGACAAGTGGCTAGCTCGTGGCCTATACAATCACACACCCGAAACCCGCGACTAATGGTAAGTGGCCATTTACGACATGCTAGGCTAGGAACACAGTTGGCACTTTCTTTTAAGGTCCCAGACCAACATGGGATAAATTTATTTTACTTAAAAATACTTAAACAGTCCGCAAGTTCTATTCGCACTATATCAAACTTTATATAATTGTAGGTAGGTATACTATATAGAATAATATTATGGTATAATTTTATATATATAAAATTGTGCGATTTGATCAGAACTACTTCAGTCTGATTTATTATTATATTATTATATATATTAAAAAAATATATATTTTTCGGAGAAGACACGGCTGGTTCACTATTTTCTGCAATAAGCCACTCCATCGCAATGGAACGCGGCAGTTTCTAGAGGTTCACAGCCGGAGAGCGATGAGCCGTAAGTGAGCTCCCTCTCGCTGACTGCAACCTCGTAGACTCTGCTAAGCGTCGCTAGGCAACGCTGGCGTTCCGCTTATTCCTCTGTCAATAAAGATGGCGCTTGTATCGCGGTGATTCCGACATATTTAATTAAAATATCACAATTAATTAATTATAATTGCCTCACAAATGTTATCTCACCCATCTCACATTCAACTTACCGGCTAACTCTCGCTCGCTAACCCTGTATAATCCGAGATCCACTTTGCACTCAAGCGCTTGTTTAATGCGAGATATATATAATATCTGCTAGCTGAGTCATGTTTTAGTAACGGAGGTTTATATTCTAACTTTATTTTATGTAGAGAGCTCCGTCAGCTCCGTCCTTATACGATTACCTTATACGACTCCGGATTATGAGAGAGAATCGTTTAACAAAACAATATACGTACTAATAAAGCTTCTCAATCAATTTTTCATTATGTTAGTATAAAAAAAAAATAATGATATGTTATAATAAACGCTTTGTATAACATTACCGCTATAAGCGGTGATGCATTCAAATACTCTAAATATAAAAGCATTCGTTTTATCATTTTAAATGTCATAAAAATTTCATACTTATTTGCCTAATATGTTTCTTTACGATGTTTTCCTCGAATGTCCAGTTGTGAAATACGCGTTTGACTTGAAATATTTGCCCAGATTAAAACCAATCACATGTGAGGCCAGCCTCTGCTTTCTGACGAAAACACAGCAAAAATGAACAATCCTAAACCGAAATTAGACCAAAAACCGACACTAACTAACAGACAAGGGACGTTTCTGTATCAGTAATTCGGCACAAAGGCTGCTGAAGGCCAAAACTTGTTGACCCCTGGAACTCGGCCGTCACCTCGACACCTAACAGGGCTTGCAAGATTCAAGAGGTCTATGCACACTGGCCGTTGGACGGTTTGGCGCGTATCCCGACCTGTGTTTTGACCGATCGCTCTGAGTTTCCAGATGAAACCGGGTCACATTGGTCGTGCTGAGATGACCTGGACAGCCATTAAGCCCGCTGCTTGTTTCAGATTTTAAGCTGCAATTTGAGAGGTTTCATAAGTGACTAACCAATTTTGGTTGGAGGCATTTTGAACAGATTTAAGCGACTCGGTTTACTTCATGATTGAAGTTCTTTGAATGTGTGATTTGTATGTAACGCAATACTTTAAAGTATAACTTATCATCACGCCTGCAATCACTGAAAGTGTAGGCAGATAGGTAGAGGGTTCAAACAGAAAAAAGCACCTTCTGATTAGCTTACAAAACTGACGACAAACAAATATGGATCCTGTGTATTTATTGCTCGAACTCGTAAAATTAATGGCATTTGGAACGTACCAATTGGAATACATTTTAACGGCAACATTGTTATTTAATGTACCTGTAAAATATTTTTGGCAATTGTACTTAACAGTACTATTATTAGGTATAGCACATTAAAAAATTAAAACCCAAAGAATTTCTACCTATATGAAAAATATATTAAAATATAAAACGCTTTAGTGTTTAAGTTATTAAATCTGCTTTGGCTCAGTAAGACCGACGCCGGCAAATCCTGTACAGTGTACATGCACGCTAATAATCCCGGGCATTAGACGCCTCAGGCCAAACCGATCCGCAGCGTTTAACCGGATAAAACTAGTTATTTTAAATGCAACAATGCGTTATAGTTTTTTGAAGGTTATGTAATTTAATGTCATACTAAATGTATGACACATGTTTACAGTTTATATGCAAAATGCGAGTTTTTAAATACATAGCATTACGCCTGAGATCCCTGAAGGGATAGGCCTTTAAGGAGATAAAAACTACTTAAACCACCTTTAGTCCAAGAAAAATTGAGTTTGGGGTGGGTAGAAAATTGAGAAAAAGTAGTGATAAGTTACTAGTTTTTTGCTTTATTAACCGACTTAAAAAAATAGGAGGACGTTATCAATTCGACTGTTTTTTTTTTCATTTTAACTATTGACTAGTTAAATATATCAGATAAAAAAAATATCAGACCTGTGTTACGGATATCAGAAACAACAGTGGTATTAGAAATATTTACTTAAATATTGGATATTAACACCCAGACACAGAAAAAACACAAGTATTCATCATACGAATATTTGCCCTGGGTGGGGATCGAACCCACAACTCTTGGCGCATGGGGCAGGGTCACTACCGAATGCGCCATCGAGCTTGTTAAGCGAGGTATTTACGTAGGCGAGTAATCAAAACAAAAACTAGTTGGTGTATTTAAATTTTAAATTTAATTTAGCGTTATATTGAATAAGTAAGTGAGGATCGTGTCATATGGTGTTCGGTTCTCTCTGCCTACCTCGCTAGGAAGTGGCGTGAAGCTTAGTTAGTTAGTCAGTTATGTACTATTCTTAGTCGGCGTTCAGTTAGGCCATGATTGATGATGAGGCCTGGTTATTATATTGAAGCGATTGTAAAGTATAATGCAATTTAGTGAAAGCTCGAAACTAACAATCCAACATATGCACTTTTTTATCAAAGCACAGAGTAATTGGCAATATATGAATTACAGTCACCCTTTCCAAAGAAAATACGGATAGGAGTCCTTTTTCACATTCGTCTCTCCGCTAAAGTTTAACATGAGTTTCAGTAAAAAAGAGATTGTTTGCACAACCTTAAAATATTTCGCAAAAATTCCATCTCGTGTTTTTCGACGTTGACACTCAGAATTCGCGATATGTCTATCTACATAGTGGTTCCCAACCTTTTTGCGACCAAAGACCACTTTTATTTCGTTATTATTAGCAAGGCTAGCCAGATGTCAGATGGCTTAAATTAAATTCTAACAATTTAAAAATAACCTTTTATAATTTATAACGAGGACATTTCTAAGTCTTTCGCGAACTACAATTTTTGCCTCGAAGACCACCAATAGTCCGGGAACCAAAGATTGACAACCACTGATCTACATGGAAATAAACGCAAACTGAAACTAACTGCTCTTTGAGTTCATGCTTAGTGAAACAGTTTACCCTTTGTAAGTTCAGTTGCATATAAATGCATGTTGCCCGTTGGGTGTGCGTTTCAATTTAAAAAGGGAAATGTTTTGACGTTTTATTGTGTATACTAGACTCTAGGTGAAACCATTGAGCAATGCCCCAATGGTTTCATGGGACCGGATACGTGTGTGGTTTACAGACATTTACATGTTTTTTTTAACTCTATGAACGGATTTGGATAAACTAAAAATCTATGGATGGCTTAGTAAAATGTTACGATTAAGTAGCTTTCATGTTAAAAAATAGGGTAGCATTTTTTCAAGAAAGCGTGTTTGTATTATATTAACTGCAAATAAATGTATTTTAATGCATTTCAATCTTTAGATATTTTTTTTTGTCTGATCGCAGTCGGTCGACATATTAGGTACTTGACCTAAAATAAAAAACATGTATTATATAGCGGTTTTATGCTCAATGTCTTCATAACAAAACAAAAAATACTTGTTTCCGCGTTAAACGAACATATACTTGTGTTACATCATGTTTTTTCCCAGATATCATCCTACCATTTGCTACAATCCTCACACCTTCACTTAAACCACGCCTGAACAAGAATTCCACCGAAAAACTTTTCAATTCAAAGGCTTTAGCCTGTTAGACGTTAATTCAGTGGATTCTTAAGAGCAGCTTAAGCCCCAAAAATGGCGGCAGTAGAGAGAGATTAAAAGCAAGTGCAATATTCGCGTTAACAGCACGAGGCAACGCGAGCTACCTTGGCTGGGTATGGTCAGCAGGGGAAACTAATTAAATGAATAAACATATTTATCCCTTCTTGGTCTGACTTGAAAATAATGTGCCAACAGTGTTTCTTGCCTACTATGACGTAAAAGGCGACTAATGTTATATCGGGTTTTGGGTATGTCATTATAGCGACAAGCTAGCTCTTTCACAAATTTCCATCTCACCCAGCCCAGTTTTATTTTTGGCTTAATGTGGTTAAAGGGGCAGGAAGACCCACACACAAAATGCAAAATGTATCTGTAAAACCAACAACAGACTACATTTTAAGAATTTATCTACTCATTTAGGGAAGTGGCGTGAAGTTTAGTTAATCTATCTACTCATTTTCGAAAAATTAAAAATTAAAATAGCTATAATAAAACATTGGTCATCCCACGTCTAACTTGTATTTAAACTTTACAATATATTATTGTACAAAAGTACAGTAAATAGGATTTCTTTGTTCATTTATGATTTTTCTTCTTTCCCTACCCCGCACATAGGGTCAGCAGGATCCAAATTAAAATATTAAAACTAGGAAAAAGCGTTGCTTATATATTTTATCTTGGACCCTCTAACAACCATTTTATGGGGTAAGCTTTAAATGGATCGTGTTAAATTAATGGCCTTTTATTTCGTTTGTTATTTTTTACATTCCTTAAAATATTTAACAAAAATGTAGTCTAGTAAATAGACAAAATGTCCCAATTACGCATTCGATTGGCTCGATGGCGCATTCGGTAGTGACCCTACCCTAAGCGCCAAGAGTTGTGGGTTCTAATCCCACACAGGACAAATATTCGTGTGATAAATACTTGTGTTTGTTCTGCGTCTGGGTGTTAATATCCAGTATTTAAGTATATATTTGTCATACCACTGTTGTTTCAGATATCCGTATCATAAGTGCTTAAGCTACTTACCTCGGAGTCAGCTCAATGTATGTGATGTAGTCGGCAATGTAGTCGGTCCTAACATGTCGTAAAAGCCGACTAAATGTGGTTTGGGTTTGTGTTTATTAAGAATTGTTAAGTTATTGTAGACGGTAAGACTTACTTTTTCACATGCTTGTACTATAGATACTAGGTGAACAGATAGATATACTTAAATACGTTTATATATAAACATCTATAACTCGAGTACAAATGTACATGTTCATCACAAGAAACATTTGCCTCAGCGGGATTTGATCCCGCGGCCCTTGGTTTCATAGCCAGGGTCTCTGACCACTCGACCAACGGGCCAATGTTATAACAGGTCTGTTTATAGAAGAAATAAGGCTACAATATCATGAATATTAGTTAAAAACCTCTGCTGACTGTACTGACCAGGTGAATAGTTGGAGTTGTTAACATAGTCCGGGAAACCTCGCGAGCTATGAAGATTTACGGCCCCGTTAGTTGCTTGCAAAAAAAGCATTTACAATGAAAGCTTTTAATTAAATGAAGAGAGACTTTGCGCCGCCATAGTGCGCTTAAATCATTTTATCACGAGATATATACAATATGCACGGTTAGTACACAATAAATCGAGAAATTAATACACAAAAAAATATATATTAATTAAATTGGTTGTTATCCCAGAAAAAATACCGTTTCAAAATTCTGAGTATAGACAATCATTTGCGCGTTGCTCCAAAATTTAATTACAGTTATTCTTTTTATTCAGGAATGCTTTAAATGAAATGAGCTTTATTTATATAGGCTTTATAAAAGCAATTATAAACCGTCAGAACAAAATAAGCATAAACCGGTTCAACAAGCAGATTCTACTAAGAAGAAACCGGCAAGAAACTCGATAAGTAGTTACTCTTTTAAATGCCAAGTCTTAATAGCTATTATGTAGTTACAATTTCTTAATCAAGTTAAATATATCAGTACAGACGAAGAGCCTATTCTGAATAACCATGTAACCATATTCCATTTAAACAATCTTCTACCTTTAGTAGTCCTTCTTAATTAAACAAGTTCAATAAATAATTTAAACTTATGCACAGGTTAATCAATGAGACTTTATGGCAGTTAATTTACCACTACCCCGTTAAAACCGGGAGAAGTTAGCAGGTTGCTTTCGTCTCCAAGGGTTCTTAGGGCAAAGGAAGGACTCTACTTCGGCCAAGATGGTGGAGGACGCGGTATACCGACCTAAACATATTTTCAAGTTGGTATACCGTTTCCGTTCGTATCGACTTTACCAATACTTACATACGTCGGATAACAGGTATAGATCTTTAACAGGTCAAATTAAACCCTAGACTGCTACTGGTCGTTAATAGGCCGTGAAAGCGCCTAACTACGCCGGCCTCGTACAGGGATGCACCTAAGAACAAAAGCGCCTCAAACATGATTGATTATGACGGAGAGCCGGCAGTTCGCGGTATAGGGTTGCCAACTTTTCGTTGGCAATTGCCAACTTTTCGTTGGCAACGAGATAAAAATTGTATAGTATAAAGTAACTTCAGAGTGGGTAAATATGAGTAAATAAGTGGATGATATATAGATTACTCCAACTTCACACATCTTATTACTGATGTAAGATTAATTCTTACAAATACCCTTTTAGCTTTTTATTAAAAAAAAATGCCAAATATAGTAGAGATGAGTAAAGCTGAACTGATTTTGATAATTTTTATATTGTTAATCAACAAAACAATCTTAAATATATTTTTTATAAAAAATTGTGCAACATTGATTTATGTACAAATTGATAATTGTCTGGGAAAGATATTGAGATAAAATAAATAAGTAACTTAGTATTTATTTTTTCTTTGTATAATACTTATAAGGTATTATATTATAAATTAACAATAATTTTCAGATCATAGTCGACAACCCTAGCAGCCGTTCCAGAGTTTATTTTGCGCCTTTTTATCAGTTTAGCGCGAGACGAAAATGTGTAATAAATATTCACTAATAGAGTGCCAGTCACTTTGTATTCGGAACAAAAGGATTTATCTCACTAGAGACTGGGGGGTGCTTGAAAAATGATAGGCTTCGAAAAGACCTTGGCGTAGTCATACTTTTGTTTGATGTTATTTATAAAGTCAAACAAAAGATTATGGGCGTGATGTTACGTGTATGTATTTATATGACTGCCTCGTTGGTTTAGTGGTAGCACGCGCCACCTAAAGACCAAGAGGTCCTTGGTTCAATTCCCAGGTGGGGCCAAAATTTGTGGCTGGTTATTTCAATATGGAATTTAGTATTTAGTAAGCTCTGCACATGGACTAGCTTAGCTTGAAGCTAAGAAAGACCCCGAGGAGGGCCGCGACTGGTGTCTTGTCTGGTGACCCAGTCGCGGTACTGGCCTTAGCTTGCCGCGGGTTGCGGAGACGACTGGCGTCTGATTCCTGGGTGGAGAGAGTTGAGACGTGCAGGGTGACCTAGCGTCTCAACGTTGCGCGCGTGCTTGGTGTTGAGCATCCGACGCCTAATGAGCGTGCGGTGCACAACGCCGCACGAGGTAACCGCGCAGTGCAGCATATGCACCACTGGGAGCTGCCGTATAGACAGTGGTAGTGGGGATACCGGCTCCTCCAGAACCCCTCGGGAGGCCATATTGGGGTTTTAGTCGGTTCGAGCCGCGGACAAAGCTAGTAACGTATAAATACGAATACTTTATCTGTTACGTTTTTCGCCTTAACCATTTAACTGATTGCCACAATATATGACTGGCTCGATGCCGCATTCTCTAGTGGTCCTGCCCCATGCGCCAAGAGTTGTGGGTTCGATCACCCAGGACAAATATTCGTATGATGAATAATTGTGTTTGTTCTGTGTCTGGGTGGTTAATATCTCATATTTAAGTATGTGTTTGTAATACCACTGTTGTTTCTGATATCCGTAAAACAAGTGATTTACCTACTTCTTCGGAGTCAGATCAATGTATGTGATGTAGTCTGATATTTATTTATTTAATATTTGGTCAATGGTACAAACTACCTTATAAAAGGGCATAGGACGTTTATTATCGAATTGATTCTAAGGTTTCTAGGTTTTTTTAAACGAAGCCCATATATACAGGGCGAGTCTAGTAGGCGTCCGTTTGCTAATCACGTAGCAAGGTCAAACAGTGGCTTCATCAAGGCAACAGCATCTGTCTTTGTCTGTAAGCGCCGGAGGGGGGGGGGGGGGGGGAGGTTCAACACTTGAGCAATTTCAAAGTCTCCGGTCCTTTAATATGTATGAGAGACTTTTGCGGCGAAAGAACTGTTTGAAGACATTTATCACATAAATCTTTTTATATAGGTTTTTAAGGGCCCTTGACTGCTCAGACTGGAGGTAGACAGTAAGTAATGGTTTAGCTTAGATAATAGTTGAGATTGGTGACTGATCACTTGATTTTGTCGTTAGAGATCCTAGACATTCTTTATGTAAAATTTTTTTAGTTATTTTAATCTATACTAATATTATAACGCTGAAGAGTTTGTTTGTTTGTTTGCTTGAACGCGCTAATCTCAGGAACTAGTGGTCCGATAAAAAAAAACAGTGTTAGATAGACGCGGGTGAAACCGCGGGCACAGCTAGTCTGTCGTAATACTATTGTGTATTATGAAAGATTAATAACTGTTTAAGGATTTAGAAAATTACATTACGAAAGAAAATATTTTTTACGCCAACAATCCTCGTACGGGTAGGCGGATTTTATTTTAAGCAAAATAAGTGCTTTTTATCACTTTTAGCTAAAAATAAAAGGGTTTGGTTTTATGAAAAATTGTGAAAAAGTATTAACCAGAGTCGTCGCTTGTCGGCGTCACCTACATCATCACAATCGCAATTCCCGATACATGTTAGTCGCCTCTTAGGATATACTATGTAATAAACACAGATGGTACATTTTTTTTGTGCTCCCGACTTGTATTAGACAATTATTGACATTAACTTGAAATATTTGAATCATTTCATCAATAGGGATATTGACTGGCAAGTCAATTGATTTACTTTTTAACAGCTGTCAAAACGCAATCACTTCATAGATTTTGTATGGGCTTGTAAACATATGATGTCACTAGTTCGTATAGTCAACTGACGGAATATTATGCAGTTCTTGTAAAATATAAATTCGTAGACTCAATGTAATTGAAAATCAATAAGATTTTACAACATACTACGATACTTTCTTTTACGGAATTGATACTACAAAATTAAATATAAACAAATATTAGACCACATCACATACATTGATCTGACTCCGAGGTAAGTAGCTTAAGCACTTGTGTTACGGATATCAGAATCAACTGTGGTATTACAAATATATACTTAAATATTGGATATTAACACCCAGACACAGAACAAACACAAGTATTAATCATACGAATGTTTGTCCTGGGTGGGGATCGAACCCACATCTCTGGGCGTATGGGGCAGGGTCACTACCGAATGAGCCATCTAGCCAGTCCAAATGGTGCCAATATCCCAATTGTGATCATGTTTGTTAATATGCCACCTTAACCGCTTACCATCAGATAAGTAATAGGCTAATTAACTTTAGTGTTATATTGAAATTATCGCAAATCCAACGTTTTCATAAAATTTTCTTCAATAACAGCTAGTTCATTCCAAGTTAATTGTAAATAAACCAACTTTATAAACATTCTGAAATTCTGGAACGGCACTTTACGTCCATAATGAAACATTGAGTAAGTACACATTATTATAATTATGGATTAACGTATTTTATGGAGTGGAAAACTGTTTAATTTATTATTCTATTGTAAACATTTTCTCACGGCTTTGCTCGCTTGCTCAATATACCTATTATATTGTAATAACATTTCTATAAAAAAAAATATAGGTATTAATGTAGGTGTATATTCCGCGATCTGTGATTTTATTGATTTCTCACGAACTAGTTTATATAGTTCATGCTTGATGTGCAAGAATAAAAAAGGGACTACTTCTATTACTGATTGTTGATTGCGCTGAAATATTAACATGATATGAGATATGGACATTTTCATGAGTAAATAATACATACATACATACATAACATCGCTTTGGGTTAAATGGAAAATTGTGAAAAAGTAGTGATAAGTGGCTAGCTTGTTGCCTACACAATCACATACCCAATATTAGATATTTAATCAATGAGTACCTGTAACTGAGGATGCTTTTTAAAGTAAATCAAAAGAGATGTTACGTAAATGAATGATATGATGACTGCATCAAAAAACTATAATGCTATTTAGTCCGTCAGTTAGATTATAAAAATATTGAATACTTATTTTTTATTTATTTGTCAAACAAACATGGACGATGAAACAGATTTTTTTAGTCATCTAGCCTATTGTCCATATTGTTAGATAAAAAGTTCTGCAAAAGAAACTGATTTAATAGCTAGAAGAAAGTCATATAATTCAGCAAAAAAATAAAATAAAAGATGGTATTATTTTTTTGTTAGAAACGTATGTATTCAATAAAAAAAAATAAGGTGTTTTTATGTATCTTTACATAGTATAAAAATAAAGTCACCGCTTCTGTCTGTTCTCTAGGTCTTTTTAACTACGCAAGGGCGGTTTAATTAATAAACAGAGAGGTTCATAAGAAAGGTTTATATATACAGTTTCATATTTTAGTGCTCACCGTGCGAAGACGGGGCAGGTCGCTAGTCATATATATTTTGTTATAAATGTATGCTCCCAATGACATCCAACCAAGATCTTACTGGGCCAAACAGCCCATCAAGATGTGTTAAACTTCACTGCTCTTTTTTCACCGTTGAGTAAGAACACTTTTCCCTACAGCTAATGTGATCGTTTAAGTCAAGCAAATGAAATTAATTTATCGTGCTCAGAGCATATGAATACATGGAGATCAAACGTTTCATGGAATAATTGCCCGTATTATATAATACTTTGTATACTTTTCGATGTTGTTACACCGCATTTACCATATAAAATACCCACGTAATATAACAATTTCATGCCCAATGGCGTATTCGATATTGACCTTGCCCTATACGCCAAAAGTTGTGGGTTCGATCCCCACTCACAGAAAAACACACGTGTGATGAATATTGTGTTTGTTCTGTGTCTGGGTGTTAATATCCAATATTTAAGTATATATTTGTAATACCACTGTTGAATCTGATATCCGTAACACAAGTGCTTAGGCTACTTAGCTCGGAGTCAGATCAATGTATGTGAAGTTAACTGATACCTATTTATTTATATGTAGGTAGTGCTACTCAGAAGCTGCATGTCCGAGCTGGCTCCACTAGGGTAGGACCAACATTTGAGAGAAAACCGGCGTGAAGTAATGGCTCCCAAGCTACTGGGTGTCGTTGAGAGGATTCTCAGCGCAGAGGAAGGACCTGAGGTAATTGTTCCGCTATTGTTCCTTATACAGCCAGCGCGATGATTCCTCAACAAAACCTTCAAAGGGCCGGCATCGTGAGAGTAACAGCCTTCAACCATCTCAAAGATAATACTTATGAAAACTGGTATAGTGGTTTAAGTGTGGAGGCATTACAAGATCCACTTGCAGGTCAAATGTGAGAGCGCAACAACAACAATTAATTATATATTAACTTTTAGTTAGTATGATATTTTTTTTTGCATTTAATATGTTCCATGACTTGAAAATAATGCGCCAACTGTGTTTCTTGCCTAGCACGTTGTAAAAGGCGACTAATGGTAGGTATATAAGGTTTTGTGTAACGGGTATGTGATTGAGTAGACGACGAGCCTGCCGACCTCTTCGGAGATTGTGGGCGTGATGTTATGTATGTATGTGATATGTTAATTAAGGAAACATCTTTTAATGAATAAAATAATTATGGCACTACATGAACAACATCAAAATGTCACTGTACGCTCCGGTGTGAACGAGGACCGAGCTACTGGCAATTTCCCATTTTAATTACAATTACACTCCTTTTATTACCGTCCCATTTGTAATGCCGAATTGAGTTCGCTCCTCTAATTGCCCGATTTATTCTTGACATGTTTTGTTAGACTTGTAACGTTCTCAGGTGGGTTAAGTTTCTACGAAGCGAAACGCCAGAATTAATTCTCGATAACGATCTGGAATCCAATGAAGTAGTTATTATACTCACGCGAAGGTGTTCTAATTATTGTGAGCGTAATAATAGAGTGAACAGGGGTAACTAATGGCGAGTGAGAGATTAAAGTATTTAGTTTTAGTAAAGATGTTAGTTGCTCGAAGCTTTGTATATGTAAGGTAATTTATATTATGTACGAAAATCGAAACACGGTTTAACACTAAACGACCTTATGATAAGCGAAGTGTGCGCGCCATACAGTCTTAAGTAGGGTGTAAATAAATTTAAAGTTTTGTAAATATATTTTGGTCAAAATACAAGATACAATTAAAACCACTCCCCAAATTTGAATATGGCAATTGTTAGGAAATATCACCTAGTACAAAAATATTCAGTTATGTCATCACAAATATATATTTTATTGAGATAATTTTACCTACTCTTTTTTTTTCTTAAATGATGCACGATACCTAAGGCCTGGAAAAAATTGGTGAGTGGTATTAAATGCATCTTGTATATCATGGTATTAAAACTATTTCAATCGATTAACGATTCTGTATAATTTTCAGATTTCTTAAACATTAAAAATATGTTTACATAAGCTTTGTTACGATAGGGAAGGGTGAAAAAAGTTTATAATAATTTATTCGAAAGACAGTAAAATTATCAAAATAACGTATTTTTGTTTTATCAAATACACGGAAATTTACTCAGATTCAAAGAATCAAGGTTCTGGAATGGAGCGCTTTGACGTCACATAGCGCTTACAATACAGCTTAATACAGCTTAAATGATAAATAATTTGATGCAAGATTCATTTCCCCATTCCAATCTGGAAACAATTTCCAAGACTAACAGCAACACGTTTTAATTTGTTCGCAAACGAGTCTCGACAATCCTCCCAGCCCGACAAATGGATAGAAATGAGAGATAATTCGTTTTCCCTGGAAGCTGGACAGGAAAGGAGGATATCTGGTTAGTGTAGGCTAGGATTATAATTTGCGTAAAGATTTATTGCGCTTCGCACTTGTAACGCAACAAGAAATATGCTGCGTTAATAAACAATGATGGATTGCTTTTCATGTCTGCTAAAATGAAAATGAGGTTTGTAGATCTACATATTACTAGCTTTTTGGCGGATTTTCAATAAGGTATTTTGCAATTTTTTTTAGTAATTCCAATGTTGATCATTGGAAGTACTTTTTACAGTAAAGGTAGGTTCATCACATTCACATCATTCACAAGAAACGAATTTATAAGAACAGATAAAAACGTTTATAAAATCGTTTTAAGATTTTATTTTTGATAGTGCAGGTATAAAAAGGCGGGAATTATTAGACTGATAAATATATTTTTTTTCTAATATCTTACAATAATACAATTTTTGTAATATTATGTAGAACAAAATAACTCAATACAATTGCTACATCACAACAAAAGGGTAAAATTATCGGTAACGATACTTGTCCTTGCCGAGGACAGGATAGACGCAAAATTAAATAACAATAGACTTACTATAATAGTTTATTCGACTTCCCATACCATAGCATAAAATTGTATCAATAAACATTTATACAATCACAATGTTATTATGTAAATATAACGCACATAACTGAGAACAAGAGTAGTGTAACCTTTATTTTCTTCCTGGGTTCGTTTCTTTGTTTCACTTAAGGACCTGTATCTCACTGAGTCACTAAAATTACCATCATCATCATCATTCTATGAACTAATCTTTACATGACATGAGTCACCACACCAACAGTCGCAATTTACAGATGGATTTAAAAAGCGAAACATGTTTTTGCTAGTTATAGACACGAACTAAAAACTATTTAACAAGGGTCCTACCGTACCTTATTCTTGCACAATTAAACTAAAAAGAGAATATAAATTGAATGATATTGGTGGTTGATATATTCTTCGTGACGAGATAAAAAAACACAAATTGATGGCTCTGTAACAGATTAAATCCAACACAAGTGACATTACGGAAAAAAACTATTAGTACTATTCAATCACACCGTTGCACCATATGCACTCATATTCCGCAAACGTGTGACATTTTCACCGGGAAGTCCAGTGAAATAACGCCTTAAAAAGTCAAATAGCGCGACAGTCTATAAAAAGCATTGATTGTTTCCATATACAGACATAGGAAACCCTTGGCTTATATTTAAATAGCGATTTGTGACTTAATCGAAAGCGTAATGGTTGTGAAAAATGTTGATTATCCCACTTAGGTGCGCCTACGCAATGACAAAATAATTAAGTATTAAGAATAAGGTGGTTTTTTTTAGGTGGACATGCGATTGTAGCATTTATCGACAAGTACATATAAATTAAATTGCTATGACCGGCTTTCCTTTGAAAGTATAATTTATATGTAGTTATTTGTATGAAATCAAGAAAAAGGTTATTCATGGTACAGTATGGCGTATTTTACCATACTGGATTTTTGACAATTCATGTATTTGATATAGCAAAAAACGTTGTTCAATAGTTTTTGATTGACGGAAAAATAATCTACTTTTATTAAAATCATACTTTAACCAGGAAACTTTTTTACACCAGGAGATTTCCTATTGCGGACGGAGTCGGGGGCAAAAGTAACTTTATATGTCAACATGCAACTATACTTTATTGTACTTAGAAAAAACGCTGAGAACGAGGCCAAGTACGCTTAGGAAATTGCTAAGTTATTTCTTGATTAAGTTCAATGCCAAGTTCAGAGTCACTCCTTAGTAATACTATTAATGCGAAAGTGAGTTTGTTTGTCTGTTTGCTAATTGTTAAGTATCCAACTGATAATTATTCAATTTAGTATACTCATTGTTACGGGGTACAGAAAAGGATATATGGGTTTGCTAAAAATGGAGCATTTTCCCCATTTTTTTTTAACAATAGAAACCTTACATAAGCTGTTCAATGAGTCCTTAATGAATATTTTTACTTCTTTATATTTGAGACCCTTTACAGCTGTAATACAGGTTTCCATTCTCAAAATATGTTATTTACTAGTCATCATCATCTTCCTAGCGTTATGTCCCGTGCTTATACGGGGTCCGCTTAGACCATGATCCGGCATTTAGCGAGTCTGGTAATTACATTGAAGCGACTGCCGATCTGACCTTCGTAACCCTAAGATAGGGGAACCAGACAATTTTTGGATCATGGTTACAAATCCAAAGTTGTTTGAATTTGCAGGTTTCATCACGATGTTTTCCCTCACTGCCGAGCTAGTGGTATAAATATATGTACATAGATTTAAAAAATCCAGAGGTACGTGCCGGGTTTGAACCCGCACTCCTCGGTTAAGAGGCGCGTGTCCTTACCATTGAGTTACCACCGCTCCATGTTATTTTCTAGTCATAAATATTATTAAATTATGTTTTTCATTCACTTTATTGAGTTCTTTGATTTAACATAATCAATATTAACAGTCTAATCGACTTTCTGTCTCATCGTCAGAAGTTTGGCGGTACCGTAAGTTAATAACCGTAATAGCTAATAAGCCCGATATATGAATACTCTTCATAGTCCGCTCACTAGGCGGCTAAATAGTTATGGCTGCGGCAGCCAATCGGAATGTGGGTGAGACGCAAGCAGCCACCGGCTACCTGCAGCCAGTGGTTGCCGCAGCCAGGATGCCTGGTTGCCCAGGCTTACATTGCATTATCACAAAAATTACATAATGATAATAATAACTAACTAACTAACCGAAATTAGCCAATAGTGCACAAGTGTCTGCGCGAACACAACACTTTCTATTCCTTCACTTTCATAGTCCGGTGAGACACACATCGACAAATTACATAGGTATCAATCGGTCGTCACCTACTGTTAAAAATATATGACTGGCTCGATGGCGCATGCGGTAGTGACCCTGCCCCATGCGCCAAGAGTTGTGGGTTCGATCCCCACCCAGGACAAACATTCGTGTCATGTGTTTGTTCTGTGCCTGGGTGTTAATATCCAATATATTTAAGTATATATTTGTAATACCACTGATTCTGATAACCGTAACACAAGTGCTTTATCTACTTACTTCGGTTAGATCAATGTATGTGATGTCGTCGGATATTTATTATTATTATACTGCAATTTTTTTACTTCATACAAACACTGCAATTTATACAAAAGCATGTTGAAAAGTCCAGATATATGGTGACTAAAAAAGTCTAGCAAAGGTAATTACAATTTCTCAAGTCTAATTATGTTATGTAAATCAGAATTGCATATAATGCAGTCACTTTAACTGCAGGAAATGCCTTAAGACAATACAATAAGGTCTTTATTGGTGTAAATTGATAACGGTTCGAAGTCATTTGAGGCATTTAACGCTATGTCAAGTCTGAAGGTGGCTGTAACAAGACAAGGTCAGGGGCTTAGAAAGAGAAAGGCGTCTATAGATAGTTGTATGACAGACAGACAATATAATTCGATGTTGTATCGTTGGCGGCCTTGCTATAACAGCAGCTGTTGGCGATACAAAGTTAAGCAAGGCATGTCACAGTTTTGGATGGATGAGTATTCACTCTCCCAGTTGATTGATATATTACTATAATGCAAAATTTAGTTTGAAGGCGTTTATATTATATGTTTCACGTCATAACTATTCAATCGATCGTCATAAGATTTCCTGATAATTTGACTTTGTAACCATGATCCAATATGTCTATTCCCCTGACTAAGAACTGTGAAAGTCAGATATAAGAGCCACAACGAAATTGCTATTTTTAAGATCATGATCTAAGCGTACTCCCCAAATGAAAATAGCTCAACGCTAAAGACATGTGCTTCAAATACAAGAGGTATTGATTCAAACCCGGGGTTTCCAAATCCAAGTATATGTACTAGGATGATGACTCTTTACCGCCGACCTAGTAATACAAATAGATGGTAATAACAGACTACATCACATACATTGATCTGACTCCGAGGTAAGTAGCTTAAGAACTTGTGTAGCTTGCACGGATATCAGAATCAACAGTGGTATCACAAATATATACTTAAATATTAAATATTAACACCCAGACACAGAACAAACATAAGTATTCATCATACGAATATTTGTCCTGGGTGGGGATCGAACCCACAACTCTTGGCGCATGGGGCAGGGTCACTACCGAATGCGCCATCGAGCTTGTCAAGTAATGTCACTTAGTTTCTGATTAAAAAAAGACAACAAATCTCTGTGATCCTTTATCCCTAAACTTAAAAAGTTGTCGCAGCTAATAATCAGACTCACGAATTCCAGATTTTATAAGATTCAGGGCCGAATAAAAACAGGATACGTCAGGAAGAAGACAAAGACATCGCCAAAAAGGGTATCCGCCTGAAACCGGCTGAACCGAATCCAAAAATAAAACCTCCGTT
Source organism: Glyphodes perspectalis (assembly GCA_951394215.1). NCBI lineage: Eukaryota > Metazoa > Arthropoda > Insecta > Lepidoptera > Crambidae > Glyphodes > Glyphodes perspectalis. The sequence goes on from OX596218.1 coordinate 8,508,376, forward strand.
ACTTTCCTCCGATTATATCTTCTTACGCCTCCAAGGTCACTGAGAACGGGGTCGCGAAAACGAAAGTACCACCTCGGATCGAGGCCGCGAAATCGAGAAAGCGACTTTAAGGTCACCAGCACAAGGTCAGTTATTCAATAGCAGAACAGTTTTGGGCTCAGTTTCCACGTGGACCTTTGCGCCACAGTTTGAGCAACTTGTCAAAGGGAAGTTTTTTTAACGATGATTACTGTTTATTTGTATGGAAATCTTTCAAAGGAGCTATAAAGGTGTTTGAGGGAACAGTGTAAGGGAGTTCTAGTGTAGTGTTAGATTCTTATTTAGTACTAGCTTCTGCCCGTAGCTGTGCTCGCACGGTACATCAATAATACATAGCCTATAAGTTATACGGACGTTTGAGCTATCGTAATCAAAAGTTTCATTAAAATTCATCCAGTAGTTTTTGCATAAAGATCATTCTAACATCCATCTATCTAATATTTAGTAGAATACAAACGCTTAGGATGGGATTTACCGTCATCATCATTATCATAATCTCAGCCTAAAGACGTCCACTGCTGGACATAGGCCTCCCCCAAAGATCGCCAAAACGACCGGTCCTGCGCTGCTAGCCTCCAGGTTCCCGCGACCTTATCTAGGTCATCGGACCAGCTTGTGGGTTGTCTACCACTGTTGCTAAAATTTGCTTTCTGTAGAAAATACGTATAATTTTCTAACCTGCATCATAAACACGTATCTTGATGCTATAAAGAATTAATTAGAAAGGGACGAAAAAAAATTGACAGAAATAATAGTAAAATTTTTGTTCATTGAAATTATTGCTTCTCACTAAATCTGTGACTGTTAAATAATTAGCAGTGTTATATTTTTAATTTAGTATTTATTTTTAATAAATAACATTGTTTTGAGAATGTCTTACACGTTCGTTTATCTAACTATGTATCGACGAATTTAATTTCTTGTCAAGCTTAAGTAATAACCGAGTTTATGAAAAGTAGGATGAAATCTCGGGTTTTGGTGGGAACAGGTCTAGATGGAACAGATCCATAGCTGTTCTTGTTTTTACTGTACCAAATGGAGGCGCATAAATTGTATTTTGATGACCTCAGGAATGTTTATTAACAAAAAGAAATCTACAATTAAAGGGTTTCATTTATTTAGAAAATGTACTCTTTATTATTCAAAGAAAGCTGTTTTAGAGATGGAAATATATTAAAGTACTTATGTTTTGTGTTTAAAGATAATCTTATTCTTAGGCTTACAGTATTAGAAGAGGTGGAAAATTTAGCTTTCAGACAAAATCCATCGTTTGTGACAAAATCCATGTTTGTTAACAAAATAATAGCTGTGTACTCCCTTTCTCAAAATTCATTGTAAAATTGATTCATCTGACATTGATGTAATCTCACCGTCAATTCAAATTAAATATAAAATTGGATATTTTATTACCAAAAGAAACTTTACTGTGCCTTAAAAATCATCTGATTGGTTGAAGAATATTTTTTTACGACAGCGCGTCATAATATTTCGTGGAATGGTACGACGCCAGCGCTTTGGCAATTTAGCTAATTCAGTCCAGACTTTCGTAGAAGTCTAGATTTTTTTAACCCTAAATGATTTCAGTACTAATTGGATGAGTTCTCGAACGTAGCATAAATCTTTTTTGTTTGAAAAGATAGATGAGATAAATTGATTTTGTTATTTGTATTAAGCAAGAAAGGTTGTATTTAACTAAAAGCGTAGTATATTGGGTATTTTCTTCAAAAAAAGATTTTTCAGAACAAGCATAGTAAATATGGCGTTCGGTTCTCTCTGCCTATACCGCTAGAGAAGTGACGTAAAGATTAGTTAGTTAGTTAGCTTTAGCATAGTAAATCTAGATTTGGTGGAGCTGGTTTACATGTCATTGATATTAATGATTTTAATGATTGGTAATTTAGTATTAAAGGACGATAGTTGAACTTAAATTGTAAAATCTTATTGGAGCTTTTAATTAATGTTCCATTTCCGTGTAATCGATTACGTGAAGTTTTCGTGATTTTATTTTCACGGAAATAACATTGTTCCCGATCGATGGATTTAATGAAAAGGTGTTATGTAAAAGAGGTCATATATTTCGAATGTAGATGAGTGAACGGGGCCAAGCTTGAGCTTATTCATCCCATTTGGGTCCTCTCCCGATTCTTAGATTAGTAACTTTAACCAGAATCCCACAATACCTTTTTTGCGAGAGATGGCTTGGATCTAGTTACTATCACCGGCGATGATGAGAAGATTAATCTGATTCCCGGGGATTCAATAATACTTAAATTCCCGATGATTCACCGGGTATGATTCATCGGGAAGCTGTCCTATTTAACCCGCAACCTGTTCAATGATCGTCTCTCTACCAACTTTCAGTCACCGTGAAAATTCGCGTCCCAGTACACAGCTACGCACCGTTCAATACGTTCCGCAGTACAAACAGGTTAAGTAACAACATTTAAGTACAAATTACGCCGGCGTTCGCTTTTATGTCCCCTAATTACGACAGAACAGTTGTAAATCATTGTTAGTTCAAAGTAATCTAACTTTAATCTTCTATGTACGAAAGCTACCTTTTGAATGTCGAAGTAATTCCGACCTGGGAAAAGTGATTTTAGGACCTTTAAGGTTTATAGGGATGTCGCAAGGATATTAGAGTGGTTTGGGGATTAAAAATAATCTCTCTGGAGTAAGGGTTCGGTAATCGCATGTAATTAACAATATAATTTTTGTTAGTATTTGATTGATAATGTAGCAATTAAGTCATATTTGTGAATGAGTTTAAGAGTGGACTGAATTGAAAAAATGCCATCATTGAAAAAAGAGGACATTGAATAAAATAATTTTTCTAATTAATTTATTATTAAATGTACTAAATTGACCGTTCCTGGCATTTGACAGGGTTTTCTGTTGAGAAAATAATAAATAAATAAACTGTTCAGACTGACACACTAATTCCCTAGTTCCAAATTTAGCTTATGTTTCTACTATGGATACTAGGCAAATGGATAGACATACTTAAATACGTTTATAAACATTCATGACTCGAGTACAACTGTTCATGTTTATCACACGCGACATTTGCCCCTAACGGGATTCGAACCCGAAATGATATTTCATCCATCTTTAAACCAGAAATGAAAATGAATAAGAAGAATAAGGAAGGTGTATTGATAGATTAATTTGATTTACAAAAATCGTTATGTCAATATTAAAAAAAATGCTTTATGAAAAATTGAGCGTGTTACAACCCTACCTTAAGTAAGGTCTAAGAATTTGTTAGCTTTCAATACGAAAACCTTGAGAACAAAAGCCCTAAGTCACTTTGTGTACCTTGAAACAAACAAAGGGTGAAATTAATTGTGTATATTCCTGTCCCTTCGAAGAAGTTACATTATGTAGTTTTATATTTAATGATACTATGTAATTTCGACTACTGTGTACAAATTTTCCGTCTAGCTCAAATCATTTTTATTTTTGGTTAAATCAAGTTTAAGCAGGTTATTGCTTTTCGAAGCAATCTACCTTCCCTGCGATAGCAGGCAATGATATTATGTATGTACTATGACAGGTCCGTTGGTCGAGTGGTAGGCCCTGGCCACGAAACCGAAGGTCGTGGGTTTCGAATCCCGCAAGGGGCAAATGTTTCGTGTGATGAACATGGACATTTGTACTCGAGTCATGAATGTTTATAAACGTATTTAAGTTCAACTAGTATCCATAGTACAAGCATAAGCGTAGTTTGGAACTAGGGAATTGGTGTGTCAGTCTAGAGAATTTATTATTATAATTATTATTACTAATATAGCTTTGAAACAATGTAGCTAAAAGGCAATAGATTACATCGGCTTTCGCTTTTTTCATACTCATTCATCTTTTCATACAATTTGCCAATCTAGAGTAGATACTTCTCATCTGATCTTTGAGTAAAACCATCTCATATACGAAACGCTAGTTTTCCTCTTCCTCTCTAATGATTCCATTTCAGACCTTCGTATAAATACTTCCGTCCTAACCCTTCAAAAAACCCTCGACAACACACTAGACCCACAAGTTTAAAACGACTTTAAATCTCTTCCCCATCAAACGCCGTAAACACATCCCATCAGGATGACACGCCACCCGTACAACACAATTGATGGCGCCGATTAAGCTAATGCCATACACTCGCTGTAATTACAGAAGCCTCGAAACGCAGACTTCATTAAAGGAATGGGCAGAGACATTAGTTATAACGACTGCTTGTACAGTGCGGTGAAAGCCGAGTAATTAAACTTGTAACTTTGGCAGTAAATAAATATAGCGATGCGGCGGAGATGTCTTCCGAATCAGTCGGATGGGGCGATGAACTTAATATGGACCTTCCAAGTTGATTTTCTTCTTTGGGACGTGGCCAGGGTCTCTGACCACTGGGGTCAGAGATCCTGGCCACGAAACCAAGGATCGCAGTTTCGCATCCCGCTAAGGGCAAATGTTTCCTGTGATGAACATGGACATTATTTGTACACGAGTCATGGATGTTTATAAACGTATTTAATTATGTCTATTCGTTCATCTAGTATCCATAGCATAAGCATAAGCTTCGTTTGGAACTAGGGAATTGGTGTGTTAGTCTGGAGAATAATTTAGAATTTATTATTTATTTTCCAATTTGTCTAGTCTACTAGAACAATAATATTAATATTTCTAGATCCATGTTATGACCAAAACAGAGCCTGTCTAGATACAATACTAAACGCTGAAACAAAGGAAAATAAGAAGTGATATCTTGTTGATACATAATACGTATCACATAAGATGTTCCCATTTCCCCGATAATGGCCGGTACACACGAACAGCCCACGCGCCGCGGGGACGTCTTTGACGCCATTATGAAAATGGCGCACATAATTAGTGAAGGGTTAAAATGTCATGTGCAGTGATAGGGACAAGATAGGTATAAAATGTTTATATATGCGAAGATACGGTTTATATCCCATATGCATCTGACTGTCCGAAAAGAGTAGTAAATTCTTCTTTACAGTTCTATCCCATTCCTAGTCTTTTTTCTAAAGAATTTTCTAATAAGTAGAAGGTACCCTTGTCGGGATCGTGAATAATATATAAACGCGGCCTTCCACTCGTTGACAAGCATTGGTATGGCTAGAAACACGACAGAGCTCAAAAAAGAGAAAAAAAGTGATCGTTATAGATACGTAATGCGAGTTACACAAGACGTTCGTATTTCCCCGATAACGGCCGGTGCACACCATCTCGCGCTAACGCCCCGCGGGGACATTTTTGACCCCATTCGCTTTTATGCGCACGTATTTAGTGGAGGGTTAAACTGACATCTGTATGGCGTCAGCGTCTCGTTATGAGCGGGACAGTCTTAAGGGCTTTGATGTTCGACTGACTAATGTCCGATTTCTGAGATTGTGCTGAATGTAACTAGTCTGCTAGGTTAGGTAACCTATTTCTAGTTCCTAATAATACATTATTTAGTCTTTTAAGTAAATAATCTGTTGTTTAGAGTCCACATGACCTTTGACTTTGGGATTAACATGTCAGCCAAAATTATAATTATTTGAATTTGTAACTTTCTTCTCAATGTTTACCGTCACCGCCGAGATAACACTTGGATGTGCAAAGAGAGTTTGAACCAACATCCCTATGAATTCAGCGGGAACCCATCACTTAATCGCAATTTTCTTCAACGATTATCATTTCCCATAAAACCATTCGCAGATGTTTCTAAACGATATTCAACATATTATAGAATCATGTTACATCACAATTTCATTTGGTCGAATGCTTATTATCTACAAACTTACTTCATCGTTACTTCTTTTCATAAATTATGTATTTTATCGAATTAATGTTAGTTTACTATTTTGTTACCCATAATTTTATTTCCACGTAAGTTTCAATATGCAGAATTGTTGAAACATCCAATTTTACTTCACTAAGTCCGTATTGCCGAACGATTTTTGTTACTAGTATTATATTGCATACTTTATTCATAGACAATTTAAAGTATAACTGACAAAAATATGTAATAAATATTGATATAATAAATAAACTGCGTTAATCCCGACTCGCCGTGGTACTAGTCTGCCCGATACTAGAGTGTAATTCAAGATGCATGCCGCTTGTTTGCATGCCTGCATGCTTGCATGCATACCTGCTTGCTTGCTGCATGCATGCCCGGATGCCTGCTTGCTTGCTGCATGCATTAATGCATGCCTGCATGCTTGCTTGCAAGCATTAATGTATGCATGCATGCCTTCTTACTTACAAGCGTATGCATGCATGTGCTTACTTGCATGCATGAATGCATGCGTACCTGCTGCATGCCTACTTGTTTTCATACATGCATGCATGCCTGTTTACTTGCATGCGCATGTTTCTATATCTCTCATAATTTGGATTTTAAGTATTTATTTAATATGTTGCAATATTAGGTGCATCTAAATTATTAATGATAGCAAAACAAAACACTGTTTATAATCATTAAAAGTTATTTGAGGAAAAAATGCTATAGGACCTGTTACACATTGAAACATGTTTTTATGAATGGTTTTATCGATAACTTAATAATTATATGAAACATTAGTTTGATATATCGTTATTCTGCTTTACAAAACAATTGCGAAACATTTTTTTTGTGAAATGTTATTCGATGTTATGAAACGACGATTATCAACTATTCGATAAATCGAGAAAAAAATATATTAATATTTATAGAATAGTTTTCTGTGAAATGAAATTCGGTATCAAAAAATTATGTGTCTTGATAGATACCCGAATTCAGCTCTTTTCCCGTTCAGCTATCACCATTTAAGATTCAGCATTTATTTTATAGTAAAAAAATATGGCAGTTTTTATTATCTAATAATTTTTGAGGGTGTCAGGAGTTTTCCATATTAGTGACAATATTTTTGATTGGACTATGTATGAAGGATTACTAACTAAACAACTAGCTGCACACCCTTTCCCTAGTGTTCGGTTCTCTCTGCATATCCCTAGGGAAATAAAGGATTACCAACTGAATAATAATGAAATGAACTTGTTTATGCATTAGGTATACTGTAAACATACACACATCACAGCAAACTTTCTCATTTACATAAGTAGGAAGTGAAATAACTGCAAAAGTTTAGTTCAAAATGTTACGTAAAGTCCCGTTTAGGCTGTTTAATTACGGAGTGAACTTTGATCTAAATGTAAATTACAGTGCATGTCGGGCCAACCTAAATTACGTATAAAGCACTTCATTTTAAATATCAGATTTGCGACTTGCTCGTATGGTTGGGCTAATGCAATTAAGTTCGAAAAATAAAAAAAATTAAGTGGGGATAAATATTATTTAACTGGTGGTAATATTTGAATATTACAATACTAAAATTTGTTGCATGTTGGTCTGGGACTTTAAAATAATTTGCCAACAGTGTTTCTTGCCAAGCATGTCCTATAAGGCGACTAATGGTATATGGGTTTTGGGTTTGTGAATGTGTAGGCGACAAGCTAGCCACTTGTCACTACTTTTTCGCAATTTTCCATCTAAACCAGCCCAGTTTTATTTTTGTCTGAATGTGATAAAATGGGCCTGTGTCCCTTTGACTCTGCCTACCCCTTCGGGGATTATTGGCGTGATGTTATGTATGCATGTAAAATTTGGATTCTGTTGTAACTTCATCTTAAAACTAATTATATCAATAAATTTATTCTAACTAACCCTATTTTTTTTTAAATTCACTCTTCTGAAAAGTATTTTAAATTATATAATGTTATTAAAAAGAGGAGAGAAACATAGATTTAAGTTAAAATTTATTAATAATTAAGAGATAGAAAATAACAAAAGCTCAATTCCAAAAAGACTAAATGCAATTATAGCTTGAACAGGTAGTCGTTAGAGAGCCTCTGTAATCCAAATATTGAAGATTTCTTTAAAAAGATAAACGTATAGGTACTTTTCATTGGAACAAGGGATTCTTTTTAGAAATCTTATCTTATCTAAACAGAGTTTCTTTCCGCAGAAACGTGTTTCCGCTAAAAGGATAACTGTACTGAGTCGAGCTATAAAGAAAACGCTCTACATCAGATACCTACAATTTTCAATGGGGCATAAGTTTGTCAAATTTACAAGTATAATCCCGGCTTATATTAAATAAACGAACTTCAAACATTATCGTCGCCCAAAACTTAGGCTATGAATAGCTGAGCGCTGCTCGCATCAAACTATAAGCCCTTGGTACTGTTGAGAACTTGGCCAAGTTACGAGTATGTACATCGCGATATCAACTTGAGGAGATGACGTTCGTAATCCGTCTTTGATTAGTATTTCAATTTGCGGCGTGTGAGTTGAGCGTCTTAATTAATTTTAATCGATTAATGATACCTGAGTAGCTGAATGGATAAGACACGCATGGATGCGCGCGGTATCGGTTCAAATCCGAGCCGAAACTTTGATCGTTACTCATATTTAGTATTTATATTTCAACTTGATGGAGAAAACCTTTACAAATAACTATGTTTAACTAGAATCGAATTTGTCCGGTTCCATTATCTAAGTGTTACAGAAGTTGTAAGGCAGTCGCTTTGATGTAATAACCAGATTTTGAAATACCACTACACAAGCTATATTCGGAATCCAGGCCCTGACCAGGAAGGAGGCATGATGAATGAAGATAATGATGATGTTGGTAGGTACCTAAACTGTATATTATCTGTAATGACTGTTTCTCTAGGAGTGATTTTATAAAGCAGTTCCTTCAAAGCCTTTAGGTACATGGAATTTGTGATTTCTCAGAAGGATTGTTTCACTTTCTCCTAATTATTTCGGTGTTGTAATTTTAATAATTCCATGTATTCGAACTTTATGTATAACATTTCATAATTTAGTCCCCAAAACGTAATATCTACCTAAAGATAAATATAGCGATTTGAAACTTTATCAAATAGAAGTGAAATGAAATTGCAAAAATTCACTTTATTACCTACAGCTAAATTTTCATTTGTCTGGCAAACAAACCGTTTCGCTGAGCAAGATGTTTAGTGAGATCTATATTGGAAAATTTATAAACTTTATATTATAACTGCTTTTTGTCACTGTGATAGAATTTTATTGTTTGAATGGAAACTCGTAGTTGAATAGCAGAAAATAAATAAGCTGTTTGGGTTGAAAAGATTGAAAAATATTTATAGAAAATGATGGGGATGTCCTTGAAGTCATCAAAAATATAATACCCAGTAGGTAGGCGTTACTAAAATTAATTAAAAAGTTGACATATCAATTCCGGACATGATGTATTTAGATAGGTACCTGTTTTCAAGTTGCCTGCTATTGAGGATTTTTCTTAAAACATTTGTTGATTGTTTACCTGAAACAAGAAAAAAAAATTCTCGATAACACAGTTTTATTTTGTTTCTTAAGTGTAGTAAATAATAGAGAACAACTGGCACTTATTGATAATTATATTAGACACATAAATGATGAGATTCCTGTTATTGTCAGTTGATTGAACATTTTAGTAAGTTTATCCTTTTATTCTGTCCATACGTTACCATTGTTTAATATACATACATAATGTATGTTTAATGCGAGACCTTTCCTGTTAAACATGCCCAATGCCTATTAATGCAATGGAGTTGTTGATGATATAGTTATTTGTATGGGGTTTGGATGTTTGTGATGCGTTCGTTGATTTTGATTTCTATAACATAAGAGCCTACGCTCCTTACTTAAGAATCAGATCAATGTGCATGTTGTCAGACATTTATTTAAGAAATTCGATCTCAAAATCATGCAAAAGTCAGCTCAAACAATTCTCAACAACACCGCAACATAAGAATAACCAGATGGCACTTGTCCAAACAATCTAACTCCGAACACTTATAAAGTTGACTCGAGAAACAACACTGGCACTAAAGACAAACAATTGTTTGCGCTCGGGAACGACACTAAAGGAGACGTCGGTTAAACGTATGGCGGGTACGTTCCTCGCAGGCGCAGCCTTCTGAAATAATACCTGAACTTCGTAAGCTGGTCACGCGTCACGCTAAATGTGGCGATTCGCTGTATTGTTCTCGGATTAGGACTTTCAATTTAGTTAGGGCCGTTTGGAAAAATAATAAGATAACATATTGCGCATTACCTGGTCAGTTATAAATTAGAGCATAACTACATTTGTAATAAATATCGGTTACAAATCTGATACTCGTTTGATATTAGTCAAATACATGTTTGTCACTTGACTGCAACATGTTTTATAAATGTTCGTTATATTGTATGACTGTAAATTTTAAATATCCGACGACATCACATACATTGATCTGACTCCGAGGAAAGTAGCTTAAGCACTTGTGCTACGGATATCAGAATCAACAGTGGTACTACAAATATATGTATACTTAAAAATATTGAATATTAACACCCAGACACAGAACAAACACAAGTATTTATCACACGAATGTTTGTCCTGGTTGGGGAACGAACCCACAACTCTTGGCGAATGGGGCAGGGTCACTACCGAATGCGCTATCGAGCCAGTCAAATGGCTTATACATGTCAAATGCTCTTGCATAGACCTAGACCAAACTGCCATGTCAAAATGGCGGTTTGGTCTAGGAAAACTGATGGGGGATCCATTACTGATCCCCTATTACTGATTAAGAATGTGATAACCAGACTTGCTAAATCTAAGATTATGTACTAAACGACCCCAATTCTCCAATAGTTCATGTGCTATATCATTATATATAAATAAACTTTCACGCATTACATATTAAAAAACTTGAATCATCAAGCGTAATAAAAACCGTATTTCCCAGGTGTACAAACGTCCAGCAATAAAGGTTTCAACTTTAGAGTCGCATAATATTAGTTTATGCTTTGGCAAAGTACTGAAAGTTTTAAACGCCGTATAAAATGTACGACACGAATTCCCATCATTGAAATTAAAGTTTTAACCTAGTTTAGCGTCGAATGCGGGGGCAGCAACGCGAGTTGCTCACGAGTTTCGTGTCGAATGCAGTCATGTTAAGAACAAAGAATAGTTTCGTAAAGTACAATTTTGTGTGGAAATTTTAATTTATTAGTGTTTAGTTTAATGTACTTTGCTTTGCTTGTGAAACTAAGTCTTTGTGTAGATAGCGGAGGAAATGTTAATTGAGCTAATCTAATAAACTGCTGCAAAATTTAGTATTTAACAATTCTGTGGGGCTTATTCGCGAATGGCGAATGTATCATCCCGATGTTTTGTAAATGGTTGTTTGTTAGCTCTTGCTCGTGGTTCCACTCGTGAAATTCGTTTTTTTTTTTAGAAATCAAAACTAAGCTATGTCCCTTCATATAATTCAAATCATATCAGTTCAGTGAAAACGTAACACAACAGAAAAACGATTATTACCTGTCAATGTTAGTAGGGGATGAAATATCAATTCATTTTAATAAAAAAGTCCCATGTTGGTCTGGGACTAAAAAATAATGTGCCAACTAGGTTACTTGCCTAGCATGTCGCAAAAAGCTACTTATGGTTTATCGGATTTTGGGTATCCGATTGTGTAGGCGACGAGCTAGCCACTTGTCACTACTTATTCACAATTTTCCATCTAACCCAATCCAGCCCAGTCTTATTTTTGGCTGAATGTGGTTGAAGGGGCCAGCTGCCCCTTTGACTCTGCCTACCCTTTCGGGGATTATGGGCGTGATGTTATGTTATGTTATATTAATAAGAAAGAAAATATGAATTGTTTGTATTCTCAAAAACAATCGTATCCCACTTCGTAGGTAATAAAAGTAAATACACAATATATTTTTATCAATTTCTGTTGAAGTATAAATTCTGAATTCCAAACATTATTTTCATTTTATTTACTAATGTATGTAAATTAAATGTTATCATAAAATCTATAGCACGTTCATTTTATAAACATACACTTTAATTTTCACTGCCAAATTCGATTTTTTTTCTCAAAAAATGGAACAAAACATAAATAGCCTCGAATTCTTTATACTCATCGCGAATGCACCAGCGTTGCATGTCGAATGCCGTCGTAGAGACGCTGCATGCTACCGGTTCGGAGACAACCTCGGGGGACGGAACATTTTACAACATCCAAGGACTTGGAAACTTTACTTCGCTACGGTCGGCACGAGAAGGCAATATACGTGACGGATTAGGCACATGGTTTAACAACAGAAAGACATAACACATATCATCATGCCTGAAATCGCCGAAGCCGTAGGCAGAGTCCAAGGAGTAGCAAGCTCCTTAATCCACATTTAGCCAAAAAAAAAGAAATCAACAAAAGCCTTTTGGGCTATTTTGTTATGTGGTTTCGTAAAGTTAAGCGACATTTATTGTCGGCAAGGCCAGGATGGGTGACCAAAAATAATAAGCTCACTCGCACGTTAAGAAGCAAGGATGGATACCATGGTGTATTAGACATTCACACGTTTAACCTACAAACAAATAACGATAGAGGCATTTTGGGTTACTTCGTGAAGTGAGGGTATTATGTAATTTTTTTCTAAAGTTAAGCAACGTGTTCTGTGGTCAAAATCTGGATGGGGGGCCAATAGCAAAACACTATTCTGGGCTTCTAAAGTTACGTGAAAGTGCTCTCGCGGTCTTTACACAGAGGTGCCGTACCTCTAACAACAGCTGAATATCTTTGACGCTCTGTAGTTCTGAAAGTCAGAAACGTTTGTTTTAACTTTAACTCTGGTTACCTGAAGGTATATAGGTATACTATACTATAGGTTTTTTAGGCAGCAACATTTTTTCGAAATAAACTGACCTGATCCGATAATGCTATCGGATATACACAAATAAATATAATATATGTATATTTAAGTCACTCGTCTCTGCTGACTGTAGTACGTACAAAAGTTAGCGATTGTTGACACGAGGAGCATGTCCCTCCGGGCCCTTGTTGCGGTGGCCACACTTTGTGAGCCAAAGAGGATAGTCGCTTAGTGGCTACAGGCTAGCGGTTTTGACGGACGCATGACTAACTCGAGCATGGCAACAATAGGTAGTTTATCATGATCTAGGGCAGTGTTTTTCAATCTGTGGGTCACCCCCTCCCCTTATTGGGGGGTACGGCGACAAAAGAAAACTGGAAAAATCCTACACACTTTCATTGAGAAACTTTTTCTGTCCGAGGCCCAAGGATCGGGATTTTTTTAAATCGTAAAGGGGTCGCGTATTAAAAACGATTGAAAAACACTGATCTAGGGTTAACAGCATATAGGGTATCAGTTACCACTAAACGTTATGAGCATCTTCTTAGGTAAATGATTATAAATTTTTACGTTGTTTATTATTAGTAGAAATTATTTCTAGTAATATTTTCTTCTAAAATTATATCTGTGAGTAACAATTTAAGTGAATAAACGCAATTAAGACAGGAAGTCTGGTCCATTGTACCACAATTTCAACAGAATAATAACTATTCTAATTTCAGAATAGAAATAGATTAAAGTAATCGTAATAATTACAATAGTTTCGCAACAGCATTATTGCAGATTACCCAATAGCAATATTTATCGCAATAGAACCACTTCTCAAAATCTTTTAATTAAAATAGCTATTAAAATATCTGCTCTTTTTCATTGTGACAAAAACTCGCCCAAGGTCACCTGACAAAGTACCAGTCGCGTCACGAGATATTTACTGGCTCCTGTAACCTCGAACTTCATAATTAGGTGGGCCACAGTAACAATAAAAACTAATGAAGCGACCCCTGCTGACGATAAAAGACATCCGTGAACCGTTTGCCAGATTTCGGTTTATTTCGGAAGGTTTATAAGCAGCCTTCTTAAGGGGTGGGGGGTTGTTGTTGGTGGCAGTTTAGTATAAATAAGTATAGGTTGTATTTAGCGAAGTCTGGGGGAAAAATGTAGAAAAAAAGGCAATATCTACCACAATTTTACTGGAGTTAAGAAAAAAATGTTTTGCAATTTTGTATCTCCCTCCTAAGGTTTAGCGACGGGATAATCATAGATTTTAAAGGATTTTGATAAAAATAGCTTTCGGTATTCTTCACGATGTATTTTTATACACGTTTCTGTTGAATGAGGAACACGGAAAGCAGAATTTCATTCTGATTTATAACATTGTTCTCATATTATAAAATGTTTCTTGGTGACAAGTGGTCAGCTCGTCGTCTTCATAATCAGACCAGACCCCAACCAACATGGCATTTAATGTCAACTAATTACACAGATATCAAAGATCAATTATTATAATAGATTGAACCGGAACCTCTCGTATTGAAGCAGGTATCCATACCATTAAGCTACCGTTACATTTTACTTACACATGTCACACTGTCACTTTAATACAGAAACAGAACAAATATTCTTGCAGAAACTGTCCATAAAGTATGAACTAGAATTCTGCTATGAGTTCCCATCTGAGTTACGCCGACGGACAGCATCGTGCCTGGGACGTCTATTTTCAGGATCAATGCATACAAATGAAGAGGCGTGATCATGTTTAGTCTCACAGGAAATGTGTCGGGAATGGGTGGTGACGTCATATCGAAGTTAGACAGGTTTGTTTGATACAGGATTTCATGAAGTATCCTGACTGGTTACTTTTTTACTTTACTTTATCTTCAATGAACATTAACTTGGTATAAATAATAAAATAATCTGGCATTGAAAAGAGTAACTACCGAGTTTCTTGCCGGTTTCTTCTCGGTAGATGCGACATTCCGAACCGGTGGTAGATTCAAATTGTTTATTATGTACCTATTACTTGACGATTTACAGGTGCTTTTTTTAAGCCTACGTAAATAAAGATATTTTGAGTTTGAGTTTGAGTTTTGTGAAGCAACACGATAACATTTCAAGTAAAAAAATGCGACACTGTCAGTAACGTTTGACACAATATTGACAATAGATAAATAGAGATATGTAAACATTTTTTTTTTATTTTATGTTTATGACAACATATAATAAAAAAAAGAAATTGCCTTAAATTGTATCTTAAAGTTAAAAAATACATATATATCATCACGCCCATAAGTCGCGATGGGGTTGGCAGAATCAACAAAGCAACCAACCCCCTATTTAGCATATTCGGCAAATAAATAAAACTGGTCTAGGTTTGATGGAACATATTGACAATGTGACAAGTGGCTAGCTCGTCGCCTACACAATCACAAATCCAAAACCCGATATATCCCGACAAATCAGCTAAAAAATACCTAAAAAGCAACAATCTACACAAGTTAAATTACGTTAACAACCCAATATTTAATTTCACACACAATCCCACCTCTAAAAGAGCCTGTCCCCAATTGAATATCCGCAATAGTAGTCCCAAAACGGTCACAAAATTGGGCTATTCAGTCGTTATGCACCTAATAACGCTAATACAACCTTAACGCTGCTAAGTTGATTACGTATTTGGCGTGTGTATCAACCGATGGTGGACTGTATCAACATGTGCTGGAGGACGTGACTTGGCTACCGAGTAGCACACAGTTGGTTAAGAACAGTAGGGACTGTGGAGTCTTTGCTTTAGAGAACTGGAGCGTCTTCTTAACGTTATGTCTCGTTCTTAGTAGGGTCTGCTTGGGCTGTGTTTTGAGACTGCAAGTCCATTGTAGTTGTGACGGAGTGAAAGGGTGGAAGGGAATAAAGAAATAAAAAGCTCAGAAAACAATTGAAATTTTATAATAAATGAAATAAAGAAATACAGAAGCAAATGTTACGGAGTGAAACGGTGGAAGGGAATAAGGAAATAAAGAGCTGAGAAAAGAATTTAAATTATCTAATACATGAAATAAAGAAATACAGAAGTATGAAATTACGTGGCACAAACCAATTCAGCAATATTGTCAGGACAAGAAATTGACAATGTTAAAAAAAAGTTTAAAATAAAAAGGTATCAAAAGAGGTTGAAACTGGCCTTGCGGCCAGTTGGTAACAGTAGTTTTATGCCTTGATGTTAGTCATGTTTACATGTAATTGATTGACTGGCCCGTTGGTCAAGTGGTCAGAGACCGAGGGTCGCGGGTTTAAATCCCGCTAGGGGCAAATGTCTCATGTGATGAACATGGATATTTGTACTCGAGTCATGGATGTTTATAAACATATTTAAGTATGTCTATCCGTTCATCTAGTATCCATAGAACAAGCACAAGCTTAGTTTGAGACTAGGGAATTGGCGTGTCACTGTGGAGAATTAATTTTTTATTTATTTATTTAAGGTAGATATTTAACGCTTAGATAATAAAAATTTAGATGATAATCTCGTCCATAGTTATCTGAATGTCTAGAATTCCATACTGCCTTTATCTTTCCCGATTGTGGTTTCTAACACTAATAAGATTTTTGAAAATCCATGGTGCGTGTTGTTGTCCAGAGAGCGACCACTACTTTTTACATCTTTGGAATAATTAAGGAAAATAATGGGGCGGCTATACAGCTATTACTTTTTGTTGAAGAACGATTCTAAGTCTTCAAATGTGTATGGTAATAAGTTATTACCATTCACATTTGAAGACTTAGAAGCGTCTTACAACCGATAGCAAAGGTAATTTGTCGTTTGTAAAGGTATCTAGTTAATTTCCCGACTCCAGTAGACGCTAACAAAGTGGTTATATTTGTTTCAGAATGTTACCTAATTTTACCGCTTTGCGTAATGTTACATAATATAGAGTAATTTAGATGTGGGTGTAATGTATTTTCGTCTTAAAGTCTTTATTGTACATACATACATAACATCACGCCCATAACCCCCGTAGGCAGAGTCAAAGGGGCAGCTGGCACCTTTGACCACATTCCGCTGAAAACAAAACTAGGCTGGGTTAGATAGAAAATTGTGATTTTTTTTCCATTTAACCCATTCTTACACTCTGTGTGTGTGCTCGTCGTCTACACAATCACATACCCGAAACCCGATATACCATTAGTCGCCTTTTACGACATGCTGGGCAAGAAACACAGTTGGCACATTCATTTAAGTCCCAGACCAACATAGGACTAAAAAAATAAAAATTAATAAAACCTGCAATTGATTGTTCTATTTTTTTACTAAATATCCCACGCCGAAGCTAATCTTTACACTCAAATAACTCTTAACTGATTTTATATATTTTGTCTTTTTATCTTATATTTGTATTTATTTAGTTAACTTAATAATGTTTTACTAAAAATGTACGAAAAAAAGCACACACTTTTTAACCTGAAAAATATCTAAATGAAAAATAAGCCACAGAACTTCATTACCATACTGCTATCATTTTCTTTAAAACAGCTATCTGCTCTAGGAAAGCTGGAAAGTCACCAAAGCTAGACTTAATTCCGAAATTATACACACACCAACCTGTTGCTCTGCTTAGGCTACGCTAAATATTTGAACTTAGGTCACCTAGGTCCCACACAGTTTAACTTCGCTGATGAAAATTGTTAACAGTTAGCGTGGCTGGGCAACAAATAACGTTGCTCACTTAGAATTCTCTTACTACAGCTGAAGGAATAATGTACTTCCATTTGTGTTTAATTACTGGGTCGGTGTAGTAGTTTAATCGCCTTGCTTAACTATTGCTTAACTAGTTTGTCTGTATACAGGTTGTGGAAAGGTTCGAATGCATTTAGGGGACACTTTGTATATTTGTACTAATGTTTGGGACGCATTTCAACTTTTCATACAGACACTAATATGTATAATCCCTGGTCTGGGACATAAAAAGAATGTGCCAACTGTTCTTTGCTTGGCATGTCGTAAAAGGCGACTAATGGTGTATCGGGTTTTTGGGTGTGTGATCGTGTAGGCGACGAGCTAGTCACTTGTCATTACTTTTTCACCATTTTTAAAGACCAGACCAGCCCAGTTTTTTGTATGTACCTGTACATGTATTTGGTATGTATTCATATTCAATTCACAGTAATATATTTTTTTTATTATGATGGAATAAGGACATTGTCGAGATAGTAAAAGTCAAAAACTATTGTTATTTTTCAAAATGTCTTATTAAATGTTTCTTATAATTTGAGTCTTTACTCACACACTTTAAGAACGTGTTAAAATTTGAGCCGTAGAGGAAGTGTGCAGGTTAAACTTGGCCGCGTTTCTCTGATTATTTAATCTAAGTACGTTTTGCGCAATACAGATGATCAATAGCTTAGCGGTGATGAAACACACCGAGGTGACACAGTCACTTAGATGTTATAACCAGACTTGATATATCCAGAACCATGATCTAATCGGACCTGGAAGAAGAAGGAATAACTGCACATTAAAACGCTACAATACATCATCTTCCTAGCATTATGTTCCGGCGGAGTCCGCTTTAGACTATGATCCAGAATTAACGAGTCTGGTAATTACATTTAAGCGACTGCTGATCTGACCTTCGTAACCCTAAGATAGGGGAACCAGACTATTTTTGGATCATGGTTACAAATAAGTTGTTGAATTGAATTTGCAGGTTTCATCACGGTGTTTTCCCTTACTGCTGAGCTAGTAGTTTAAATACGTACATAGATTAAAAAAATCCAGAGGTATGTACTCGGGTTTGAAGCCGCACCCATCGGTTATGAGGCGCGTGTCTTTACCATTGAGCTACCACTGCTCACCTATAAAACGCTTCAATACATTTACCAAAATTCAATGTTTTCAATTATCTTTCGGTTTCACAAAGAAAAGAGTGATTTAACAACTTATTTCGTAGCTGCAGGAAAAATACAAGTAAAAGGTGGAAACGACCGGAACACACATCTGATAAACGGGTGTCGAATTCCCTCCCCTGCGGGGTGCGCGTGACGAGCATACACGCACCGGTCCCGTCGTAGTAGAACACAGAAGTATGTTAGTATATGTCAAATTACTTCTGAAACGTTGTTTTACCAGGAGGCCTTTTTTTACTTCGTTTTCAAGGTGATTTTATTTGAAGGTATAAAAAAGGTTCTGCGGCTTCGTCTCTGTAGACTTCAGAATAAAGCAATTCATTAGGAAAATCCTAGTCACTAATGAAGAATTAAGCCTTTTCATCCATTAATACACACACACCAAAATTGCATCCATGAAAGAAGGATTGAATATATAGAATTTCCTTGATTCTATCCAAAATATTTGGAAATAAACGAGCATCCATAGCAACACCAGGTTCCAGGATCTTATGGTTTAAAAGGAAAAGGTTACTTACCCAAGTTACTTACCCATTTTTGTACTAAAAAGCTAAAAATAAATATTTCATTATTCTCTTGTATTTTCGAGACTTCTCAATAGATACCCGGCCAGATAATTTCGCTCCTAATTAAACCCTCCCTCCTAAATAAGGTCTACTTATTTAAATCTGGACTACTCTCTGACATTTACTATGCCTCTGTTACGAGAGGCGCCATTTTGGATCTTCACGCTACGGCTGCCCAGCCCGTACCTTTTGGCGTGACATGACTGTGTCACTATACCGTAGACCTTTCAGTCTTTGCTCCTAAAATATTATGACTATTTTTGTCTCACATAATTGGATCAGTTTCATCATGGGCGATAGCTTTAGCTTTCATAAAGGGGTTAGAAAAATGTGTGTTTAAAATATATTGAACTATTTTCGCCCTTATTTGTATGGTTAACATTAATTACTATATTTTAGGATGCGAGGTCATCTTTATTACCCGCATCACTAATGTGGTGCAGATTTGTAAGATGAATTTTAATGTCACTAATTTTAGTGAGATATTACAGAAATTATGGTTAACTATGCCTATAAGATATGATTGAGATATTTTTTTACGATTTTGTAATAGCAAGGGAGAAGGCGGAATAAGCAATTAAACTATTATATAACGCACAAAAATTTAAGACGTAACAACGAAAATAAAAAAGTTTAAGTGGAAATGGACTGGAGAGCATTTTGGTACCCTAAAAATGGGAAAAGAAACCGATAGGACGACGAAATAAAGACCATTGCAGGGAAAACATGTACTAAGTAAGCACTACAGAGAGGGGGATAGCGGGGGCCTTTGCCAAGGTTGGGCAAACAGACCGGTGCCGTGACACCGACTCGCCAGAGTTAAGATTAGAAATTATGTAAAATGTCTGTGTCTGAATAAAGGCTTATATTATTATTACAATAGCTTGACAAGCTCGATGGCGCATTCGGTAATGACCCTGCCCCATGCGCCAAGAGTTGTGGGTTCGATCCCCACCCAGGACAAACTTTCGTGTGATGAATACTTGTGTTTGTTCTGTGTCTAGGTATATATATATATTTGTAATACCACTGTTGTTTCTGATATCCGTAACACAAGTGCTTAAGCTATTTACCTCGGAGTCAGATCAATGTATGTCATGTAGTCTGATATAAAAAAAAAAAAGAAAAAAATAGCTAAGATGTCTTCTTATAGCTAAGTATGTTGTTGGTTAAGTGAATAATGACATCGTTAATCTCATTAAGATCCAAATGACATGTAGACTATGAAGTTTTAAATAGATAAGCCGCCTATATTTGGATTTTTTTGCGGTACACCCATCTAGATTTTGACAGTATCAAGCTTTGCTTGACTTTTGTAAACCTGTTTTGAAGTGAAAACAATAAAACCAACACGTTTATCCCAACTCACAATCTCCACCCGGTCCACAGCTTAAATTATTCGCCATAAAATTTCATTCGCGAAAATAAAATCAGTTAACACGTGATCTTGAACTTAAAACGCCTATAGGCGCCTACTAAACGCCTATTGGCGTATATTACGCCTCCAGGCGGCACGTCTCTCAGAAGCGAACGTTAGCACCGGATAATGGATCGAGAATCGATTCAGATAACGACGATTAATATTTACTGAGCTCTTTAGCTGGTAATGAAATCGAGATTTTTGGCAGAAAATGCTTTTGGGCTAGCACATTTTCTTGTAAGACTGAAGATAAAAGCTTGTACTAAATCTTAGGCAGCTATTTACTGTATGGACAACTAGAACCTTCTTTAACCTTAAGGCTAGGCTTATTAAGATAATGGGGGCTTATTAACAAAATGGAGTATGATTTCATTAAAACATTTCGTATTTACATAGACCATGTAAATACGAAATTGAAGGGTTTTCCTGTCCACTGACGTAAAAAAATGAGATATTTACGGTCTAATAGTTTAAGTATAATTTTTGGCTTAACGAATTTGAATGATTTAATAACAATGGCAATTTAAAATGTATGTATAATTGAGAATAATTAATAATATGTTTTACTATCGTTTCAGAACAGGAAATTTATTTAATTTAATATGTTGATATACTATAGTTATGTATTATGTGACTTTTGTACATACATATACTACCTAGTTTGATATAACCGCATTCCATCAATGTGTACGCGTGTGTATGGAATGCGAATGCCTAGAATATTTAGCCAGTTTCAGATCTAAATAGGCGTTGAATGGAATAGAATATAAATTATTTATTATAATGTAAAATAAATGACATAAGTATCTACATTTTTTATAATTAGTTTAAGGACATTTTTGAGACGTTCAATAAATTAAAAATTACTAACAAATCAAACAAATTAATTCTTCTTTTCCGGTTTAATAAGGAGACAGGTGACATCTCTTCAATCAACGAGATTGTATCCAGCGGTACACTAAATATTTTAGATAAAAATGCTACTATGTCACTTTCCGAAATATAAACTTTATTAAAAAACTACCTGCCGTCCAGGCGTTTTTCGCATCCTCCCCCCACCGCCCCGGTTTTTTTTTTCATATTTTTTTGCCATGTTGAATACTTCGAGGTTCTGATGAATTCTATAAATCAAAGACCATAATAATCGATCCAGTTGTTCTTGAGTAAATGATGTAAATAACCTGACTTTGCTTTATATACACAGATACATATGTGGATCAGTCTTACTTTATTCGTAAAAGAAGTACAAACATACACTTCATACTTTTAATGCTAAATGGCATTCTTACTACAACTTTGTTCTACGTCGAACTGCGATTCCTCATGCAAGCGTTGTGCACTCCATCGATCACCGACGCAAGTGGGCGCATTTGTTCCGCTGCAACCGGCGTCATGTTGCCAACACTGTGTAATGTAGCCAGTGACTGCGTAATATTGCCACCGACTGTGTAATGTTGCCACCGACTGCCTAATGTTGCCTACGTGTCGGATCGGGCGGAGCGTCACGGCTGAATTCACTTACACGAAGAATTAATACACTTCAAACGTGGAGGAAGGTTTTATTCAATTGTTAGCCTTATGACTATAATAAGTGTTTATCTACTTTCCTTTGTTATTTGTATTATGATGTCGTTCAGTTGACTTCTTTGAAGTATATAGTGACGTCGATTATATGCCTTGTGATGTATCAGTCGCCTCGTTATTGTCGAAGATGTGAAAGAACAATTTAGTGACATTATTTGTACACTGTGCTGCTTAATTGTCATAGTTTTCACAAGTTTGTGCCATACCTAACTCTCGCTTCCATATGTTAGCGTAGGAATCAGCACCGCATTGTATATAGCAAGCTGGGCCTTCTAGCTTAAGACTTAGCTGCCTAGAAGTTTTCCTAACGGTCCATTCACCCTATTCCCTGCATTCACTCTTCTTTCTATATCAGCTGAGTACCTTCCATCTCTACTAAATGCAGATCCTAGATATACAATTTCATTCACCTGTTCCAGCACTACATCGTCAACCGATATCCTTGTATCCGTTCTGGTTTCATCTCTTTCAAACATCATAATCTTTGTTTTCTTCGCATTCAAATGTAAGCCTCTCTCCTTACAATCATCTTTCAATGTTGTGACTAGTTGCTGCAGATCCGATGCCGACTGTGCTAGAAGTACGGCATCGTCCGCGTAAAGCAGGCAGTTCACAACCAAGTCACCCATACGCACTCCAACATTCATAGATCTAATCCTCTGGAGACAATGGTCGAGATATAGGATAAATAGCCGAGCAGACAGCACGCATCCTTGTCTGACACCAATATTGACGTCAAACCAGGGTGACAGGCTGCCCTCCACTTGCACACATGCCGTACAGCCCACATAGGTGGACTGCGCAGCACGAAGCGATGCTCCATCAATCCCATATCTCGGCAATGTCCCAAAGGTCCTTTCGTACTACCCTGTCAAAGGCCTTCTCCATATCCACAAAACCGCAAAAAACCTTCTGGCTTTTGGCTTTTGGCTCTTCTCCACGATGTTGCGAAGAGAGAAGACTTGATCCGTGCATCCTCTACCATTCCGGAAACCTCCCTGTGCATCCCACAACGTTCCAACGGATTTCACACTCATTCTCCTCCCAATAATCTTGCCATACACCTTTGCTGCTAAGCTGATCAAATTGATGGCTCTATGGCTGGCACAGTCCATATGTGACCCAGCACCCTTGTACAGAGGCACGATGACTGCCCGTCTCCAGTCCATTGGGACCTTTCCGTTTCTCCAGCATAGATTGCACAAGAACCAGAAAGCGTCTTGGACGCTAGCGCCACCTAGCTAGATCATCTCCGCAGATACTTTGTCTATGATGTATTGATGTCTTGTATGTGATGTAGTCGGATATTTATTTATTATTATTTATTAAAAGTAATCCTGCTACATGCAATCTATTCATCTTTATCAAGCAAACAAGAGAGAAACAAAAAAATATTCCAACAAACCCGTATAATCATGACAAAACTTAAAACTGTTGGTCAATCAATGTGTTAGTCACGCGCGTTTCAAGGTCATAACATCTATAAGTATCCACAAAGATGTAAACTAGCAAAGTTTTGGTAATTGTAGTGTCAAAAATGAAGATATTGGACTTATGAATGGCTCGACGGCGCATTCGGTAGTGACCCTACCCCATGCGCAAGAATTGGGGGTCTGATTCCCACCCAGGACAAATATTCGTATGATGAATACTTGTATTTATGTGTTTGGGTGTTAATATATCCATTATATAAGTATATATTTGTAATACCCCTGTTGATTCTGAACACAAGTGCATAAGCTACTTACTTAGGAGTCAAATCAACATATGATGTAGTATGATATTTTTTTTTAAAATACTAAATAGGCCGTAAGAATATGTTGTATTGTTAGTATGATGAGGTCTTATTAGAGTATGATTTTATCGGAAAGACAGCATAAGATCTGAAGCTTGACCTATGTCAATGTTTAAAATCCTATCTTAATCTCTAAATAATGTACGAACTGTGTTCCATGATTAGCATGTAAAAGATGGCTATTGAGATATTGGGTATATGGGTCGGGTTTGTAATTGTCTAGGTGACGAATCAATGTCACTATTTCTGGAGTTTGCCTTCCCGCACGGATCGAAACACACTGTCGCAGTCCTGATATTATGTGTCGCATCTTTGGGCTCAAGGATAAATTGTGGAAAAATGAAATGAAAAAGAAACTTGGGTAAATGTATGCATTTAAATTCTCTACTGGTGAGGTCTCTGAGAGAGCAAAAGAAAAATCATAAGTATATTTGTTTCTCTCTAACACTCTAGCTAGAAAGCAGGAACCCAGAATCTTTGAACGTAAAAACTACTTTTTCGTATTATGCCCTGAAGGTTTTAAGGTGCCCTAAAGGTGCGGTATGTACATTACAAAGTGTAACACTCGTTCGTCGGAGTTATACTTTTACTCTATCGATTCGGGAAAGACCATGAGCAGTGGTAAGTTACTGCGTGATCCAACGCCACATACAAGAACTGTCTGTTCCACCATACATCTCATAAGGAGCACACAGGTCAACCGAACTCCAACGAACTGTGACGTCACAGTCTCTTAACACCAAACATTGCCAACGCATTTCGCAAGCACACGCAACGACGACCGTCACGTGTTGACCGACCTTCGGTAGGTCGATGCCGTGTGACGTCACGGGTCAAACCTCGGTTTAAACCTCGTCAGTTACCTTTAATTGGTTTCCGATAAGGTTTGTGAATTATGGTCAAAATCTATTGCGAAACGCCCTTGGTGGAACCATACCATATTAAGCAGCCTCAGATTAGAATACTAACAAGATTAAATATTTTTTTGATTGTTCCATCCAGTCTGGGAGTTACAAAGAATGTGCCAACCGCGTGCTTTACCCAAGCAAAAGGCCTTCCAACACTAATATACCATATATTAGGTGTTTGATTTGCGATTGAGTGCGCGACGATCTAGCTACTTGTATTTTTTTTTCACAAATATACATTTAGTCCAGATCCATTTAATTTTTGGCTTAGAAATGTTTGAAGGGGATAATTATTCTTTGGACCCTTCCTATTACTTCAAGGACTATAAAGGATAAAAATATATATTTTTTTATATTATATATATGTATGTATAGATAGACGTTTTGGAGTTTACGTCTTTCGACAGCATCCGCATTTTAATTAAATTGCATTGTTCACCACCGAATACCGCGTTAATTAGACAACACATCGGTTGTAAACATCCGCATAGTGAATCCGTAGTGTCATGTCGAATCCGTCGCAAAAAGCAGGGTTCGTCAACCCATGCGACTAGTAGAACAATATTAATTACCCCATTATTTCAAGTATTAGTGCGTTGAACTTAAAAGCGACGTCAAATTGTGACCTTGATGGGGTCGTACACATCCAATGTATGTTGTGGTTGTGTGAAAAATCGGTATTTTGCTAAAATTACTCTGACAATTGCTACTGTCAATATTTTGTTATTTTTTTGATAATTTATCGAGCATAAACAATAAAAAAATATTGAATTATAACTAACTAAATTGGCGCAGCGAGCCGAAGTATTTAAATAAAGATTGTATAATTTTTTGGGTAGATTGAATCGTTTTGATTAAAATAAGTATAGTAATCGTCATATTGTACATATTGAAAATGTGTTCAGAGAGATAGGATTGAAAACTGTAGGTGAGTTAAGAGACTGATATTTATTGTTTATAATAAATAATTGGTTCTCTCTGCCCACCCCGCCAGGGAAGTGGCGTGACGTTTAGTTAGTTATAATAATTAATAAAATTTTAGGAAATTCAATTTATAAAATGTCAAATGCGATCTTAAAAATATTTGATATTATTAAATCCAATAAAACATATCTTGAATATTTGAAGCACACAGATATTAATTCTAAGTAAATTCAGAAAAGTAATTCTAAATTTCAGCGCACATTCTAAGTTATATCTGGTGAAGCCAGTTTAAATATTGGATATCTCGTTTCAGCATATTAAATATTCATAAGTGATTTATGAATATTTATAAAATGTACTAAAGTCTATTCGTGGGTTCGCTCGTTTGACATAAAGTTTGTTAAAGAAATTATTTGATGTTATTCTCGTGGGATTATATCTTTTCTGCAAAACTAAGCTGTCTACCCAGCTGGGGTAATCGCGTGAAGTTAGTTTAACTTATAAATTAGGTTTATATTGTTATAAGATTTAGGATTTTGCATGTAGCTTCTACGTAATATAATTCTCTACTTTTTGTTTTATGGTCGTACTACTAGTGACTTAGTAATATTTTTTCATATTAACCTTATACATACATACATAACATCACGCCCATAATCCCCGAAGGGGTAGGCAGAGTCAAAGGGGCAACAAGCCCCTTCAACCACATTCAGCCAAAAATAAAGCCGGGCTGAGTTAGATGGAAAATTGTGAAAAAGCAGTGAAAAGCGGCTAACCTGTCGCCTACACAATCACACACATAAGGCTCGATATACCATTAGTCGCTTTTACGACATGCTAGGCAAAAACCACAGTTGGCATATTCTTTTTTTAAGTCCCAGACCAACATGGGACAGTGGGCTGGGTTGGATGGAAAGCTGTGAAAAAAGGAGTGACAAGTGGCTAGCTCGTCGGCTACTCAGTCACATACCCAAAAGCCCGTAAACCATTAATCGCCTCTTAAGACATGCTAGACACGAACCACAGTTGGCAAATTCTTTTTTTTGTCCCAGATCAACATGGGCCAAGTCCCAGACCAACATGGGACTAATATATACCTGTATTTTTAGGTCGGTAGTTCATTGTCTTCAGAAAATATTAAATATTTAAGTAATTATTAGTTAATTTAACAAGTATAATTGTTCTTTTAAGATTACTAATTTCTTGTCTTTATAGGCATCACAGTGAATGGTTATCATAAAAATGTATCATCTAATCAAAATTATCAGCAAAAATAAACCATTTTTATACCATAACTAGCTTCTGCCCGCGGCTTTGCTCGCGTAGAACATCGATAGAACATCTCGCGTGGTACATTGTTATTCTAATGTATAAGCTATACTATTGCAAAGTTTCATTAAAATCCATGCAGTACTTTTTGCGAAGAGTGACAAACATCCACACAACAAATGTCCAATTCTTCCAGCTATACTATACAAAAACGTATTTATTTATATACCTACAACATTTTTCTACGTTGGGGAAACAACGACCCGAGGAGTCCATCCAAAATTACCGTGTCACGCTATTTCCTCTGCCGATTCGCGTATAAAGACCAATTTTCTCAAACACGTTTTTCGCGAACGCAAGAAGTAATCTTGTTTACGTGTAATGGCGGCACAACGTAGCACATAACAGTGTGGAGAGTTAGTTTTAACGTTTTAAAATACTACTTTTCCGTTTTTCAGGTAAGATCTTCGAACAGAACTTTTGTATTTCTTTCAACTCTTGTGTCAGCATTGAACTTTTTTCAATTACGGTAGTAATAAGTATCAACGTCATATTTGTTATAGAAATAGTGAACGACGTGGCAAGTAAACTGGTTTCTAAGGAAATTTGGGCGAATAGTTAATTATCAGTACTTGTGACTCTTACATTTTTAATGCAATAAAAAAATATTTCCTCACATTTATCTTTAAAAAGGTGTATGTTGATTCTTAACTAAAAAGCCCCATGAGTAAACTTTGTTTTTTTTTCAACAATTTCCCTTTTTTAACGATATAAGTTTAATTGTTTGGCTGAATATGGTTAAGGGCCTAGCTGCCCCTTTCAAAGTCAAAGTCAAAAAATATCTTTATTTACGTAGGCCTCAAAAAAGCACTTGTGAATCGTCAAGTACTTAATAGGTACAAAGTAGAACAATTTGAATCTACCACCGGTTCGGAATGTCGCATCTACCGAGAAGAAACCGGCAAGAAAGTCGGAAGTTACTCTTTTAAATGCCAGATTGAATATAAAAATTAAAATTTACAGATTAAGTTAATATTTATACCAAGTCATACAGTTAATGTTCGTCAAAGATTCAGCCGAGTATTATTAGAAGTAAAAGGTAAACCAGAGCAGACCAGCCTCTGAAGGTGGCACCTGTTCACAAGTATTTGACTCTGCTCACCCCTTCGGGGATTACGGGCGTGATGATGTGGACGGATGGATAAATTTTCCACAACTTGATTATCCGGACGGCAGGTCAAAGGCAATTGTTGCCTCATTGTTAACACTTCTGCACTGTGATGAGAGGTTGTCGTCGCGTAGGTAACTAAATTGCGTAACGATAAAAAAGCAGTAAAAAAACTAAGTGTTTTTCTCATTCTATTTCGGTTTACGTAGATTACAGTACAGAAGTAAATAAAAATGTGGAGGGTTTCTCTTGCAATGGGGAACTATAGCACATAAGTAAGAATTACGTTTTAACCTGACTATGTCCAATTTAAAAGACTGCTATCAAGATAAAGTGTATCAAGATAAACCCTTGTAATTTTTAGATTAAAGTTTTGGACCATTAAGCGGCAGGTCACAGATTCGAATCGCACAAAGGGCAAATGGAGTCATGGATGCGTGTATTATCATCATCATCACTAGCCTATTTTCGTCCACTGCTGGACATTGGCCTAATACATAGCCAAAGATCATGCGCATCATTCACATCATTAGGAGAGTCTAATCTAAATATGTCGTTCCTCTACCTAGCCAGCGGGCGTCCTCCGCTCCGTTTTCCAAGACGCAGTCTCTCAGACTACCCTGTATTCCGGAAAATATATATTTCCCACAGGACCCACTATAGAGGCTCTGCATTAAAGTTAGTATCAATATTAATGACAAGTTCCTGGTCAGTCAAAGATTGTGTCCATTGACGATCATTACGAGGCATATATCCAGCAGTAGATAAGTATGGTCTGATGCTGACACATCAGACACGCGCCGAAAGCGGTGGGTGTATGCAGGTAACTGGGTGTTTTATTAATGACGCCGGCTGTCGCGCGACGTCGTGCAACAAATCATAAGCGCCGGCGCAACCTCGCGCCGGCGCGATAACGGTAGCTGAAGAATATTTTTCTTCTTTCTGTGTCAGTGGGTTCAAGTGTAAAGAGTGTGGGCGTTTACCTAAACTTAACTAGCTACTTACTTATTTCACTTGTTACTAGTTTTTCAGAATTTTCCATTTAACCCAGCCCATTTGAATGTGGTTAAAAGGGCTTGCTTTTTTTTTTGGGCAAATAAAGTATATTGGCTATTTAAAGTAGGAAAAAAAAATACATTCTTACTTATTTATATTAAATACATTCTTTAGCTTAAAAATATTTTTATAGTGGATGAAACTTCACCCCGGCTTTTCTTAAAGATTTCTTTGTGAAACTGTATGAAGTGTTCATACATATAGAACGTAGAGAAACTGAAAAATATTGGAAATATATTACTTGGGAAAATACGTCCATCGACCGCAGGTGGTCGTGAGCACATGTCAGCATTTGACAGATCACGAACGATAGGAGGCAAAAGAGAAGACTTCCCTTATACCATATCTATTTACCTCCCTCATCTCCTGCCTTACCCCAAACGCTTCCCCCAAGCTTATAATAGTTTTTCCCATCTCCATTGTTCGATAGCCGTCCGCGCTGGCGAAATAAATAACGATGCGAGTTGGTATCGCCGCATCCATTATCCCGCCGGACGCGCCTGACAGCTGTAATTATTGGATGAATTCAGTTAGACCGACGTGAATCAAGCATCCATTCTTTTAAGGTACACACAGACTACCAAATAACTTATGAGGTGCTGCCACCTATCACCATTTAGAAGGATTTTAAGTGCCAATTTGAAATATGCTATCAAACTTTTATGTGTTTATGATTATTCACGCTGGAAAGCGTTGTAGCGAGATTAGCTGTAATTGTTAGATGGATTCGGTTAGACCGACGTAAATGAACTATCCATTTTTTTTAAGATGCACATGTACTAACAAATAACCTATGAGGTACCAACTATCACTATTTAGAAGGGGATTTTAAGCGCCAATCTGAAATATACTGTGACACATTCATTTATTGTTATTCCCACTGGTAGACGTTGTAGCGTGATAGCTATAATTATTGAATGAATTTGGTGGGATCAACGTGAATTAAGCATCCATTCTTTTACATTGTACAGATTACCAACCATCTTAGATTTATATGCATCACCAAACAGGAATATGCCGTGAAAACGTGATTTTAAGGCCAGCATTATTTCCGCTGGTAGGCGTTGTACCGTGATTGCCGTAATAATTCGACGTGAATTCATTATTTTTATGCATATAGTAGCAAATAACTTACAAAATGATGCCATACCAATTCTCTATATATTGGTAAGCCATCCGAATATTGCACGAAGCGAGAGTTGCTTAACTTGTAATCAAATGTTGATTTCAATAGCCATTGGTGATCGCCTCAAGGTGACAGCTGTTCAGGGAGACAGACAGCTGGAGAGCAGTTAATTATCGTCACCATTGACTTGATATGAGCCACTCCCTATTAAGTAAGTACACACTGTGATATGCACTAATGAGATAGATTCAATTAGAATGATTAAGCATCAAAAATTTATCGACCAGAAGTTGGGCTATAACCTTTCAAGTATATATCTATATATATAAAAGAAAGTCGTGTTAGTTACACTATTTATAACTCAAGAACGGCTAAATTGATTTGGCTGAAAATGGGTGGGTAGTTAGCTTAGAACCAGGAGAAGGACATAAGATACTTTTTATCCCGGAAACCACCCTCTAAAGGGGTGAAAAGGGGGGTGAGCGTTTGTATGGGAAATTAAAAACTGATGGCTGTATTTGGATGATTTTGTTTAAATAGATAGGTGAGATACTGAGATAAAGGATAGGATACTTTTTATTAACAGGGGGATGAAAAGGGGTGGGTTAGGGATAAAAAAGCCGAGTATCGATATTGGTATAATTTCCGAGGTTTTAAGGTCGTTTATTTTAAAAATGATATCTATTTTTAAATCCGAAATATTAGAAGTAAAATATTATCATCCCTTAATAGGGCGGAAAGGGGTCGAAATGTCTGAAAATCAACATTGATGTCGTTTTCATGGTTTTTATAGGTAATAGGTATTGGGTATAGGTATAAGGTAATAAGTTTGAATAATTAATATGGGTATAATTTTTAAAGTTTTTGGGTTCGTTTATTTGATAATCTATATTTATTTATATAAAAGAAAGTGGACCGATTTGACTGAAAATTGGTGAAGTGGTTGTTTAGAACCAGGAGCCTAACAAAGGATACTTTTTATCCCGTTCGACCGCGTTCCCGTGTGACATGACATAAAACGTAGTATAAAATGACGGTCCCATTGTAGTTTAGAATCAATGGTAATGCCCAGAAATACTGCTGAGTGAACTTTTTCAATAGATAAAATAATTGGTAATAAAAAATTTAACTTAATAACATCTAAAATCTGCATATTTTTAATTGCCTCTAAGGCGGAACAGAGTTCGCCGGGTCAGCTAGTAGTATATATATATAAGCAACAAGCTACTTACAAATTTTCCTTTTTTCGCATCTAATCCCACACAATTTTCTTGAAGCTCACTGCGCCTTCAACTTTGTCTACCCCTTTGGGGATGGCGGGCATCACAATTCGTGTGTATTCATATTCAATATGATTATTTATTAATTATCCTTCGGTTTATTTCGTTTCGACCAATTCGCTCCATTATTTTAACTACATATATCGAAATTAGCTCAACATTATGTATTCCAGTAGATTTTTTTCTAAGTCCGATATATTACGATGTACAAAACCTGACTTTAGCAATAGGTCCAGTCTACAAGGAACCATGTCTAAACTATCACCAACTGTTACCATATAGTTTGAAACAGCTTTAAAACTGCTTGGACCCGAGTTGGAAACAGATGCAGTTAGTGAATTATGCCACAAGTTGTGCAATGAAAGCCGTTAAGACTACAGTGTTCAGTGCTCCGGTGCTTACTACCTGGTCAGTCACTTAACCTGTCCCGTTTTTGTTGATGGCAACAGAAAACTTTCTCTAAGGTTTGTTTCTACCGAATTTCGAGTCTAATATAATTATAGGCTCACCTACCACGACCAGATTGGTCGTGTATTAACAGAAGGTGATTTTAGGAGTTGTAAAAACCGTAGAGCTTGTATGAAAAGGATCATGAATGTTGAATAAGCGAGTGAGGTGTATAAGGATCGTGCCATATGGCGTTCGGTTCTCTCTGCCTACCCCGCTAGGGAAGTGGCGTGAAGTTTAGTTAGTTTATAATAATAACTTGCAATAGTAAAATACCTGTCTAGTGTGAGTAGAAATCGCACATGAATGGTTTCGAAATATACTCTAACTATCTAACTTAACTTCACACCACTTCCCTAGTGGGGAAGGGAGAGAGAACCTAAACAAAACAAACAGACACACAAAATACACTCACTCCAGTAAAACCTACTGTTTAAATTAACGCCAAAAGTCACACTCTTTTTGTGCTTCTATAATTATCAATGTATAATTAAACCTGATTATAATTTAAACTCTGGTCTCTTTATGTCAGTTTTATACACGGCTATACAAGTACATATATCATGAAAATGTCAATAGTATACGGTTTTATGAGGACAAATAAACTGAAAGAACATTCACTTGATTTTGTAAGTCTAATTATTGCATTAAGCAACAGCTATCATATCTTTAAGATTCATAAGTCTGAGGAATCAAGTAAATCAGACCATTACAATCAACAGATTTTCTCATTGTCAAGCTAATGGTATATCTATGGGTTACATAAATAACCGTCAAGCAAATAGTAGAATTATGGACTACTTTAATTATCAGCTATATTATGTATATTGGTCCCATGTTGGTCTGGGACATAAAAATAATTTGCCAACTGTAGTTCTTACCTAGCAAGTCGTATAAGGCGACTAGTGGTATATCGGGTTTTGGGTATGTGGTTGTGTAGGCCACAAGCTAGCCACTTGTCACTACTTTTTCACAATTTTCCATCTAACCCAGCCCAGTTTTATTTTTGGCTGAATAAAGGGGCCTGCTTCCTCTTTGACTCTGCCTACCCCTCCGGGGATTATGGGCGTGATTTTATGTATGTGGGATGTGAAAAGTAGGTATCTGTTGGACTTAGTCCCTATCGCTTTATCTAGACTGCATAAACAGTGCAATTGGCATGCTCACCACATTTCTATTCCCTTTTATTACTGGCATTACTAGCGCCCAAATATCGTCCAATAACTAACAGCCTGTCAAATGACAGTAGAACGCGACCAACCAATTGGCTATTAAGATAATGACATTTGGCACCTATTCTGCTGTTCGCTATTCGCTCTCGGTACGATTTAATCACGTGTGCATTGTGCAGTGACGTAGAATACCTATGTAGGGCGGTTCTCAAACTGGTATCCATATTTTTTAATGGGTGGGCGGTTAAGAAATGACTTGACAATACTGTTGTGCGTTAATGTGTCTTTTATTGATATTTTTGTACCTTTTGTGCAATAGAGACTGTTTTTTAAATTTTATAATGATTTATGAAGGTCTTTCAGAAGTCAATAAATCATATTAAATTAAAGACAGTATAATCATATGTATATGGGAACGAAGAAATATAATCCTAAAAGGGTTGCAGGAGTAAATGCTAACTAATATAATTTTACTTCTTTATACTTATGAATTCACTTAGTCACGATTTTACTCGTAGTAGCGTTGTCAATGATTAAAGATGAACTTTAGTCAAATTTTACTTGTGATGGCCCAGTGGGGGGGTAGGTTCTTCAGTTTGACAACCAATGATCTAGACCATATGGTATGTGAGATCAAGTTACAAGTGGTATCGTGAGAAAACAGGTCCGTATTCGATGTAGGTACATCGAATGAATGATGATGCAAGTATTTTTTAAAATTACCTGGTAACCCTATAGCTTTTGTTTATGGTGAAACATATAAATAAATAATGAATAAATATCAGACTACATCACATACATTGATCTGACTCAGAGGTAAGTAGCTTAAGCACTTGTGTTACGGATATCAGAAACAACAGTGGTATTACAAATATATACTTAAATATTGGATATTAACACCCAGACAGAACAAACACAAGTATTCATCACTCGAATGTTTGTCCTGGGTGGGGATCGAACCCACAACTCTTGGCGCATGGGGCAAGGTCGCTACCGAATGCGCCATCGAGCTTGTCAATATGATTGATTGTAATATTATAATTTTATATTACACAATATATTATAAATACGAAAATGAGTTTATTTTGTCCGCCATTTTTTAATGCCACTCAACTGATTTTATTTTATATTTTGTGATCACGTTGTCATAAGTACGATAAAGGTATATATATGAGTATAAAAAGGCACCAAAGGTGATTCTTTGGTACCTTTTACAGTACAGAAAATCAGTATTTTGATGAAGCCCCAATAAAGTCTAGTAGTAACTTCTACATCTATTGCATATGTATATAATATAAAAATTAATCGCTGAATGTGTTGCAAAGCGCAGCGCAAATCTCGAGTACAGCTAAACCGATTTCGCTAATTCTTTTTTAGTTGTGTTTGTTATTATCAGGTGAAGGTTCTTGTGAAAGAAAAAAATAAAAAAGTTGCACGGAAAAAAAAATGGGTATTGAAAATCCGAGAACGGGGCGTTACGAAGTGCGCCGGGTCAGCGAGTATAGAGATAAAATCTGCCTGGTTCTTTATTCAGATTATACGATAAATCACTCATATATGTTCTGCTACAGGACACTTAACTCACCTCAACTATGATGCATGCCAACCGTTGTCTACATGCTCGTGGTGACGAGATTCTAGTGGTAAACGCACCAAGTCCTGACAGTGACATACCATAATTTCTGGCTAAACTAAGCACTAATATGTAGAGCAAATTCAATCATGTTATTTCTAATCACATTGCCAAATACTAAATTTCATTTTAACGTGAAGTAAGTGTTGACTTCATAAAATGTGACGTCACAAGCACTCAATTTTTTTTACGTCGGAGAAACATTTGTTTTATTGGGTAATATTTTCCCATATGACCTCACTTTAGAATAGGTCATTTAAACTTTAGATATAATTGGTTCAAGGAATTTACTGTTTTTTTGGACTCAGTAAGTAGGCAGTTCTCTCTGCCTACCCCGCTAGGGAATTGGCGTGAAGTTTAGTTAGTTAGCTAGTTTTGGACCCTCTTAGGGGATAATGGTTGTTGTAATGTATGTATGTTTGTACTTTTGGAATAACTGAGGTACATACGGGGAATTATGTAAAACGCATAGAATTCTATTGATATTATTCTTTATAGCTTTTCAATCTAGCTGCGAAGTTCATGCCTCTTCCGTCTTTCGCTATGTACAAAGGTCCTTTACTAATTTCATCCACAAATTTTATGATATTGTTACCCTAATAAACTTGCAATGTACAAGCAACAAAATTCTGTCGCAAAACAAGACAATAAACGACATATTTTATCTTCCACTAACAGTGGGACTGCAATTCAAACTTTCTGATTAAACCGTAAATTACAAACTCGCAGGTGTATGAAAACTCGAAGATAGTAACGGAGTCAATGTACGTAGCGCAAGGACGATTAAACCATTAGACCAAAAAATACTTTTTGGATTTGTGACTTTGTTTTGTGCGATTCAATATACATACATATATGGTTGCGAAATGCATCACGCTCATAATGCATGAAGGGATTGGCAGAATTATCATCTTCCTAGCGTTATGTCCCGTGCTTAGACAGGGTCCGCTTGGACCATAATCCAGGATTTAGCGAGTCAGATAATTACGTTGAAGCGACTGCCGATCTGACCTTCGTAACCCTTATAAAGGGGAACCAGACAATTTGTTTTCTTCACCGCCGAGCTAGTGGTATACGTACATAATTTGAAAATTCTAGAGGTACATGCCCTTTAAACCAGCTTTAAACCCGCACCACTCGGTTAAGAGGCGCGTGTCCTTACCATTGAGCTACCACCGCTCAGGAATGGTATCCAGGGATAAATTAAGCCACATTTAGTCAATACTAAAATAGAGTTGGGTTAGATGGGAAATTGTAAAATAGCAATGATAAGTGGCTAGCTTGTCGCCTACATCATCACAAATTTCAATGGCTTTCTTTTTTAACGTGGGGAATGCCCTACGAACCGTCACGGCGCTCGGGGGAGCAATGTGGTCAGCTCTCCGGCCAAAGATGTGGGTGGCTGGGGTATATCCACTACATGCCACAGCGCTTCTCATCACCAGGGTGGAAGTATCATGGGTATCTTGGGCCAGTCTTAACCGCCAAAGCACCTCAGGTGAAAGCTAATATCTGTGTGGCGTGTGATTTAGTTTATTAAGTTACCAATGATTTTTGCGCTGACCTGACCCTTTCTGGTTATTGATAATTATGAGCAAAACTAATCTTAGACACTTATCGCGGTAGCAATGTCTTGTATTTAGCGATTCCAGGAAACTTCCGTGCTCATAGAAATTTCAGGATAAGTGTAATATTTTTTCTACGAATGAATTTCATCGTAGAAAAATGAAAGAAAAGAAAACATTTCTTTTTTTTATCAAAAAAGATGTTTGCGTTGACATATTTTGAGAACAATTTCTTTTCCAATGGTTATTAGTTCCTTGTCCCACCCATAGTTTATAGAATATGGGAGTAAAAGTTAACGTCGTCCCGTGAAATACAGTTTAATAATGGAGTTTTACAACTAAAGAGTACATTAGTCTTATAGTCCACAGTTTATTGCAAGATTTTGATTTAAACTAGACTAGAATTTTATAATGCAGTAATTTAAAATCATTAAGGTTTATCATTGAAGTGAAGTGCTTATACGACTAGTCAATAGGCAAAATGACTAAAAAAATCTGTTCAGTTCGTCAGTTCGATTATAAAAAAATATTGAACACGATTTTATTTATTTATTTGTCAAACAAACAATAACGAAGATACAATGCATTTAAGTTGCGCGTGACGTCACACATTTGTAAAATGTTTACTAAATAGTGACGTCGCAAGCAAACTCATTCATTCCAAAACTTTGCTGCTCTTTATCTTTGTGATTTTTTGTTAATTTTATAAAGCGAAAAATATGTGTCTGGTACTTTTGTATAATCTAATTGACGGACTAAATAGAAATATAGTTTTTTAATGCAGTCATCATCCCTATTTGCTGGTTTGGTTTTTTTTTGCGACGAGTTAATTATGTAAAGGGTTTGTGATTATGTAGCCGATGAGCCGGTTTGTCACTATTTTTTCATAAATCTGCATCTAATTAATTTCAATTGAAAATGTTGACTAAAATTTGTTAACGCTACTTACAGTTTCTTCGACTTCGCGTCCTAATCCTTATTATATTATAAATGTGAAAAATACTCTGTCTGTCTGTTACATCTTCGCGCCTAAACTATTCCACCGATTGCGATGAAATTTGGCACGACTATATTTATAATCCTAGAGAAAGGACATACTGCTTTCTATCCCGGAAATTAAGAGATCTACCTGACCCATAATAGTGTCTGTTACAGAAGAAATTTCACTAAATAAATAAATATCACACTACATCACATACATTGATCTGACTCCGAGGTAAGTAGCTTAAGCACTTGTGTTACGGATTTCAGAAACAACAGTGGTATTACAAATATATACTTAAATATTGGATATTAACACCCAGACACAGAACAAACACAAGTATTCATCATACGAACATTTGTCCTGAGTGGGGATCGAACCCACAACTCTTGGCGCATGGGGCAGGGTCACTACCTAATGCGCCATCGAGCTTGTCAAACTCTGGAGCTAACTAGGAGCCATATACAAAAACTAGTGCATGTATAAATTTTTTATACTGTGGTAACCCTAATCAGGCTATAACGTTTTAACTGGCTTGCTTCCCTCGCTCTGTGGAGTAGGTTAGGAAAAGTGAAACGGACTGTTACATCACTTTAAGCAGGTTATAGTGGGCGCGCCGCTAGATAGCCGTAACTCGGTCCTAGATTCGCTTCCTGGTGGTGGATGTTTGTTGAAACTGTCCCGGATTTTGTTATCAATTAAACATAACTGCATATATTTATATTTTGTATGTTTGGTCCCATGTTGGTTACTCAAAAATAATGCACCAATCGTGTCCCTTGCCAGCATGCGAAAAGTCTATTAATGGTATGTTAGGTTGGTGATTGTAGGTAGCACAGGTAGGTCACCTAAACCTGACAAGTAGCTAGCTGCTAGCTACTTGTCACAATTTTGCATCGAACCGAACTTTATTTTATTTTTGGCTAAACTTCTTGAAGTGAAACTAAAACTGCAATCAAGTTAGTGTTAAACTGCAATTTTCAATGTATTTTCAACTTTACGCAAAAGCCTTTAAGTGAACTTTTACTTTTATCCAATTCATTACTGGCTGACGTCGCTTATCCTCTTTGTACATACTTAATCGTCCAATAAACGGCCAGCTCACCGCAGCCTGCATTACCTGAAATAAAAAGACAATTACTGCAACAATTTACACAACTGAGCATTGGGCTCCAACGTTAATTTGGGTCCATTCGGAAATGAATTGTGTTCTGAGCGAAGACTCGCTGACAAATTACAATGAATACAAATTAACGTTAAACGATTGGGAGCGTAGCGTAATGGGAGGAGAGGGGGGATGAATATAAGGGTTAACGTTCGGTGCGAAATGTTTAATTCTTTTAGGTCGGAAGAGTCCTGCTATTGATTGTGAAAGCCGAATTGTTGAACACAAGATGGCAAGCAAGTAAACAGTTGTTAGCCTGATGGTCAATACTCAGTCAGTCAACTTCAGGGGATACCATAAATATGTTGGCAACTTTTCAGGTGATTGGTCCTCCAGAATTCTCACTTATTGACAAATAACAGCACACTTAAATACTGCTACTTGATTAGAAACTAACTTATACCACATTCTTTGGCGAGAGAGGCGGTATTCATTCATAAACCAGTGATGTTTAAAAATAAATATTTTTTTGTAGAAATTTACTTCTTGATTGCTTTGTTTTTAGAACTCGATGATAATATAATGTACGTCTTCGTATATTATAAGTATTTGAATAAATCACTTTTATAGCCTGTGTTCAATGAATATAAAATCTTCTTTCTTCTTATATATAAAAATGAATTGCTGTTCGTTAGTCTCGCTAAAACTGGGGAACGGCTGGACCGATTTGGCTGATTTTGGTTTTAAAATATGGGTAATCTTCTAGGGAAGGTTTGTACGGTAAGAAAATATGAAAACATTGCGTGGAAAATAATAAAAGAAAATCCGAGAACGGGGCGTTACGAAGTGCGCCGGGACAGCTAGTTTATTATAAATTTACTCTAAAGACATTTTACAATGTAAAATTTAATATCACTAAAAGCACACTGCTAAATATCGAAACAAAAAATCGTTACAAAACCATAAACCACAAATATGAACTGCACAAATCATATTACGGAACGGCGCATTAAAATTAAATTGTAGACAAAATTCATGAGTGGTCGAATCGAAACCATGCAGGGCCGTAATATAGGGGTGTTTTGGGTTGCGAACCCAGGGCTCCGAGGAAAAGAAGGCCCCCGTGGACAAAAATCCCCTGTGGACAAAAAGCTCTCCTTCGATAAAAAGGCTCCCGCAAACAAAATGGCCCAGTGGAAAAAAAAAGCTCTTGACTATACTCGTATTTAACGAACAGATTAGAGGATTCCACGGTCACCATTAGTATCTAGAAGAAAAACATTTTGAGCCTCTAAGTAGGATTACCCATGGCCCCCCATATTCACGGTCCGGCCCTGAAACCGTGAATTTTAAATCGGCAAATGAATGAACGGATCGGATCGCTCGCAAAGGACGTTAATGCAATCAAACTGAGTGAGCTCCTCAAAGCGCGGGTTAATGTGGGGAATTCGGGACTTTTGAATGGAATATTAAATTTTAATTTGACGATACACAGGGAAATGATTATAGCGGTGGTAGCTCAATGGTAAGGATACTCGCCTCTTAACCGAGGAGTGCGGTTTAAAACCCGGGCACGTACCTCTGGATTTTTCAAGTCTATGTACGTATTTATACCACTAGCTCGATTGATTTGTAACCATGATCCAAAAATTGTCTGGTTCCCCTATCTTAGGGTTACGAAGGTTAGATCGGCAGTCGCTTCAATGTAATTACCAGACTCACTAAATCCTGTATCATGGTCTAAGCGGACCCCGTCTAAGCACGGGACATAACGCTAGGAAGATGATGACACATGGAAATGATTTACCGCAATCAACATTTTGCAATAGATGAATTTGGATTAACTTGGTGGTGAGGGAAAACGTGATAATGGGTCTTGCACATTCAAATAACTATGGATGTGTGAGCCATGGCCCAATGGATCCCCTACTTATGAGTTACGAAGGTCAGAAGAACAGAAGAAAGAGGAAGATAATAATGTAGGTACACGCTTAACATTGGGCTTAGAAAAGGAACAATCTACTTTTCAACAACGTTCAACACGACGACGAAAGACGGCTTCTTGTAAAACAGGTCCTGGTCTAGATTAATGGGACACTAAGGAAGAACATTACCATTGTAGCTAGGGATCGCAATGCTGGAACCAGCAGGTGGGCCCAGCACAATTTTAGCACTGCTGGATCCATTGAATCAGCTGGATTACAATCCCTACTAGAGATTGTAATGCTGGCTCAGGCAATCCAGCTGGGTCTAGCACAATTTTAGTTCTGAAACTAAAAATTAAAATGCCACTGGATTGCAAACCCTAATCGTATTCTTTGAATAATTGTTACGGCGTTTGTTTACCATACAGGTATTATTACCACATTAAAAATAGAAAAAAAAAACGCCAAGACTGCGTTTACCAAACCAGCAGTTCTTACCGGCCCAAGCTCTCAAGTGGAATAGATCGGGATTCAATAAAATTACAGATTCTGGGTGCGTACCACGGGAAGGCTTCTTAAATGCGTATGGTGTAAGTTGCGAGATTAAATGTTCATACCATCGGTTGTGGGATGTTATGGTGGTCTATTTTTATCACCATGAACGTGAGAATATGAAGGATATAAGATAAGAGGGTTTATAACGCTGACGGTTCAAATTTAAGAGCGTATCTACAAATTAGTAAATGGAGAATAAATATTGTTATTTATTCTCAAATGCATGAAACTGATTCCGAAGTTACTAACTTAAGAACTTGTAGTATGGAATCTATTAATGTACCTCAAACACCCGAAACAGAGAATATGTTTGTTTAAGCTAGTTTTGAAAATTAGATGCCCTGGACTCTGGTCCAGCTTCTAGTATTTAGAACCTTAGAATAGAAGCTAGAGTTTAGAATCGAAGACAACGTGGATTAATTATAAAAAAATATGTTCCTTACACGATAACTTGTTCTCAGCTGAATTCGAAGTCACTGCAATTAGCTTCGTAGTCTAGATCTCAAACCACTACCTAGACCTGGGTTTGTAATAAACATGTGCTTATTTTATGAATGTGATCATTTATTCATTTTTTACATTTAACATACATTTATAGCTCCAGTGACTACCAATACAGTTCAGAATTAAGCTAAAAATCTAGTTATACCACATATAATCCTATGGGAACGCAGCATAAAGTTTGTAACTTAAGATTGAGGCGCAGGCAAATTCGAAGGCCGTATAGCCTCTTACGGCTAATGTGTTTATTTGCCAAGCACCCCGTAGAATGGTGCTATACGTTTCGTAAGTTGATTTCGACAACCCCAAACCCACCCCCATACCAACATATTTAGTACAAGTCACGGAATTTCTTACATTTTGAATGGCTTGCGTGTTAATTATATGTTTAAAGGATATGCTTTTAAACGGTTCATAGTTTCGCGACTCCTCAAATAGTTGAAAAGAACTGGGACTTATAAAGAATATACCAACTGTGTTTCTTGCCTAGCATGTCGTAAAAGGCGACTAATGGTACATCTGGTTTTGAGTATGTGATTGTGTAGGCGACAAGCTAGCCACTTTTCACTACTTTTTTACAATTTTCCGTCTAACCCAATCCAGTTTATTTTTGTCTGCATGGTTAAAGGAGATTACTGTTCTATTTTCTTTGCCTACCCCTTCAGGGATTTCAGGCGTGATATTATAAAAAATAAAAATTATAATACTAGCTATGTTCATTGCCTAGCATGTCTAAAAGGCGACTTATAGTGATACTGATCTCGGTAACGTTCCATGTTATCTAGCTTAGTTTTATCTTTTGACATAAGTGGTTCAATTAGCAGCTCTTTTGAGCTTACTGATTGCGCTGGTTTTTTATTCAGCATAGTGATGACCTCTAATTTTAATAATGTACTACACCCCGACCTATCAATAAAAACAGAAACAAAAAACTTCCCAAATCCGTTCCGATCGTCGCAACAATCACGGCCAAATCGGATTACGATGACGTCACCAACTCGAAAGCGCACTCGCTAATCCCGTAATTACCCGTAATCCCGGGTCCCGGGTCCCGGGGCAGGATGTCTGCTTGTTTGATGTTGGGCTAATGGGTTTCTGTCGATGCGGTGCAGAGTAACCGCGAACGGAAATTAATTTCAACTATACGTTGTTTGCATCCTTCGAGATCTTGATAGTTTAACGAGAGCTTGTAGATGTACGTACTAGTTTATGCCCGTGACTCGGCTTAAGTCGAATTCAGTCTGTGTTAGACAGTAATGTGCGTCCCACAGGATCTAAAATTTTCTTGGACAGAAAGTCTCCAGCGAAGATTTGATTCCAAATGTATTGTATATTTTATGATACCATCGGCTAGCAAAAAATAAATGTATCTGCTTGCTCTGCGCTGAAGAAACCCTTATCTGCACATATTAGTAAATAAATTTTGAGTGTCTGTATGTAATGTCAATTTAACAGCTAATAACCAAATACAAATTTATATTTATCTATACAGAGTATTTGCCTACGTATAATAAAAAAAGACTATCTGTCTGTCTATCAATTTATTCTAGCTAACCTCCGAAATGATTGAACTAAATTTAATAGAATTTTCTGTCAGATATATGATGCTATAAGGAGTAATTTGAGCTCTTTTTATTTTAAAACTAGCTGTGCCAGCGGTGTCACCCGCGTTAATGGTTAATATTATAAAGACTATTTCCGTCATACATGATTTCTATGTAACTTTATCCATTAAGGCTGCACACGCGACGGAAGCTTAAAAAATTGAGAAACTTCTACCGTTTTCCCAACATTTCCCTTCACTACTCTGCTCCTATTCATTGTAGCGTGATGAAAAGTATACTATAACCTGCTCAGGAGTATGAAAAATAATTGTACCAAGTTTCGTTAAAATCCGTCGAGTAGTTTTTGTTTCTATAAGGAACAGACAGACAGACAGACAGACAGACAAAAATTTTACTGATTGCATTTTTGGCATCAGTATCGACCACTAATCACCCCCTGATAGTTATTTTGAAAATATATTTCATGTACAGAATTGACCTCTCTACAGATTTATTATAAGTATAGATAATAATTAGGTTTAGGATTAAATTAATCATTCAGGGTAAGCAAAATATACTTTATTTTGTAATTTTACAGGAAGGATTAGATATTGGCTTCAAATATTTATTTTTATCAAGTCCATGCGAACGAAGTCGCGGGCAGCAACCAGTTTCCCATGTAATCGAATCGTCTGTATGTCATGTTACACTTTAGTGCCCATAACTCGGGAATCGATCAGTATTTTATTACCGGGCTTTTAGTTAAAGCATGCCCGTAAATGGCTAGCTTGTACCTTCTCCTTCGGGATTAATACCCGCATTTATTACTGCAAAACCAATAACGATGCTGAGAGCCACATGTTAACGCTCATCAAATGTAATAA
The DNA here is from genome assembly GCA_951394215.1 of Glyphodes perspectalis. Lineage (NCBI taxonomy): Eukaryota > Metazoa > Arthropoda > Insecta > Lepidoptera > Crambidae > Glyphodes > Glyphodes perspectalis. Next base: position 8,552,440 of record OX596218.1, read on the forward strand.
TTTTGGACTTAAGTCATTTTGACATCTGAATTAAAAATTTTACCCACTAAATTACATACTTAAATCAGGGCATAACGCATTTAAACTATAACAATTATAAAGTTGAAAATTTTGAAAAAGTAGTGACAAGTGGCCAGCTCGTCGCCTACACAATCACACATCCAAAACCCGATTACCATTAGTCGTCTTTTACGACATTGTAGGCAAGAAACACTAGTAACATATTTTTAAGTCCTATACCAACGTAGCAAGTTCTGCGTTACTAGACCGATACCTAAAATACCAATAGTCACCTTTTATATGTCCCATGTTGGTCTGGGACTTAAAAAAGAATGTGCCAACTGTGTTACTTGCCTAGCATGTCGTAAAAGGCGACTAATGGTACTGGACTAATGGGTTGTGGGTATGTGATTGTGTAGGCGACGAGCTAGCCACTTGTCACTACTTTTTCACAATTTTCCATCTGATCCAGCCCAGTTTTGTTTTTGACTGAATGTGGTTAAAGGGGCCTGCTGCCCCTTTGACTCTGCCTACCCCTTCGGGGATTATTATGGGCATGAAGCTACGTTATATGTTTGTTTATGAAATCAGCTAGGAACAGACCTGCCACATCATTTGTAAGTTCAAGACTAACACAGCAAGTCCTGTGTATAAAAGCTGCTGTACACAACCGTCAGTGAACTTTAAAGTAAGTAAGCTATTGTTGACTACAAGTTTGCATTACATGTTACTCTTGATAACTGAATAACAGGTCTTTAATTTCTCTTAGAATCAGAAAGCTTGGATGCTGATATGAACTTATAATCAATATACCAACATAGATAATACATTGTTTTTAAGTCCCAGAAGTCCTGTGTATAACAGTTGCTGTATACAGCCTTCAATGAACTTTAAAGTAAGTTCGCCATTGTTGGCTACAAGTTGGTATTGCACCCCATCTCGGCAGATCAGAAACTGCATTAGGGCGCCGCTTGCAGGAGCAGTAATTGCCAGGAACGAGCGGTCTTGAGCAATACCAACTTTCGTTATTAATGTGGTAGTGTTGTATATACTTATCGCATATACTTATCGATATAGCTTATCGATTCAATTGTGATTTAAGGAGTTTTTTGCACCTTGGATTCAGCCTACTCCTTCGGGGATTGTGGGTGTGGTGGAATGTTTGTATGTAGATTATCGATAGTATGGTGACGTGACTGGTCTGATGACAGTTTTACATTTAATAGGGTATTTGAAGGAAATATATTTTTGCCGTTAAAGTCAAAGCTTTCCATCCAACCCAGCCCAGCCATATGCCAACTGTGGTTCTTGCCTAGCATGTCGTAAAAGGCGACTAATGGTATATCGGGTTTTGGGTGTGTGATTGTGTAGGCGACAAGTTAGCCGCTTGTCACTGCTTTTTCACAATTTTCCATTTAACCCAGCCCGGCTTTATTTTTGGCTGAATGTGGTGGAAGGGGCAGGCTGCCCCTTTGACTCTTCCTATTGTGGGCGTGATGTTATGTATGTATGTATGAATGCATGTATGTATGTATGTATGTATGTATGTATGTCTGTACTATTTAAAAACTATCTCGTTTAAAATCCTTCGAAATGTTAAGCGAGATAGCTTTTAAAAATATATCCAATGCAATTTCACTAGCAAGACGAATTTTGTATGGTTATTATATAGCGCTTTACTTTGACGATTTTATCCGTCAAATCAAAAAGCTTAGAACGTTACAACTGATTGATGATGATTATTGATCAAATTAAGTTATATAATACTTTAATGATTCTACTGTGTTTATAGTACAGATACAATACCGTTAAACGAACAAGTAATACCAGAAATAAACAATAATATCTACAGTATTGTAGTAGGACTTGCGGTGACATAAAATAATCATACTATCGATATCCGGCTGATTTGTCACCTAAAAACAAGCTATCGATAATTGTACAACACTAAAGCGCAATGGGCCGTGGCTGGGAATCTCAACTCGTGCGCTGATGTCACGGTGAGTTTGAGGCGAGTTGACACTTTGCGAAGTACCTAGGCGCCAGATAGTTTACTGTTAACGTGTTGGGGATAAATGGGTAGGAGACCTCCCACGTTATCTCGTACCCGTACTTGCTTTCGTGGCCAGTCTCTGACCACTCGACCAACGGGTCAGTCAAAAATAACTTTTGAGTTTCGAGTTTCATGCGCAACGTGACGCTCAGCAAAAACAATGAATTTGGCGTAAAAACTGTCTTACGCAACTAAATCAATTAAATTTTGGCTAAATGTAGTTTATGGAGATATTTTCTTGGAGGCCTTATAAAATTATGTATAAATTATATCAGGATTTAAAAGTTTGCAGAATATATTTCGTCCAGAACGTTCCTACTGTTCTCAGAGAATACTAATAGAGACGTAAAATAACTGGCAGAGTAAAGTTTATGTGTCTGCCAGAGGATTAATAAAAATATCTAATCATATTCCTTAATTGATTGCATTGTTGATTTTTTATTTGCGATTAGGTACATGGATGATTAATAACAGTTAAAATAGCATATGTAACTGCTAATTAACCAAAATTCCTTCCTTTGTTAAAAGTATATACTTTTCATTGGTTAATGGCGTATAATTTGAATATTTGAGGTTAAATTTAATTTTAACCAAAAAGGTGAAATTTTTTTTTAAAGTATTACTCGTCGAATTCAAACAGAATATAAGATTTTTTCTAGACATATTTGATTTACGTTTCATACGCTTTATTTTAAATACATATATTAATGTACTTATCGTATTTCGTTATGCGTTATATTTTTATTATTTGGACATATTAAAAGAAATGCTATTAAACCGCCTAGCCCTTAATCATTCTATAGTTCACGTAGAACTTTACAGTATTTCAGGATGTTTTAAAGGTGCGTGTCAAGACGTAGCAAATGGAAGGGATGTGATCTCTGCTTACTTCCATGAAAAAAATGCGTGACAGTATGTAATTATGTATGTATATATTTTGTTATATTGCGCTGATCCTAAGCGTATGACATACATAAGTAACAGGGAACGACAGGGAACTGAACTTTTCTTTCCCCTGGCGTAACAAAACTTGTATTAACTATGTTGGAACAAGTTTCATAGGACTTGACACTTAGTCTCCAAGCAAGCTCTAGTGCAAGCAAACCAGCGTCTAGCGTATAGTCCTAGTGTGTGCCAAAGTTTTAAGTCATAAACCAAAATAACTTAGTGTTGGTCTTTGTAGTCACGTGGTTTGGTGTAGTTAAGTTCAACGAAAGGCGCACTTAGGCATGCATAATGTGATTTCGTTCAAGTTAATTTGAAATTTATTATGATTTATGGGACATCAGTATTATGTATTGGTTGGTATATGATGACAAAATATGGTGTATTTATATACATATACCATATTTTGTCATTATTTACTAGTACTACATTAAATACGTTTATCGATTTGCAGAGATCTGCTTAAGTTTTGTTTTTGTTTTATGTAATTTATCGGTAAAAATGGTACCACAATACCCCGTAACTGTCAATATTCGAGATACGTGTCGTCAATCAATAGTTAAAAAGTAAATAATATACACCAACTTGGAATTTTAACAATATTCACAAAACGTCAGATTTCTCACAATAACAGCATCATGCGACATTTGTCGCAGACCCACGTGCTCACACGATAATATTAAACCCACCGAGCATATTTGTGTAACACAGTTTAACCGTAACAGGCCGTGTTTACATGTGCTATCTTTAGTGAACAAATTATATTTGTACACCTATATCTTCAGACAGAAAGTGGAATTGAATATGGTTTTCTGATGGCCAGTTGTTATCACATCGTCGTTATATTCTTTTTTATGATCAATTTTTATCGTAGGTATGGTCAAGGGAAGAAAGATTACGATGATGATTTGAACTCAGTTCATTATAATAGTATGTTATTCTTTTCCACATCAGTCGTTAAGCTATCCGCTGCATTTCCTTTATAACATCTTTTAAATAACCATATATTTTAAACCTTTTTTGGGGTATCTACATCATCTATTGTTAGTACATCAACGTCATCTTGTCACCTCTCATAGGACACTTGGGGTAGACATAGTGTTTTGTCTTACCCGGTACCACTAACCGTCACTGGTGAGTATTTTTGTGTGTTTTTCTCTTACAGAGTCAGTCGTCAAGCTGTAGATCTTTTCACTTGTCTATTATTATTTTATCTTTTATGCAATCCAGTATTTTTTTGACACACACTCCCACTCCACTCATTCACATTAATATTATCTCCTGTTATCATAATGTTGGCTCTCTTCCTCACATCATCTTCCTCCCTAACTAGCTAAGGCTATTATTCTTATTAATGTTATTATTCTTATACCGGCTACTAAAAACAATAATAAGTTCAGAGCTCAGAAAACGCTTCAAATATTGCATTTCCTACTTTAATATCACTATTCCTACAAATTGACACTCCAAGTTTCGTAGCGTGAAAAATTGCATTGCAAAGGCAATTTAATAAACATTATGCGAGATGGACGCCGCCCGCAGGCCGAAATTGCTGTAGACAACAATATTCCTAATTTAATAAGTTCCGAAGACGCTGTTGTGGCAATAAGCTTGGCCTTCAATGAGCGGCCTTAACGATGCTAGGGTCGCAGTGTTCGAGCGAGCGTTTTGGGGCGTTCTGTGTAGTAGTTGAACTAATGCAATAGCGGTGCAATACCGCTACCGCTCAAAAAATACGAACAATGTTTGCTTTGAAACTTGGTGCTTTGAAAATAGTTCAAGTTTTTTTTTTAATATCTATGTAATTTAATTGGAGCTATACCGATAATTATTATTGATTTAACATTGTTTGTTATGATGTAATGATTATAATTTATGTTAACAATCCTGAGGATTCACTGATCAATCCCTTTATACACACGATTGTTTCCTGACTGAAACTTGAATAAAACTAAAAAAAATACTGTGTAAATTAAAATAAATATATAAGCATATAAAAACAGTACCATTACAATAAAGCCTTATATTATGTTACATCTTTATTATCATATTTTGACATAATAAACTTTTCGTATCTTATTGCAGCAACGAAAAAGGTCTTATTTTTGACCCTAAGTCAATGAAGTTGGATGCATGCTTTCAAGAAATCGCTTGCACCTGCATCCGCCCGCACTGGCGACTTCAATATTTCAACAAGATGCAGGCAGCCGTGAAAGGGGGATGCCTTCATGCGCCGCCCGCGACGCTAATGTTTCACTAAGGGTTTTCAGAAATTAAACGTCGCTCAATTTCCTGCTCTCGCTGTGTTAGAAAAAGAGCGTTCAAACTGCATTCGTTTTGTAAAATTCAAGCTGTTTACATACATATATATACAATGTACATATATGTATGTAAACAGATCATCAACCTCCTATCGTCATGTTCCGTGCTTAGCCGGAGTTCGCTCAGATCATCATCCAGAATTAAGCGTTTCTGGTAATTAGGTACATTGAAGCGAATGAGTTTCAATGAATATGGAAGAAATCATATTTATTTCAACATAAATATCATACATATTTATATACAATATAAATAAATACATAATTCCGTCCCCGCTCCGAAAGATTTTTAAAAAGTAATTAAAAACTTACAAAATAAAAAAAAAAACATTAAAAGCGGAGCTGTTTCGAAGGACTTTATAAAATTGCCTCTTTTATGTTTTCATTGACGCGACTAACAACGCCAAAGGGGATACAGAGTCCAAGGATTAACAATTACCTTTTAGGGACAAAACCCAATTGTATACGAATATATTCAAACCATCTTTGAAGTCCCCGAAAGGGTAGTCGTAGGGTAGCGTCCAAGAACAAATGATCTCGTTAAACCCAACTTAATTATGTTTTTAGCAAAAAAAATATTGGGTTTGTTAACTACACTATCACATACATACATACATTCATAACATCACACCCATAATCCCCGAAGGAGTAGGCAGAGTCAAAGGGGCAGCAGGTCCCTTTAACCACGTTCAGCCAAAAATAAAACTGGGCTGGGTTAGATGGAAAATGGTGAATAAGTTGTGACAAGCGGCTAGCTCGTCGCCCACACAATCACATAATTTCCAATACACCATTAGTCACCTTTTACGGCATGCTAACTATGTATTCTCAATTTTATTTTTAGCTAAATTTACTAAGGGAGCTTACTATCTTTTAGACTCTGTCTATTCCTTCGGGATTTTCAGGCGCAATTGTATGTATGTTTATCGCTTAGGTTGTACGCTATTCACAACCGTACTGATTGCATTGTGTGTAATCTTAATTACATTACAGATGCGCGTCTGTCTGTCTGCTAATAGCGTATCGCGGTAATCGCGGCTTATGAGCAATCAGAGATCCGTACCAGGGCTGTATGAACCATTTGTGTGAATTTTGATTATTTGCTTGTGTGTGTATAAGGTCATTTTAAGCTAAGCCGGCCCGCCAGTCTATGTCGGTAATTTTTTGCCGGCGGGCTAGCAGGCGGCTTCACTCATTGCAGCTCGAATGTCGGACAACTAAGCGCTTGCGCACGCAAGCCGACTTGTCGCCGACATGATTATTTTCAAATAGGCTGCCGGGTTATGTCGGCGGGTCGGCGGCATTCGTATACCTGTATTGCGCTTAAATTTTCGATTCGGGTTTTTCGTCGCGCCCCACTGTTCATCCCACCATGTTAATTTACACCATGGTAAGAATCGGGAAAAACTATTTTGTACTTCATTCTTTTGCATTGTGTTGAAAATTAGCCAAGGATTTCTTCGACTTCGTTAATTATGTACTGAGTAGCACTTAGTAGTATATACTGCTAGATACTATTTACCTCAAAAGTGACGTGGAATTAATTAAATTATTAACTAACTAACTAAACTGCACGCAACTTCCCTAGCGGGGTAGGCAGAGAGAACTGAACGCTATATGGCACGGTCCTTATACGCTCACTTGCTTCTTTAACATTCATAATCCTTTTCATACAAGCTCTAAATAAATTATAATTCTTATAGATTATAACGTCTTAGTTTGACTAAAAGCTATCAGATACATCCCAAACTAATTTCGGAAGCTAATCCTCGAACAATCTATGCATTATTGATCGCACTGAGAGCTAGCAGTTCATATTCATAATTAATATCGCTGTAATATCTCCGATGAAGTCAAGCACTTTAGCTAGACATAAGTTAGATATCTTCACCACGTCTGTAACCTTGGATGGCAGAGTTTAAGGAGCAGTAAGGTTGTTTAAACACTTTTAACAAAACACCTAATTTGAGTCTGGTTAGATGGAAGTTGTGAAAACGAAAGCAGGAAGAAGAAAAGTAAAGAAGTTCTGGTTGTAGTGATAAGTGGCAAGGTCACCCCCTCATCACAAACCTAATATACCATTAGTGGTAGGACATGATAGGTAGTCGACTGGCCCGATGGTCGAGTGGTCAGAGATCCTGGCTACAAGATCTGGTTAGAATCCTGCTAGGGGCAAATGTTTCGTGTGATAAACATGGACATTCGAGTTCAGAGAGAATTCAGACAATTATTCGAGCACTCTTTTACTGAGTAGGTACCTGTCAGTTGCTAGGCCTTTCCCAACTTCGTACGCTATGAATATCAAAACTAGTGTATCGCAAGTATTGTATCACTTAGAAGAGCTCTCGAAAGTTCCACAAAAGCGAAGCAGCTTCAACTCTTGAACTTACTTAACTTACGTCGCACACAACTTGACGTCAATTTGGCGGGCTACAAGCTGGGCCAGAGCATCAAAGTTGCTCGCTACTTAATTGGCTCGGCCAGTTTCGCCTGGAAATTGATAGGCTGTAACTTTAAATTTGAACCGAATGGAAATTGATTGAAGTTAGTGCTATGATGGATGCACCGTGGAGTTTTGTCCTGACTAGACTGGCTATCAGCTGAGTTTCATGTGTGTGTTTGCGTGTGTGTGTGTGCGTGTGTATGTGTGGGTGTTTGAGTGTGTATGCGCGTGCGTTTGTCCTTACTTTCGTGTATATTCGTGTTTGTTTCAAACTATGCATGTATGTATTTGTTTATAAAATAGAAATATAAAATAGGTTTTACAAATGCACTGATAATTTTTAACTTGAAGCCTACCGCCATAATAGGCTATTTTACTCAAAAAATAAATTATAGTCCATTATAAATTGAGATTACCAAAAAAATATTTATGTATTTTTTATGTGCTGCAAAATAAAAATTATGAAGATACATTGCGTTTAAGTACCGCGTGACGTCACTAGGTCCGTAAAATTGTACCGTCGAAGTGAATGTGATCCATTTCAGATCTTTGAAGCGCTGTACTTTTTTGATTATTAGATGAAGCAAAAAATACCTATTCGATATCTCGATGGCGCATTCGGTAGAGACCCTGCCCAATGCGCCAAGAGTTGTGAGTTTGATCCCCACTTAGGACAATTATTCGTATGATGAATACTTGTGTTTGTTATGTGGCTGGATGCTAATATCTAATATTTAAGTATATATTTGCAATGCCACTGTTGTTTCTGATATCCGTAACACAAGTGCTTAAGCTACTTACCTCGGAATCAGATCAATGTATGTGATGTGGTCTGATATTATATTATTTATTATTATTTTTAGATAATCTAATTTACTGTCTATAAATTTTTTTTGAGTAAAATATCTCTTGTTTTTATATGTGATAGATTCAAGCCCATTTCCATTCTAAGGGCATAGACGATGCCTACGCGTTATTGTATGTCTGACATACAAGGACTATACCGCGAAATGTTTACCTTTTATTTGACCCAATCAGTAATTTATCCCAGTCACTTTATGTTTTAGTCACTTATTCGAATCCACGCTATATCAACGTCATCCACACATCAAGCTATCGGAATTTACAATATCAAAGAATGACGTCAACATCCCCTATTTCAAATTAACTTGTAAGGTATCCTTTGAAGTATCGTGAAAATTTATAGGTTGTATTTCTCAGTTTGATTGTTTTGAGAAGCCCTTTCAGGGAATTTGAGAACGGTTGCAATTTGGAGTTTTGACTGCGACTTATCGTTTAATCCAAAGTTTCAACCGTGCTAGCTGCACAGTTAAAACTTTTTTTTTACTATTAATCATTGTGATGAATTTTAAAGGCTCTTGAACTGCTCTTATATACTGCTGACGGGAAGTATCTCGCGATATTGAATATTAATATTTATCAGTATTCTACACAATATTTATGAAAATCAGCAATTAAAATTTAAGCTAAGTGACAAATATGTTTTTATTAGCTGGCCCGTTGGTTGAGTAGTCAGAGACCCTGGCTCGAGTTCGAATCCCGCTAGGAGCAAATGTTTCGCGTGATGAACATGGACATTTGTACTCGAGTCATGGATGTTTATTAAACGTATTTAACTATGTGTATCCATTCACCTAGTATCCATAGCACAAGCACAAGCTTAGTTTGGGACTAGGGAATTGGTGTGTGGTGTGGGAATTTATTTATTTACTAGCTGTGCCAGCGGTGTCACCCGCGTTTATGGTTAATATTATAAAGACTATTTCCGTCATACATGATTTCTATGTAACTTTAACCATTAAGGCTGCACACGCGACGGAAGCTTAAAAAATGGAGTAACTGCTCCCGTTTTTCCAACATTTCCCTTCACCACTCTGCTCCTATTGATTGTAGCGTGATGAAATAGTATACTATAACCTGCCCAGGAGTATGAAGAATAATTGTACCAAGTTTCGTTAAAATCCGTCGAGTAGTTTTTGTTTCTATAAGGAACATACAGACAGACAGACAGACAGACAAAAATTTTACTGATTGCATTTTTGGCATCAGTATCGATCACTAATCACCCCCTGATAGTTATTTTGAAAATATATTTCATGTACAGAATTGACCTCTACAGATTTATTATAAGTATAGATTATTTATTGATTGGAGGCCAAGACGCACTTTGGGTCGCTGCGCCAATTTGGTTAGTTAGACAAATATATTCTCGCATCGGATACCTGCTTATTGCTACTCAAGCTAGCTAGAACCCGTACGTTTATTGTAAGTAGTAGATAATAAGCCTACCCTATACCAAACGTTTCATTCCTGAGAAATATCAAACTACATCACATACTTGATCTGACTCCGAGGTAAGTAGCTTAAGCACTTGTGCTATGAATATCCGAATCAACAGTGGAATTACAAATATATACTTAAATATTAGATATTAGCATCCAGCCACAGAACAAACACAAGTATTCATCATACGAATGATTGTCCTGAGTGGGGACCAAACCCACAACTCTTGGCGCATTGGGCAGGGTCGCTACCGAATGCGCCATTGAGCTTGTCAAATGAGAAAATAAGTAAAGTCTGGCGGCCCTGGAATCTCATACTATGATTGTATGTATGTACTCACGGAAACTGAAGACCGTCAATTTGATCCATAATGCTTTTATCGAACCAATAACGAAATTACATAATCGAAACGAACCCAGCTATAAGTTATCACAAAGTTGGAAATCTGGTTGCGTATACATGCCCTGGCTCAGGCAACAGGCGAGCCTAGGCGTCTAGATTGCGTAACTCGCGATAACTAGGATAGACATACTGTTGCTTAGTGTAGATAGCATGTAGGCGATTTATTATTTATTTAGGTACTTAGTGTTTTAAGTTACATGATCCTTGCATAAGCACCAAATTAAGCTGTTTTATCGGGGACCGAGTTCCGATTGCTTTTTTTTCGTGTTTATTTTTTATTTATTTTATTAGCAAACTCTTTTTTACAATAATCATGCATTCATAAAACTATAGTACATAAATACTTAGCTAATAACAGACTTTCACAGCGTGATATATAACTATTACGAAGCAAAGGAGAAATAAAACTGAGTTAAGTTAATTATATTACTAATAATAATTCTCGAATACAGTTCTGGTAATTATTAAATATTTACACATAGCTACGAGAATAACTTTGTCAGTGCTTTGTAGAATATATAGCGTTTTGTTCACTATTGACACGCTTGTGGAAATTACAGTGTCATAGTGAAGTATAGATAATTATGAAAGTCTTTTTAATTAAGCGTCATTTACACTAATGACAACTGCGATTAGCGCGTGAAAGAAAATTATACCTCTTCCATTTTGTACTTCAACTGGAAACTGGACACGAATGTTTTATGGATTGCCATAGCACATTTGTGTCCAGCAGTGGCGGACTAAGCCTGTTTTAGGCCTGGGGTGACAAAGAGCTGTACGAGGCCCCTAGTAGGGACACGAGCAGTGTTGCTTGCCCGAAAATGGGGGGGGGGGGATTCACTGTTGGATAATGAGGAGTTGGATATAATATGAGGTCCCCGAGGACCAGAAGTCCAGGGTGAACCGCCTCTTCCGCCCCCGGTTAGTTCGCCACTGGTGTCCAGTTTCCAGCCATTGGGTGAGTCACTGGGTCATAATGTAAATAACCAGACTCCCTAAGACTGTGGTCCATAGTCCCCATCTAGGACTTGGACATAACGTTTCGAAAATGACGGTATAAAATCTCATAAAAATCATCATCATCACGAACTTGCCTTGTTCCCAGATTTACAATATTTTTTCTATTCCATATTGCTTGGTTCACTAATCCACTCCTATTTCACTCTTATCATCTTTTCATCAGTCAATGTGGTATTGTGATTAGATAATTTAAGTCCTGTTGTCCGTTCTTCACGCCCGTGTATCTCACTCTACTCGTAGGTACGCGATAAGCTATATGTAAGCTCGATCATTCCGTAGTTACACAATGGCCCTCCCTAGTCCGATAACACGCGGAATTGGCCTTTATGCCCACACGTTAGGGACGAGTGATCTCTTGCGTCGATAGCCGTGATTACATTATTCAAATAGTACAGGGTTGACTGGTGGCGAATTTATATAGCTTCATATATGTAGTTATCAAAATGAAAATTTGTTTCTGCTATTCTGTCTACGCAAATATCTGAGACAAACTCTAATGCGGAATAAATAAATAAATATCAGACTAAGCACTTGTGTTACGGATATCAGAAAAGACAGTGGTATTACATGTATATTAACACCCAGACACAGAACAAACACAAGTATTCGTCACACGAATGTTTGTCTTGGGTAGGGATCGAACCCACAACTCTTGGCGCATGGGGCAGGGTCACTACCGAATGCGCCATCGAGCTACTCAGGAATTTTATTAAATATTTTCTATTTTTCTCGGAGCTTTCTGTTCCTGGCTTCTATTTATCCCCTTCGGGGATTGCAAGCGTGATGGTGTTTATGGATGTTGATGAATGGATAAGAAAAATAATACCAAAAAGCTTTGGGTTTTGTCATGATGGCGACGAACTAGCGTCTTTACTTGAACTTAATTTAATTTTAGTTTAATGTAGCTTAAAGAGATTGTTGCTCTTTCTACTACACTTTGTCGCCGTTTGTGTTGGTTCGTTTATAGAAATATTCATGTTGCCGGAAAGCCAGAAAAATGAGCGCTACATAAGTGATGTATACAAGGGAAACTAGAGCAGTATCGATATAAAACATCGATACATCACACGCATTATGGAACACCGATCACTGCCAACGGGTAATGTACAGCGCCCTATATACTGCGGCCGATCCTATGTTTATTTAGGATATTTTCCAACCCTTTTCGTGTTAGAACAACTTTTTTACAACAGTAACATAAGAAATAAAAATGAAACGTTTTTGTTTCGTTGTGTTTACGTCGATTCGTTCATTTGTTTCCGCGAATCGGGATCCGCGTGGTTTAATTGAATGTTCAATAATTAATGCTCTCGGAAATTATGACTGGGATTGTGAATGAGCGCCCGCGTGGAATTGGTCTTTTCGAGTTCGATTTTGGGGCCATTGGCAGGTTCTTGTTTTGGAGATTTTGGTTATATAATTCTACGACATGTAATTATGTGTCTCTTTTGTGCGAAAAAAAACCATTCAATCAATATCATTTCGTTATTAACTACTGCTAACTTAATTGTAATTTTTGCTATTTGGACTCGTAAAACCTTCGCTGAACTTTATTGATTTCCAAACGCATCAAAACCATGCGTTCCAAGGAATGATTTGAATGCGTTTCGTTTGGTGCGTTTCAGATTACATGCGTTTCGAGGAATACCTCCATTTTAGAAGCAAAAATTGCATGAACAATAACATTTATTTTTCGTTAATTGAAAGTGTTGGAAATAATTTTCAACACGTGGCAATTCGAGGTAGGGTTGGCAAAAGTTTGTAAAATATAATTTAAATGTGAATCTATACAATTATTACTGTCCCTATTTATCATTAGTTTAGTTAGACTACACATTTGAGGGGGCTAGCCTTTGTCTTTGCCTACCTCTTTTGGTATTACGGGCGTGGTGATATGTATTGTATATGTTCCGATTATAGATTAGATTAAATTATAGAGTCTGGGTGTGTGTGTCTAATACGTTCGTTGATTCTGATTTAAGTGCACACTAGTGCACTTTAAAATAAGTTTAATGCATGTAATGAATTTATGTTTGTGTTGGCGATTATCTAGCCAGGTGTCAGTAATTTTTAACAAATGTTATACCCGAAAAATTGTACGCAGCTTTATTTAAATAAAAGCTGAATATGGTTAAAGAAATGTTAATCTACCTTAGATTCTGCCTACCCCGTGTTAGTATCATACACTAGTACAATTTATTTGTTTATTTATAATTGCACACTTAACAAAACATTTGTAATGCAGTTACATGGACCCTGATAGGGTGTTGCAATGTACATTATTTGAAAAAGAAACATATATAAGTTCTTATCATTTACTTTAAGGCACAAATTGGCCTTGTACATGTTGAAGGCACAACCCTAGAGCGAGAGAGGTAATTTGACACCGATAACATATCACAGCGTTTTGTAGTCTCGCGAGCGAGCTCCGAAATAGTTCCGCGGTGCCCGCGAACGGGAAAACATTTTCCTCCCGGATCAATGGCGCCGGAAAACTCTAAAACAACATGTTGACTCCGGATTATTCTGCTCGGAGGATTGTTTGTGTTCGGAAAGCCGAAAAAGAGGACTTGTGCTTATTTATATGGAATACGTGGATCACTTCATGTAATACGCTAGAAGTCCATTGTTTTTAGTGTTTAATATGTCTCTTTTTAGATTGTATGATTATATTCTTTGGAATTCATTTAATAATATCGGAGTTACAAACATACATCACGCCCATAATCCCCGAAGGGGTAGGCAGAGTCAAAGGGGCACCATGCCCCTTCAACCACATTCAGCCAAAAATAAAGCCGGGCTGGGTTAGATGAAAAATTGTGAAAAAGCAGTGACAAGCGGCTAACCTGTCGCCTACACAATCACACACATAAAGCTCGATATACCATTAGCCGCTTTTACGACATGCTAGACAAGAACCACAGTTTGCATATTCTTTTTAAGTCCCAGACCAACATGAGACAGTGGGCTGGGTGGATGGTCGGAGCTAATGTAGCTCGAAAGAACAATAAATTGATCATTGTACCAAGTTTAAAATCAACGTCAAAAGTTTTCATAAGGCATTGAATAAAACCCAAACCTTAATTAGTAGTGAAATCTTATTAAATGTTAAGTGTGCTTTTACTTGGGCAATTGGTGAAGTTTCAGTAAATTAATAAAACTAAACGTTTTACCAAGATTGGCTTGCAATTTATTGCTTAATTAAAATAATGTTTTTACATCTAACTTTTAATTAATGTTGAAACTAATGGATATAAGATAATTTAGAAAAGATATTGACCAACATGTAGAAAACTAAACAAGTTAGAGTTTTATAAAATAAAATTTTCTTGATAACTTAATCAACATATTATAGCACGATTAAATTATATCGAGGCAACTTTAGCAAGTAAAGGGCAGACAGGTTGCTAAGTTAGGTCATGATGTAAGACCTAAATATATGTAAAGCCTTAATGGATACATAATAATAGTTACCCTTAAATTATCTTTGTATACACGTGTTAGGTACACGCGAAATTTCTAAATTAATTTGTTAATTTAGATTGTAATTAATATCATTGAGATAAGCGTTATTTGTTTAAGGTGTTTTTAGACTTAGGCTTGTGTATTCATTAATGTATATTTTGTTGAAAAATTAAGGTCGTATATACACTTAAGCCTCGCATGTGTATTATGTCTTGTAGGTGCTACGTTTAGCGATGCGCGATCCCGTGGACGTCCTATATAAAGGCGTGAACGGTACATACGGTAAACATTATACATGCACACACAGTTAAAAATTACGCCGATTCTCATCCATAATAACCAACCAACGCCACAATACGGTTCCGAGAATAAGAAAATCGCAAGAACGTTTCAGGGAAAACCGCAAGATCTCGAAGGTAGCACGGCGCTCGCATTATTCGGAAACCCATCTTCGCTCGTGTGGGACCCAGGCAAATGGTGTCTTATCTCAGCTGGCACACTTCCTTTATTATGCCCGCAAATTCTTTATTATTGTCAAGAGAAACGGGTAGGTACGAGTCGGGCTCGCACAAGAAGGGTACCGTGGCACAAAAAAAAAAAAATCTATTTGTCAAAAAATTTTTAGACATTAAGTATATTGTTCTATTTGTAAAGTAATTGCTTTAAGCAATTGCTGTATATTATCGAAAGTAATCACAAACATGCAACAAACACATTTCGTAGAATACGATCTTAATATGCTTCAACAAAATTGTACATGTCTACATATTGTCATGAAAAAGATTAAGCAAAGAAGAACACTAGAGAATTATTCATTTTCCTAGCGTTATGTCCCGTGCTTAGACGGGGTCCGCTAAGACCATGATCCAGGATTTAGCAAGTCTGGTAATTACATTGAAGCGACTGCTGATCTGATCTTCGTAACCCTAAGATACGGGAACTAGCCAATTTTTGGATCACGTTTACAAATCCAAAGTTATTTGAATTTGCAGGTTTCATCAAGATGTTTACCTTCACCGTCGAGTTAGTGGTATAAATACGTACATAGATTTGAAAAATCCAGAGGTACGTACCCAGGTATGAACCCGCACTCCTCGGTTAAGAGGCGCGTGTCCTTACCATTGAGCTACAACCGCTCTAACGGTCATATTTGCACATATTCTTCAAACATATCAAGTCTACCTATTGCGATTAAAATGAATAAGCCCTGTGATAGTCATGGCGGAATCCAAAGGGCCGCGACATCACCAGGACCTTACTTTGCATACGGAACCATGAAAAAGTGCGTAATAAACCGCTGAATAATGTAGCCGTTCGTCTTACACTCGGTTGCATCTCAAAAGACCAGCAGATCCCTCATCATGTCTGAAAAATTTTGCGATTTCATCTTTTATTTCTTTGCGCGTAACATTTAAAATTGCGTGGTTAATTTAGCGAGCTTCGGGGTCGGTTTGACAAATATACTGATAGGGACCTTAAGTGACAACATTTGAGTTTTATTGGACGGCAAAAAGCTAAGTTAGCACTTAGCTACGATTGGCAGAAATAAATATATAATAATAAATAAATTCTCCAGACTGACACACCAATTCCCTAGTTCCGAATTAAGCTTATAAGCTTGTGCTATGGATACTAGGTGAACGGTTAGAAATACTTAAATATGTGTTATAAACATCCATGACTCGAGCACATATATCCATGTTGATCACACGAAACATTTGCCCCTAGCGGGATTCGAACCCGCGACCCTTAGTTTCGTGGCCGGGATTCTGACCACTCGACCAACGGGCCTATCAAAAATAGTTAATTTGATGTTTTATGGTCTATTCGTTTGTAGAGCCATGTTATGTGATAGAATGATATTAGGTAACATTTTACAAGTTTTGCAATGCATTGGCATTATAGTATAACAAATATCACTCCTTACCTCCTTTTTTTTGTCCTAGGAAAACTCATTATGACTACGCACCCCGCCCAGGGGAGCAGGGTGGTTATGTGGGGCTCCCTTCGAGGGCGTACCCACTAAAAACCCAGGAATGTACTGTTCTCGCCTTTCAATAAGGCTTCCAAGGGATCGTTTTTACATTTCCACCTTGGAACTGACCTTTGAGTAGAGCCTTTTAAAACTGAACTTCACGCCACCCTTCTTCAATATTCAGGATCGTTTTTATACAAATATCTCAAAAAGTTTCTTCTTTCAGATTTTAGAGTAGATAGAGTTAGAGTATATGCGCCGGAGTTGTTTTATAGGTAGCAGCATTGCGCTTGCATATGGTTATATTGAGTTATTTATTTCACCCACCACTAGTTTCAACGGTGATACCATTCAAACCACTATTGATGAACGACGATGCAATTGCTATTTTCCCATCTAAAGATTGCGAAGATAAACACTTCAATCTGACTCTCTAAATCCCGGATTCTAAAATCCTCCAAGCGCAACAACGCTAGGAATATAATATCTAGGAGTAAAAAACGCAACATAACGCAACATAAAGTAACATAACGTAACATAACGTATCATAACATAACATAACGTAACATAACGTAACATAACGTGTAATAACGTTATGTAATGTATCGGAGTCTAAATAACATCGCCACAACATATTTCCTTATTGTTATTGATAATTTTGTAACAGTATACCAGTGTATTGTTTGTTATGCGATGGCGTTTACCCGAATTATCCTCTTATCATCAAGTAACATCCATGAGAACACGTATACCCTTTCGGATTAATCCCGTAATAGCCACAAAATTGAACGGTAAACATTATACATTGGGTGCGTGTTGTAGTTAAAGTGTGAAACTCGGCGTGTTATAAAGTGGCTGGTTGGAAAGAATTAGAAAGTGTCATCTAAGAGACCCATTGAGGTGATTATCTCGCGTATGTCTATCATTCATTCTGTCTGTGTGGTATTTATGTGATTATTTGTTTCTTCTGTTATTTCTGTATCATCATCTTCCTAGCGTTATGTCCCGTGCTTAGACGGGGTCCGCTTAGACCATGATCCAGGATTTAGCGATTCTGGTAATTACATTGAAGCGACTGCCGATCTGACATTCGTAACCCTAAGATAGGGGAACCAGACAATTTTTGGATCATGGTTAGAAATCCAAAGTTGTTTGAATTTGCAGGTTTATATTATTTCTGTGTGTTTGTATATTTAAAGAGGTTTCAGGTTGAACTAAAGTTTAAACAGTATATCATAAAAATAAAGATGAAGAGAAAAATAAGGATTTGCTAAGATTAAAGCTTATCATACATGGAGGTAATAACTTTTTTCAGCTTTAAATTGTCGTGAACAAATCCTCTCTCCTCTCAATATCTATACTTATAATAAATCTGTAGAGAGGTCAATTCTGTACATGAAATATATTTTCAAAATAACTATCAGGGGGTGATTTGTGATCGATACTGATGCCAAAAATGCAATCAGTAAAATTTTTGTCGGTCTGTCTGTCTGTCTGTCTGTCTGTCTGTCTGTCTGTCTGTCTGTATGTTCCTTATAGAAACAAAAACTACTCGACGGATTTTAACGAAACTTGGTATAATTATTCTTCATACTCCTGGGCAGGTTATAGTATACTTTTCATCACGCTAAAATCAATAGGAGCAGAGTAGTGAAGGGAAATGTTGGGAAAACGGGAGAAGTTACTCCATTTTTTAAGCTTCCGTCGCGTGTGCAGCCTTAATGGTTAAAGTTACATAGAAATCATGTATAACGGAAATAGTCTTTATAATATTAACCATAAACGCGGGTGACACCGCTGGCACTGCTAGTTTATAATAAAACTCTTTTCCAGGTTCTTTACAATAAAACAGAATTCAAACTCGACTACTACATCGCTGCGTACATACTCGGCTTTATCGTTACCCATACAATATCAATTTAGGTAGGATCAAATGTATTTACGTGGGCAATGCAAATACAGAAATGGGTTTGCCTCCAATGACGAACTACTTAATCAGGCTCGATTAGTGCGATGGACTGCGGATTCGGTTCAAATGAATAAATTTGCGGTAATCTATTGACTATTTGTGTTTATATGTTTAAAACACCGTTGTGGAATGAAATAGTCAGTTTGGGACACTAACTTGGCTTATAGTTATGAGTGACACGCTGTGACTTATTTTTTTTTTGACATTGAAGTATGTGGTTGTTGACACACGAAACTCAGGCAAAATTAAAAAAAAAAAAGAGAATATAAATATGTTATTAACAGCCAAAGAAAATGAACAAATATCTTTTGGATGTATTATTGTTTATACATCTAAAAGAAAAGAAAAAAATATTACTGCAATACTTTATAAAACATACATTTAAGACATCAGACTGCTTAAAATTATATAAATTAAGCTGGACACCAAAAAAAGTACGAAAATTATTTATGATACACTCGTAGTTTCTGATAAAATGTAATGTAACAATAATTATATCAGGTAAATCAATATTATTTGCAAAATTAAACAGCACAGAGATATCGGTAACCATTAATTAAAAATAAACACAAAACAATTTCAAAAACATAAAACTCGGAAATCAGAAGTCACACTGCAATTTCCCCCTCATTAAATAAATATCGGAACAATATAATCCCAATCGGAAGTTGCTAAATAAATAAATGATCTCGCCATATTGAAATCCGTATACAAACCGACAACGTGCCGTTATCGGTAATACGATTGCAAATAATTGAAATCGGTAAATGGAGTCGCTCGATTATGATATTAACGGAAAATGCATAATGAGATAAATTGAGATCTAGCTCGCGTTTTAATGATGGCCCGTGTGTAGATTTATGTATGGGCTTACTGAATAATCCCTGCGGTTTATCTAGAATGGCAATTAATTGGTGTAATTGATGATGGTTTTTTAGATGACGGTAAATTACGGACAATACTAATATAGTATGTGGGACATTTAAACAATATAAAACAATAATTGGACCCTGTTATGCATTAAAGATCCAACCAATAGCTTGTGATTTTCGAGTAAATGCGAATTAAAGTAAGATAAATTCTTAAAATCTAATGTAATTATATCTTACTGACTTAGGAAGTTATTAAGGTATCACTTACAATATCAGGAATTTTCTCAATTATGGAAAAACCAGGGTTGGATCTGTCATGTATAGCACGGTTCTATTTAAAGTTACAAAACATCAACAGTAGAACCCTAATGTGTCATTAACCTTTTTTTGTTATTAAATGATGTTTAAATGATGTTGTTACTTTGTTAGAGTCATCTAACAAACTAACTAAACTTCACGCCACTTACCTAGCGGGGTAGGCAGAGAACCGAACGTCATATGGCACGATCCTTACACACCTCACTCGCCTCTTCAACATTCTTGATCCTTTACATACAAGCTCTACGGCTTACTGACTCTAAATTACTAAAAAAAAAATTATTTTATTATTGTTATTAAATTTTTATGGTGTGACTCCGGCCAGCAATATAGCATCCAATTCCAATCACTCACACGCGACACTTGTGACTGAATCAACTCTTAAACACAAACAGGCTGCTGATTGCTGGCCTGATTTTTACACTTATTTAGAATTTTGTTATCCGTCTCTTCCACGCAAATAATTATACATGTCGTGGCAGCTTCTAATTAAGGCAACACTGTATACATGTAAAATCACAAATGTATTTATGCTATTCGCAAGACGACACTATAATTTTGTAGCACCACATGTTTACAACTATTTTAACTTTAGGTACAAGGAAATATACAAGCTGACCAATCATCAAATAAAATTGCAGTTAAATGAATGGCTAAATTGCATAGATTACAATGAAACTGAATGCCTTCTGGAATATTCGCTCACACATAAAACACACACACACACACACACACACACACACACACACACGCACACACACACACACACACACACACACACACACACATAAACAAATACGCAACCACACATGCTTGCACAAAATCATACGTGCGCACTTTATGTTATTAGTTTATATTAGTCTTTAATTTACTTTATCTTTTCATTAATATTTTGTTAAATTTAGTCCTTTATTATAATACACTATTATTTGTATAACTTTAAGGGGAAGCACTGGCTCCCGAAACACGGTTTATTACTATCTTGGGAGTCAGGACTACATTGAAACTGTACTAAATGGTGTATTAAAAATAAAAAAAAATAAAAAAAAATAAAAAAAATATTGTATGTGTATGTCTTGTTAGCTGTCCTTAAATAAATAAATAAATAAAATAAAAATTGTTCTAAAACATGCGTTTTAACGATAAAAGTTTCGAAATAAGTGTCAATCATAATTATATAGTATCTATTTTCAGTCTAGTATCGAAAGTCTGTGATTGTTAAAGATTAAACATTTAACTTTTGTAGTGAATTTTAAGGATTTTTACTGTCTTCTGAAAAAGTATAAGTATGTTATTCTTTCTCAGAAGAAGAAATTTATGAAAACTTATAGTTAATCAGTCTAAAACTTGAACAGTATTTTGACTAATTGTTTTTCTATTCTTATTTCAAAAATAGAAAAAAGTCACCTTTTACCAAAAGTTCTTGCAATAAGCAAGCTTTGTTTTTAGAAGTCGCTTTATGGGTTAAATTTAGGTAATATTCCAAACATCACCCAGATGTAACCTAGTATTTCTTCGTCACACTGAACTCCCACAAACAAGTCATGTAACCTGCATGCTAAAATACACAATCAATAACAATTTCGATGAGCCGTTCAATCACGACACGCCATATTCAATATCATATTAATAAAGCCAGCGTAATTGACACAAACAATTTAGCAAAAAGCTTTTGTGTTATTAAACCGAGGTACCGCTGTACTACAAAGAAAACAATCTTTTACTAGAACAACAAAAGGACAAAGAGATCCGATCTCCAATAACGAAATCAGTCTGCCAAGTTTTAATGGGACGAAAAACTATTGACAAAGACTTGAACTTGGTGACGAGGCTAATCTTGTCATTTTTGTAGAATCAAAATGATTGAGTTGGACGGCTAATGTTGAAGTTTATGTTAAGGTGAGTACACCGTGGTATTTCTCGAGCATTTCCTTGTAATAGAAAAAGCGACAGTATTACATACATTATCTGATTTCAAAGTATGTAGTTGTTTAGCCACTTGAGTTAAGGAAATCTATATCAACGAAGGTACATTTACAACTCAGAAAAATCCTAATTCAACAACTGTTTGTCCCCCAATGAACTCCCGCTTTCAACGTGAAGTCTGATCATTAGACATATCAGAAGAACTGATTGCTCTGTTTGCGATAAAATGTATACTATGCTACATGGCAAGATTATATGTAGTTTCAATAAGTGCGTCAATAGATGGCGTTGGTTAAGCGGCCAACGTTACGCTATACAACCTACAACGCGCTGATGAAGTTGTTTTCACCACTTAATATAAGTATCTACAACAAATCCAACACTTATATAGCTCGTAAGTAGTACATCTACTGTTGGTACGTATGTGTATGTTTGCACCATAAAATGCAACAGACATACACTTTCGCATTTATATTAGTACTGATATGACCATTAAACTCGTATGGCGGATTGATCCAGGTACTAAAATAGGTAGTAAATACAGTTCAACTGTAAACCGGAACCAGGTCACTCCCAATGCTTCAGATATAATTTGGAGCGGCCATAAACGTCAGTAGACTGTCCAATATACGTCTTTCTGCCCCGCCGGAATCGGCAGTGGACATGGTTACAAATAATCTTGTATAAAGTATTCTTATATAAAACCGTAGAGCTTGTATGAAAAGTATTATGAATATTGAAGAGGCGAGTGAGGTGTGTAAGGATCGTGCCATATGGCGTTCGGTTCTCTGCCTACCCCGCTAGGGAAGTGGCGTGAAGTTTAGTTAGTTAGTTTTATATAAAATATGATGTCAAATAATGACATTGTTTTTATCATATAAGATAGTTTGGTTGGTCGGTAGAGCGGTGGTTGCTCAATGATAGAACATAGGCCTCATAAGCGAGGAAAAGAGCGGGTTCAAACCTGGACACGTATTTGGATCTTTTAAATGTTTCCGCGAATTGGACCAATCGCGCCTAAACGGTTTACATAAACGTATTTATAGCACTAGTTCGGCGGCGAGGCAAAACTTCGTGATGAAACCTGCACATTCAAACAACAACCACGATACAGAATTGTCTGGTTCCCCTAACTAAGGGTTACGAAGGTGGGATCGTTTAAAAAGCGACTACAGTCCGTTCTTCATGAGACAGGCTAGTGGTGTAAATACGTACTTAGATTTGGTATATCTAGAAATACAAATAATAATAATAAAACTGATCGGTTCTCTTTGCCTACCCCGCTATGGAAGTGGCGTAATGTTTAGTTAGTAAGTTGGTATTATCATATTATAAAATTAGTATGTAAGTCCCGTGTTGGTCTGGGACTTAAAAAGAATGTGCCAACTGTGTTTCTTGCCTAGCATGTCGTAAAAGGCGCCTAATGGTATATGAGGTTTTGGGTATGTGATTGTGTAGGCGACGAGCTAGCCACTTGTCACTACTTTTTCACAATTTTCCATCTAACCCAGCCCATTGTCCCGTGTTGGTCTGGGACTTAAAAAGAATGTGCCAACTGTGTTTCTTACCTAGCATGTCGTAAAAAGCGACTAATGGTATATCGGGTTTTGGGTATGTGATTGTGTAGGCGACGAGCTAGCCACTTGTCACTACTTTTTCACAATTAACCCAGCCCAGTTTTATTTTTGGCTGAATGTGGTTAAAGGGTCTTGCTGCCTCATTGTCTCTGCCTACCCCTTCGAGGATTATAGGTTTGATGTCATGTATGTAAATCATAATATAAATTCAAACCCCTACTTGGCACAATATATACCTTTGAAGCGTTAGACGGCTCGGTTGATATAGAAGAAAGTACCTGTAACAATTGAATAAAGAATATTAATGATTTCTAAATATATATATGAGGTACAAAGAGAAAAGATTTGTATGTTTGTCGTGAACAGGCAGAAACCATGGGAAGATTTCAATACATATTATTTTATTACAAAGTTTATTACGTTATCCCTTAATGTTTCATAAGCATAGGCTATATATATTGCCTATGCTTATGAAACTTTGTAATATTTATTTTTTTATCTTTTATTATTTACTAGCTGTGCCAGCGGTGTCACCCGCGTTTATGGTTAATATTATAAAGACTATTTCCGTCATACATGGTTTCTATGTAACTTTAACCATTAAGGCTGCACACGCGACGGAAGCTTAAAAAATGGAGTAACTTCTCCCGTTTTCCCAACATTTCCCTTTACTACTCTGCTCCTATTGATTGTAGCGTGATGAAAAGTATACTATAACCTGCCAAGGAGTATGAAGAATAATTGTACCAAGTTTCGTTAAAATCCGTCGAGTAGTTTTTGTTTCTATAAGGAACATACACACAGACAGACAGACAGACAAAAATTTTACGGATTGCATTTTTGGCATCAGTATCGATCACTAATCACCCCCTGATAGTCATTTTGAAAATATATTTCATGTACAGAATTGACCTCTCTACAGATTTATTATAAGTATAGATTATAATAGTACGTGATCTCTGCCTACCCCCATGGGAAAAAGGCGTCACATTATGTATGTATGTATGTAAAATAGTATTTTTTTTTTATTTGGCTGGGATTATAGTAAATAATTATCACGGTAAAATTTACAGATCCCACGGTAATAATCCTGTAAAATAAAGACATCTCAAGTCGCATTGTACAAAATAACTTCGCGACCCGCACAGATCGAACTTAATTCACGATATTACCGAGAGTAACGCTTGACGTCGCGCGCAATAAATTCGAGCAGAGATGTACGAACCGGGAAGTGAACCGGCCCAATTTAGCCGACAAATGACGACTTTACGAGATGGATGTAACGGAATAACGATTTGAGCCAATCTGTGCTCGCGAGCAGGGTGTCCATAAATTAGGTTGGCGGAGGATAATCCTGAGGAGCCATCTTCAATTGTGACGTAAGAAGTCTTTTTGCAGTTCGAATGCTTTTTAAAAGATTTTATCTGCAATCTATTTTTCAACGGACTATTTGCTGAATTGATTGCCTTATTAGTATACTAGCTGTGCCAGCGGTGTCACCCGCGTTTATGGTTAATATTATAAAGACTATTTCCGTCATACATGATTTCGATGTAAGTTTAACCATTAAGGCTGCACACGCGACGGAAGCTTAAAAAATGGAGTAACTTCTCCCGTTCTCCCAACATTTCCAGATGTAGGCAAAGTCAAAGGGGCAGCAAGCCCCACTAACCAAATTCAGCCAAAAATAAAACTGGGCTGGGCTAGATGGAAAATTGTGAAAGGTAGTGGCAAGCTCTTCGCCTACACTATCACATAACCAAAACCCGATTTACCATTCGTCGCCTTTTGCGACATGCTAACCAAGGAACACAGTTGGCATATTCTTTTTAAGTCCCAGACCAACATGGGACTTCCAGATCAATTGGGACATGACATGATAATATTTATTCCCATCAAACCTCCCTCCAGCATATTTACCTAGATTGATTATCCCGAAAACGCTAACGACAGCACAAGTCCTGAACAATCGGCCTGAGCTCCATCCCGGTTTATTTATAGAACTTTATTAAATTAGAAATGCCGATCCCTTCAAATTGGAATTCAGGATTAATCTATTTGAAATGGGTCTGTGTTACAACCGGGCAACCTGGCCACTGAGATTAATAATGCCTACTGTACAGTGTTATGTATGTACTTAAGACATCTTATTATGAACTTAGAATAATGGAGAGAGGAGAGAGTGCATGCAGACTTTCGGTTGCTACAGTTATGGAAACTTATTTGCAATTCAAATATAAAGTTTTCTTTTTTGACGCTACGTCAAGATTTTGGTGCTGTTATTTTATAAAATTAATATATGTACTTATTTAATCAACATTAAAGTAAGTCACTAAAGTGAAAAATGACTGTCTACAGTTTCATCAGTCACCTAGGGCGCGGCGGAGTCAGCTATATTAGATCAGCCATCGAAATGATGACCAAATAGAGCATTACTTGTTTTTTTTCTGTCCATCGGAAGATGTTAACCATGTGGTAAATATGTTGTTACATTTTACCAGCGCTTAGTAGCAGTGATAGTTGGTGAACAGGATGAATAGGACACGCCTCATATGAACCGGGAAACAATTCAAACGAGTTCACTTTTTTAAAATATTTTTTACAAAAATCTGTCTACTCTGTGTATATCATTGTACATATTTATTCTACAAGCTCGGCTTTGACAGAAATCATTGGGAGAAATCTGCACATTTAAACAACTATGTGTACCAATTACCAATATATCTTGTTCCCCAATTTAAGGGTTATGGAGACCCGATAGCATTTCCTTAATGTAACATCCAGGCTGTGACCATGGTCCAAGCTGACCTCGTCTAGGAACAGGCACTAGGAAAATGGCAACACCATGCTTCCATGTGAAGATTAATACCCTCCTTGGGGCATAAGGCATCACTCTCAATAAGGATAGACATGACAGTTATTCCCACCCCAGTAATCATACCGTAGAAGGCGTTGGCATTACATGGAATTTATTCCATTGTCAGTTTCCATACCTATCGTGATACGTACGGTACGTGTACCGGGGTGATGGAATCCTCTGGGTCTAAGGGCTGACTTAATTGAGGTCAGAGGTCGGGTCTAGTGTCCGCAGATATTGGAGATAACGTAGGGACGAATTATTTAAATTGGAACAATTGCGGTCTTGATATTAATTAATTTTGTAGGGCTGTCAACGTTAAGTACGTTTGAGTAGTTTAGACAGTTGTGAAACTTAGGAATAGTCTTGGAATTGGATTGGAGAGGTCTCTTAAACTGTGATTTTAATTTATTTTTAAAAAAGTTACCAAATAATAAATAACTTAATATACTACTAAACATAGTAAACAAGCATATGGCTTTCCTTATATGGTAAGTGGTTTAAAGAAGAAAATAAAGAAAGAAACATTTCTTGGAAGCACAATGATACATACTACGCAAGAAAACAAGTATTGGACAATTGACAAATAAAATAGTACAAATGAAGAATATAAATAATCAAAATCGAACGATTGGCGCCAATTGGGTGGTTATTGCAGTAAATATTCATTCACCTCGCCAAATATATTAATCTTTATTAATTTAATTTAAGTAATACTAGCTGTTGGCAGCAGCCTTACGCGTAATTTTTTCCACCACATGTCATTTTTATTCCTGACTGTACCTACACACTTTGCAAAAATGTAGGTGGATCAGTTTGGACGAACAAAATATAAGGGGGATCTGTCCAGAAATTTTAATAATAATCATGAGAGGTGGATCACAACAAGGGGGATCAGACCGGAATAAATCACTTTTTCCGGGAAACAGAGTACTTTTCATCTAGAAAAAAACTTTTTGTACTGTTAGTTTCCAAGAGACCAAATAATCTACATTAACTCGACCGAAGCCGCTGGAAAAAGCTAGTTCAATAAAGTGCACTTTGCTATGAAGCCGCGCATTGTAATCAAATAGCATAGGGAGCTGTAATTAGCCTGGCTGTTAAAATTAATGAAGCGAAGTGCGGAGTGCGACGTCTAACCGGGTAATGGGTAGTCGCCGCGACCGGGATGAACTGGGAATGAAGTGGGAATCAACTGGGAATGAACTGCGATGCAGCCTTATGAGGATAACTTTATCATATCCTACTTGAAAATGGTTATTTAGGATGAAAACTTTACAGACCGACAGATAAAAGATATCTTATCACCATCTTCCTAGTGTAATGTCCCGAGCTTAGGCAGGGTCCGCTTAGACCATGTTGCAGGATTTAGCGAGTCTGGTAATTACATTGAAGCGACTGCCGGTCTGACCTTCGTAACCCTAAGATAGGGGATTAGACAATTTTTGGATCATGGTTACAAATCCAAAGTTGTATAAATTTGCAGGCTTTATCACGATGTTTTTCCTTACCGCCGAGCTTGTGGTATAAATACTCACATAAGTTTGGAAAATCCAAAGGTAAGTGCTCGGGTTTGAACCCGCGCCCCTCGGTGATGAGGCGCATGTCCTTACCATTGAGCTACCACCGCTCTAAGAGGAGATAATTTATACACTTAAGAATTTATATACAAACATTAAATACTCAATTCCTGGAGAGATAGACAGAGTTTATTGAGCAGTTAGCTCTACATTTAGAGTTGGGTTAAATGGAAAATTGTTACAAAGTGAAACACGGCTAGCTGGTCGCATGTGCAATCACAAACTTAATTCCCAATGCACCATAATAATCTTTTACAATATTTTTTAAAAAGTCAACAGTTGGAACAATCTGTTACTGCGATTCTGTGTTTGCAACTGCATAAACAACACTCACACACACCATCAAAAATCATCCCCTTAATTCCTCTCCTAAAATCTAAGCCCATTCCATCGAAATTGACGTCTGGTAACTTTGTTAAAAGTTGATTCACTACCGCGCTCGTCTGATTATTGATATTGATTGGTATAGAACGGAAGGGTGCTGAGCCAGCCGTGGGGAGCGACGGGGTTGCAATTTATGAGAGGGCGCGAAGTTGATTCTAAGTGAAAATATTTTGGTAGCTTGTAAAGCTGAAGCCACATTAATTTCAATATGACTTCGGTTTGACTGGGGTAGGATTACCACACTATACCAACATAGTAGGTAAGGATCTCAGAGAAAAGCGACGTGAAGTAGTGGCTCGAAAGCAGCTGCATTTAGTAGCTCAATCACTGAGGATGCGCAGTGACAATATCTTACAACATAAGGTACATACCGCCGGTGCAGTAAACACCTTTGTCAGGTCTACTATGTGCAAGGGACACCTATTACGTATACATATGACAAGCACCACAACCGCTGACCATCAGACCGGTTGTAAACTTGTCTGCCACCTTCGAAGTATAAAAAAAATGCCTATCCAGGTCTGGACCACCTGGTAAACAATTTCTGGTAAAAATGTTGTTACATCATCTTCAACCTAAAGATGTCCGCAGCTGGACATAGGTCTCGCCTACAGACTTCCATGACGACCGATTTCCGGCGGCGCTCATCCATCGGCTCCCACCTTGACCAGGTCGTCGGTCCATCCAGTACTGTGGGTGGGTAATTAGTTTAGTATATGTTCATTCTCGACATGTGCTGCCACGGGAGTTTATTTGTATCGTTACACGAGCCGGTAGTCCCCTTTTCCGTTCGAGCATCTTCCGAAATGGTATGAAAATCTTAACTAACTGACTAAACTTTACGCCACTTCCCTAGCGGGCTAGGCAGAGAGAACTGAACGCCATATGGCACGATCCTTACACACCTCACTTGCTTCTTCAACATTCATGATCATTTTCATAAATGCTCTACGGTTTTAATGGCTTCTAACATCACCTAACAAAATCTGAACAGGCAAATTCTTGGTTAAGTTAGTTATTGAGATGTCACGTCTCGTCTGCTCATAACTTCAGCCATGACTAAAAAGCGCAAGTTTATTAAAAGCGATAGGGCACGTCAGAAGCTATCGCGCGCCCCTCGTCTGCCGATGGCGTGTTTGCGCCAAACCAGCATCAATGTAAGATCCTGTAACATTTGTCAGTAAATTCGCTAATAACATGTAAACACCCGCGAAATGATGATTTCGTTCGCATTTATAATGTAATCTCCTATATACGTCACCTGGTGGTTCATATGACCCACCCATCAGTGAATATTTTTAGTAGATCATATATATAAATGATAGCGGTAAGTGTATACTTTATACATTCATCAAACGTTAAGTATATTATATGTCAAGATTATATATTTAATATACCTCAAACAAACGAGTTACTAACAAATGGTCGCCCTAAATATCTAGCAGATATCTTTACGAAATTGTTCCACCAAAACTTCACCATTCCACTTGTACAAAACTTTCTCATTTGGGACAACTGGATTAGGCGCACACGAAATACGCGGAACAATAAAAATATTAACACATAACCTTATTACGTCATAACTCCGGTAATCCAATAAAGATGGCGGCGACAAACACGCCGTATTTATTCATTTATTTCCTAACATGTGGATGAGTACAGTTGACAACAATAAAGGGAGGTAATTGAGTGATAAATAAATTGATTACGACAGGAAGGTTAATGCGGGAATTATTGGTCTTAAGTATTGTATATTTAATTAATTGCAGTCTTTTTAATGAAATAATCTAAGGTTTTAACGCCTTACGATTTAAGGTTCTGACCTATTTATCATAGACACATGTAAAGTTACATAGATTTAAGTAAATAATGATATTTAAATCTTTTATTTATCTCAGTTTAAATCACTTTAAAATATCACATAAAAATGAATAATAAAAGAAAAAATATATCAGGCAAATATATATATATATATATCTATAAAAAAAACTAAAGAATCAAGGAAGAATTTTTTAAATTTCTATTATAAGAAAAACAAGGCTAAACATAAAAAGAATTAGAAGTAGTATGCGAGTTGTTAAGAGTATTCCAAAAGACTTTCTTTTCTCATTTGTTTTGTAACTGATGGTCAGTAATAAAACAAATGATTACAAAACCGTGGTCGGATTTTGTACTAACTTGTAAGAAAACGCAAAATTAACAATTCACAAACGCATCGGGGCCGAGTGTACACGTGTAATTCGATTGGTGTGTCCTCGTAAATAAATAATAATGTTGGTGCGGTGTCCTGATTTTGCCATTCAAGCGATGAATTGGCCAATCTACCCGTGGGGTCCTTTTGACCTCTGATTGTGAGGGTTTGATGTCTGCGGGAGAAAGCACTGTTTGTTGAATAATCAAAGCTGTCCGAAGCCAAGTTGGAGGTGAAAGAGGGCACAAAGGAGATCTTAAATGTATACCTAGGTAGGTATACATTTAAGATAGGTTTCCTACTATTTCATCTCTACGATCTAGTAACATGACAGAAGGAGTGATTTATCACGGACCACAGACCTACGGCCTGATTAGGACGAGTTGAGAAAATAACAATTTCCATCTAACCCAGCCCATTGTCCCATGTTGGTCTGGGACTTAAAAATAATGTGCCAACTGTGGTTCTTGCCTAGCATGTCGTAAAAGACGACTAATGGTAAATCGGGTTTTGGGCATGTGATTGTGTAGGCGACAAGCTAGCCACTTGTCACTACTTTTTCACAATTTTCCATCTAACCCAGCCCAGTTTTGTTTTTGGCTGAATGTGGTTGAAGGGGCCTGCTGCCCCTTTGACTCTGCCTACCCCGGGGATTGTGGGCGTGATGCTATGTACTTATACTACAGAAAGAATACTACTTCACCCTTTTTAAAACTAATAAATTATTTACTATATTCCCTCTCCAAGTAACGCCCGTGCCAAGATTAGTAATTTTATCGCGTTATTTGTAAATTATAAAAAACATCATTGTCGAAACAGAAGCTTTGCTGTAATTTATATCTATTCATGATGACTATTAGAAGGGATGAGATAGTAAGTAGACACCCGGTGCCTTTTAGATTTCCCAATATTTGTTAAGATTAAGTTTCTCATTTTAACATATTATTGATATGACAAGCACATTATACCTAATAATATACTCAAGAGAATTTTCCACAAAAATTCTCAGAGGCACAGAAAAGTACTTATATAGAATTTGACTATATCATATATATGTTTTATTCAGAAAATATTGCTTCAAAAATCACTATAAAAAGAAAGAAAAATCACTCATAGCTTAACAACTCAAATTGACAAAATTACATTAACGAGCAAAGCCACAAATAAATTCAATTATCAGAAAAAAAACAAAACACCAACAAGGCCTAACGTCAAGAGATAGTTTTAGCGCCATTTCATTTTACCTTCACCAAGCCCTTAACATAAAAGAGCCCTAAGGCTAAAACCCACTGCTAATCAACATACTTAAAGCCTGATTTTCATTGCCAAATCTACAGGTTCCATTCCGACCTTAACCCGTAAAAGCTCATTCAATATGTACGAATTCTCCTTCATTATGTTTCATACGTGTACCAAATAAATGCGATACACCCTTCGTATGTCGATCACGCGTTTGGGCACTCCAGTTAAGTATATTATCTACTTTTATGACAGTCGTAAAGATCCCCACCTCGATTAGACTGCACGAATTGAAGCCTTAAAAGGTACGAATGAATATTTATTTTGGTCTAGAAAGCCGTGTTTGAAATGGGATGAAAAAGGTCGTGGTGTGGTACAGGTTGTTGGTTATATTGCAATATTTAGGGTTGATTTATCAATAGTCAGATAAAAGATAACAATCGAATAAATCACAATCCGGATGGTTGTAAAATGTCATTACATGTTTCCTAAGTAAAATACCATATGACATCTGCAAATTGGTGACTTTATACTTTATCAGTCGGTTAATTCATATCTGACCATTAAAAAATCGGCCCTTAGTGTTTAAACTGTTTTTTTTTTAGATTAAAATAGTCTGTCCCATGTTGGTATGGGACAAAAAAAAAAGAATGTGCCAACTGTGGTTCTTGCCTAGAATGTCGTAAAAGGCGACTAATGGTTTACGGGCTTTTGGGTATGTGACTGAGTAGGCGACGAGCTAGCCACTTGTCACTCCTTTTTCACAGTTTTCCATCCAACCCAGCCCACTGTCCCATGTTGATCTGGGACTTAAAAATAATATGCCAACTATGGTTCTTGCCTAGCATGTCGTAAAAGGCGACTAATGGTATATCGGGTTTTGGGTGTGTGATTGTGTAGGCGACCGGTTAGCCGCTTGTCACTGCTTTTTCAAAATTTTCCATTTAACTAACCCAGCCCAGCTTTATTTTTGGCTGAATGTGGTTGAAGGGGCATGCTGCCCCTTTGACTCTGCCTACCTCTTCGGGGATTATGGGCGTGATATTATGTATGTATGTATGTAAAATAGTCTGAAAAGGGCAGTTCGAAGCGATGGCAGTTCAATGTTAAGGTAAAATAAAAACACCGTGTGTGTAGTCATATCCACTAAAGAAAATAAATAATGTGAATATATCACACTGATTTGGGATGTTGATGTTAAGAAGAAACCGGCAAAGGACTCTTTTAGACCCCAAGTCATACACATTTATCAAGTTATAAACATATCGTACTGTTATTGACAGAGATCTAGGTAAGTTTCTGTTTATATTATTATAAAAAAAAACTATACTAACTTACAGTTTTATTTATGCGTCACGTTCCTTATTCAAGTCGAGAAACATTAATTATTATTTATATAAGTATTTTGTTTTTATATAAAACAAGCGATCCACCTCGGCTTTGCACGGTAAGCATAAATAATAATAAATTATAAATATAAAACTTCCTCACAAATCACTCTATCTATTCGTGAAAATCGCATCAAGAAGTTCCAAAGATCTAAGATTGTGTTACGGATATCAGAATCAACAGTGGTATTACAAATATGTACTTAAATATTGCATATTAAATTTACACCCAGACACTGAAAAAACACGAGTTTACATCACACGATGTTTGTCCTGGGTAGGGATCGAACCCACAATTCTTGGCGCATGGCGCAGGGTCACTACCGAATGCGCCATCGAGCCAGTCAATTCAACTGCTGTAATTTAAATTGCCTAGTCTTTTTTTTGCCAGCATATTTACCTTGTACAACTCGTCTTTGTTTAAACGCAGTGACATCCTCGTCGTATAAGCGTTGAAGCATAAACTGCATACACTGCTGACATCACAAGTCATTGCACTTGCATCGAAGTCAAGAGTGCAATATTATGCGCTTCGAATGGGTTTTATACGGGGCACTTGGTAATGGTATGGCTTATAACCCCGTATAAATTCTATTAATATTATATAAAGTAGCTGACCCGATGCTCTTTGAATTCTTCTTAACCCTTCAGGGGTAACGGGTATGATGAAATGATTAATTTTTTTTTGACTGAAACCACTTAGGTCGACCTACTAACTTGTCAAATTTATTTGATACTGATTGCAGGTAGGCATAATAAATACAATGAAAAATAATAAATTATTATCCGAATAACTCGATGACAATAAATTATAGATCTATGCACAAGTTTGTATATTACTTATACATAACTAACTTACTAAAATTCACCCCACTTCCCTGGTGGTCCCTACTTATACATGCCTTGACGATAGGGGATTTAACTGGAAATTTGAATATACCATAACTTACATTATGTACGTTTAATAACACAAGGAGATTTAAGTCCCTCACAGCCTATAGAAATTGTCTTCCAGAAAATACTACAACGCTGCATTTTTCTAATTTCAAATATAAATATGTATCTGACATAATTCAATAATGACACAGTATTAGGTAGCGGTGGTAGCTCAATGGTAAGGACACGCGCCTCTTAACCGAGGAGTGCGGGTTCAAACCCGGGCACGTACCTCTGAATTTTTCAAGTCTATGTACGTATTTATACCACTAGCTCGACGGTGAAGGAAAACATCGTGATGAAACCTGCGAATTCAAACAACTTTGGATTTGTAACCATGATCCTAAAATTTTCTGGTTCCCCTATCTTAGGGTTAAGAAGGTCAGATCGGCAGTCGCTTCAATGTAATTACCAGACTCGCTAAATCCTGGATCATGATCTAAGCGGACCCCGTCTATGCACGGGACATAACGCTAAGAAGATGATGATATTCATATAATTTGGCTCTGCCTCCCTCTTAGGGGATTACGGGCGTGATGATATGTGTGTATGTATGTATTCATAACAGAAACCATCAGCAAAACACTTAATTTAAAACACATCTGCTTACTTCATCTACTACTTTCAACCCAGGCAGAGAGGCATTGCTCTAACTCTCTACTTCGAATCAAACCTCTAAGCGACAACAGCGCCATCTATAACTTACTCTTTACGGCGTAATAAAACCGACTAATATATCAGAGAGGCGCCTTACCTAATACCCCTGTTTATCCCGCACGTACCGGGAAATGCTCATGAGTGTAGGGGGGAAATGGCCAATCGACTGCCTTTATTTCTTAATTACTAGGGGAACTACCAAAGGGGGTTGAGGAAAAATATGCACGAAAAATATTATTAACCCTCAAATGTGTTTGAGGGAAAATCTAAATAGAAAATGATACTGGACAGTTAGAAGAGAGAGTAAGAAGAAAATCTACTTTTTATTGATACATATATCCATTAAAAAGTTGGTTTGTTTTATTTACTGTGTATGTGCTATCAATTGGTGTATTGCTGCACCACAAGTGATTCTGATGTACAATGAGAAATCATAGACATTGTTCAGCAAACCAGAAATGATGAAGATACAATTTTTTTTATAATCTAAATTACGGACTATAAAATAATATTGAGTAAACTAGCCTATTAATAGTACTAATTGTTGTCAATATAAAATAAAAAATATAAAATGTACAATCATCATCTTTTAACCGTTTTGTCCCGTGTTTAAGGCAATTTGCTTAAACCATTATCGAAGAAATAACGAGTCCGATCAATTCTATGTACCGATTACCCAACTAATACTATGATAAATTACATCAATAAACTCTGTAATAACATAGTATGAAGTCTCTAAAAGGTCGAAAGGAAACCACATACATGCACCCCATAAATATTTACAACACACCCAGCCCCGAGCCGCAAAACGCGACTCATGCAGCCTACATCCAGATGTTTACTCAGCCGCAATAAAACTCTTGCAAATTATCCTAAATAAAATATGTCCTCTATACGCAAGTTATCCGGGCTTATTTGGTAAATAAGAAAACCAGGAGTTTACGCCAACACAAACAGGGAGAATATTTGGGGCAAATACAGAACAACGGGTGTAAGTAAAATAAATAAAAGCGGGAACCAGGCGAGGTGCAGATGTAAAGTTTGCTACCTGGAAGTGACCTACTTGCGAGTTGACGCATAATAAATGTAACGGTGAAATGTGTACTGTTAGAATAATCCAATGGGCGCTGTGGTAGCTTAATGGTAAAGACACATGCTTTTCAGCTGCTGGTGCTAATACGTCCCCGTATTACCTCTTACCTTTAGTACCTCTATATTTTTCTTACAAAATAACATCGCCCATAATCCCCGAAGGGGTAGGCAGAGTCAAAGGGGCAGCATGCCCTTTAAACCACATTCTACCAAAAATAAATAAAGCCGGATTGGGTTGAAAATTGTGAAAAAGCAGTGACAAGCGGCTAACCTGCCGCCTACACAATCACACCCAAAACCCGATATTCCATTAGTCGCCTTTTACGACATGCTAGGCAGGAACCACAGTTGGCACATTCTTTTGTTTTGTCCCAGATCAGCATGGGCGGAGTCTCAGACCAACATGGGACTATTTTTCTAAGAATTCATTTATACCACTCGTTCAGGAAAACACCGTGATTAACGATACAAGTTAAACACAATAGAAAAAATAATGTAATTACATTTATCGCATTCGGGATCCTAGGGGACAGGATCCTCGGTGAATGGGATCCTCAGGGAATAGCCCGATGAATTGAACATATAAATATAAATATCATATATATATATATATATATATATATTAAGCACTTGTGTTACGCATATTAGAAACAACAGTGTATTACAAATATATACTTAAATATTAGATATTAACACCTGGAGGCAAAACAAACACAAGTATTCATCATTCGAATTGTCCTGTGTGTGGAACGAACCCACGACTTTTGGCGCATGGGGCAGGGTCACTACCGAATGCGCCATCGGGCGTTTCAAATATTCAGATAATTGTGGATATGTAACTATGACCCAAATTGTCTGAATCTATACATTACGAAGGTCAGCCTGGCATTAGCTTTAATGGAATAACCAGCCTGGTTAAATCCAGGATCATTGTCTAAGCGGTCTACCCTGAAAGCACGGGAAGGTAGACACAAGGAAGATGATGACGTTGGTGTTTTAAGAGTTAAATAGGTAACTCTTTGAAAGTGTCATCTTTGTAAGCGATGGTAGCTCAACGATAAGGACATATGCCTCATAGGCGAGGGATATTCGTTCAAACCCGATCACGTAAATTTTGGATAAAGTATGTAATCATACTAATATTATAAAGAGGAAATTTGATTATTTGTTTGTTGTCATTCAATAGCCTCCGAAACTACTGGATCGATTTAGAAAATTCTTTCACCAATAGAAAGCTACTTTATCAGCGAGTAACATAAGCTATACTTTATCCTCGTATTTTCACAGGAACGGGAGCTACGCGGGTGAAACCGCGGGGCGCTGCTAGTTAATACATTAATTTGGCCCGTTGATTCTTTCAAGGAAGTAATTAATTGTTTAATTTAAGAGAATTTTAGATTTGACTTTAATTAAGCGTCTATTCCTGTAGTTATCGTGACTTTGTGTATCTATATCACTTCTAGTATTTCACCGATACTATATAGGTTTGGTCCTAAAATTTTGAAACGGGGAAGCCTACACCTTACGTTGTAAATAAGACTTTACAACTCCCAAGCCACACGATGTTTGAACTTGCGAATTCCGGCTAAAGATGACGTATTCGTAATAGTTAATTAATTACGCTTCTTACGTCATGATTACGAATTATCGTCGTGTTTGCCGCGACGTAATTACGGCAATAATTATTAAAATTGCCGGGGGTTGGGTCGAATGGGGTGTTTCGAGTGTTAATGCGATGGCCTTTGTGTGAAAACGTTGGGGTGAGATAACAGCCGGATAGCATTTTTCATTCCGTATTCCAAGTGCCCTTTTGCATATGAAGAGATTTTTATCTTCGGCCCTCGGAGTTTAACATAGGTTTATCTTGCCTTAAAATGAATTTGTTGGATTTAAGCAGAATATATTTTTTGTGGTTTAAGTAGCTAGGCGTATTAAACAAGTAGTTAAGCTTAGAAATTACTGTAGAAATCAGTGGAAACCAAACAGTACTGAAAATAATACATACATACATACATAACATTACGCCCATAATCCCCGAAGGGGTGAGCAGTGTCAAAGGGGTAGCAAGCCCCTTTAACTACATTCAGCCAAAAATAAAACTGGGTTGGATTTGGAAAATTGTGAAAAAATAGTGACAAGTGGCTAGCTTGCTGCCTACACAATTAGATACCCAAAACCCGATAACATTAGTCGCTTCCTAAGACATGCTAGGTAACCAATAACAATTGGCACATTATTTTTGTCCCAGACCAACCTGGGACCTGGGACAAAGTAGATACATGCGGTACTGAAAATAATATATATATATTATTTT
The DNA here is from genome assembly GCA_951394215.1 of Glyphodes perspectalis. Classification (NCBI taxonomy): domain Eukaryota; kingdom Metazoa; phylum Arthropoda; class Insecta; order Lepidoptera; family Crambidae; genus Glyphodes; species Glyphodes perspectalis. The sequence goes on from OX596218.1 coordinate 8,590,665, forward strand.
CATTTTATATATATACTCTACATCATCCAGAAAAATAGTGTTCCCCGTGGGATTGAAAAATCTACATTAAAGAAAATGAAGCCACGGAATTCAGGATAATAAAAAAGGAACAAGAAAATGCTGCTCAAATATCTCGCCCTCGATCCATTTCTGAACTAGATTTTAACCTAAATATCGTAGCAGAAAACGTTCTCAGTTTTTGTAAACGGAAAAAATATTCCTACAGGAACTGAAGATTTTCCGGTTCATTAGGTTTCCAGGAATCGTGAAAACGTTTGGCGCTAGGGACTTGGAGTAGAAATGGTGACACTTTAAAAAAAACAGTCAAGTGCGTGTTGGGATATGCAGTGTAGGGTTCCGTAATCGACTGTGATCACGTGGTGCACAACAACAATGTCCCGTTAAGTTTTAAGAAATTTGCCAAGTATGAAATGTCACATCTCATTTCGGGTTTTTGAAATAATGTGCCAACTGTGAACACAGTTGGCACATTATTTTGCAACACATTACTTTTCTTAGCATATCGTAAAAGGCAACTTATTGTGAATTGTATATAAACTAACTAACTAACTAAACTTCACGCCACTTCCCTAGCGGGGTAGGTAGAGAGAACCGAATTGTACATTCCTCCATATAACCTAAAAAAGTGCCAAGTGGCTAGCTTGTCACCTATACAAACAGGTGACAAGCTAGTCACTTGTCACTTTTTTTGCAATGTCCCATTTAATCCAATAAAATTTTATTTTTGCCTAAGCGTGATGAAATAATTTCATTGCTGTTCAAATTCTGCCTATCCTTTAGGGGTTACGGGCATAATGGTATATTTGTGTACTATGTTATGTGTTTGTGTAGGCTCGTTAACAGCCGAACTAGGACGTGCTAATTCGTCTTTGGAGTGGCACTTAAATGTTTCGCAATTAAGCTCGCACTTGTTAGGATAGAACTAGTATATTCTGGTAAACTTATTACTAGTTGAATAAATAAATTTTCTCGTAATGTTAATACATACATATAAATGTCATGATAATACAGCCGAGCATTTGTGTATACTAACATTATAAAGAGGAAGGATTTGTTTGTTGACATTGAATAGGCTCCGAAACTGCTGATTTGACAAATTCTTTCACCAATGGAAAGCTACTTTATCAGAGAGTAATATAGAGCATATTTTATCTCTTTATTACCATGGGAACGGGAAGTACGTTGGTGAAACCACAGGGCAGTGCTAGTCATCAATATAATATTTTGACAAGCTCGATGGCGCATTCGGTAGTGACCCTGCCCCATGCGCCAAGAGTTGTGGGTTCGATCCCCACCCAGGACAAACATTCGTGTGATGAATACTTGTGTTTGTTCTGTGTCTGGGTGTTAATATCCAATATATAAGTATATATTTGTAATACCACTGTTGTTTCTGATATCCGTAACACAAGTGCTTAAGCTACTTACTTCGGAGTCAGATCAATGTATGTGATGTCGTTGAATATTATATTATAATATAATTATTATGATCAAAATCTACATTAATGCGAGCTAATGCACTAGACAATACAATATTAAACAAAAGACAGAGTCCCGTATCTCTAATGTATGATTTATCTAATTATGGACACCCATCTGTACCTTGACTGTCGTTAGAATTGCTTGACTTTACAGTTTTAAGTCGAGGTACTACGTCCGTCAATAGCAGTCTAACTTCATAGTTCAACGTACCTGCAACAAAAAAAAAACAAAACGTTTAAAAAATACGTCACGCTCATGCTAACAGCACACTAGTTAGGTTGTTACTTCTATAATATTTCAGTCAAGAAAACTTACTTTAATAATAATTTATCGTAATCGAATTCTGAATACGTAATTAGAGAAACGTTCAAGGATTTCAGGTTAACCTGCGGAAGTAAAGCATATAATTTAACAAAACCTCTTGGCAACCATTCCGTAGGAACATGACGGTCAAATAGTTATTAAGATAAACGAAATTTCATGTTTAGATAAGGTATGGTGTTCATAGGCTGTGTAATAGGTGCGATGAGTAAGATATGTTTTGTTGTTTTTGTGTTATTTTTTACAACAATTTTTTTGGGTAATTTAATAAGTCTTTAATAAGTTGGGGCTTTTGGCGAAAAATTTTGAATGTATAGAGTGGAGTACTGTAGTAAGCTCTATGAACTAATCTCAGCCAAAAGTATATACATAAATAAATAAATAATAAATAAATTCAGACTACATCACATACATTGATCTGACTCTGTGGTAAGTAGCTTAAGCACTTGTGTTACAGATAAATCAGAATCAACAGTGGTATTACAAATATATACTTAAATAATGAATATTAACATCCAAACACAGAACAAACACAAGTATTCATCATACGAATGTTTGTCCTGGGTGGGGATCGAACCCACAACTCTTGGCGCATGGGGCAGGATCACTACCGAATATATAATATAGAGCCAGTCAACAATAACGATAAACTATTTAAACAAAACACTTAACCGTTCTACAAACAAATTCAGACACATCCGATCCTTGTACTGAAAAATATAGCGTTAAACTAAAATCCTTATTTAGTAGACTGCTAACCTAATTCTGTCGAAAATGGAGGTACATTACACTGGGAATTAACAGCGAACGAGGCAAATATCCAGCTACGATATCATTATACGTTTAAACTTAGATATAAATGAAATTACGCCACAATCTGAAAGTACGTTTAGTCACGCGATTATAGTTTAGAAGTATTATTTCACATTGCTGTGGCGGTTTTTATTACTATTGACGTTTTGTTTGCTCTATGTCATAGAGCATAGAGTCATAGAAACTATGATAGAGAAGGTACGGTTAGCTGAAATAAGGATATAGCTAAGTAGTCACGCTTCATTATATGAGTGTTGGTTAAACCTGAAGTATATCTAAGGGTTTTTCGGTGAGGGAAAACACCATGACACCTGTATATTCTCCTAATACCTAAATGTAACCACGATCTGATGGTTTACAATTTGCTTCAGGGTTTCAAACGAAAGATGGTAGTAGCTTCAATGTTATAACTAGACTCACTAAATCCATGTTTTTTTGCGGTTTCACTCATGTTTAAGTATTTTCCGTCCCTCAATACTTCGTGAAGAATAAATATACCCGACGTTCGTTGCTGTATACAAGACAACATATTATGTATGTATATTATACTTTCAAATTTATATCAAAAAAAATATAGGATATCACATACATAATCAGATCTAATGTTAATATGTGCTACCTACATATATTTATTAAATACCTAGGTATCCACATAATGTTAAATGTATACGTGTACCTACGTTAATACTTAGTTAGGTTATAACGTAGGTACAAGACAAACACGTAACCTCAGTTCATGGAAGCAGAGACGATTCGTGTCAACTAAATTGGCAACATTAGTGGTATTAATCTACCTAACTACTACAAACGCGAAGTCGCTCTGTCCGTCCGTGTCATTAGTTAATTATGTTTCGATGGTCTCATATTTGAGAATTAATAGTAGTAATAACCAAATGCGGTGAAAATTTCCGTATTTGTCATGGTCATGCAGTTTACACCCCAAGAATAATTTATGACACATATTTTTGTGTTAAGAGAGCGATGGTAGCTCAATGGTAATGACATGCGTCTCATATTCAAGGGGTGTGGGTTCAAATCTGAACCTCTGGATTTTAAATTTATGTATAATCGTACATTTAGGTACGTTTTGCTCGGCGGTGACGGGAAACCTGCACTTTAATGTAAATATATGTGCACCCTGATCTAATTTGTCAAGTTATTCTTCTGGGTTGAAGCAACATTCCGAACCGGTGGTAGAATCATATTTCTTTATCAGTATTTGACAATTTATAAGTGTTTCTTTGAGACCTATATAAATTTAAAATATTTTGACTTTCACTTTGACTTAAGCATTATAAATATCGGATAAGCAGTCGCTTCAATGTAATAACCAGACTCGGTAAATCCTGGATCATGGTCTAATCGGACCCCCATTAAGCACGGGACATAACGCTAGAAAGATGACGATGAATTGATGATGAAGGTAATAGATACGTAAATTGATTTAACTGGCTCGATGGCTCATTCGGTAGTGACCCTGCCCCATGCGCCAAGAGTTGTGGGTTCGATCCCCACCCAGGACAAACATTTGTATGATGATTACTTGTGTTTGTTCTGTGTCTGGGTGTTAATATTGAATATTTAAATATATATTGGTAATACCACTGTTGATTCTGTTATCCGTAACACAAGTGCTTAAGCTAATTACATAGGAGTCAGATCAATGTATGTGATGTAGTCAAATATTTATATTATATTATATATTATTTAATATATATCATCACGTCTGATCCCCGAAGGAGTAAGCAGAGTCTAAGGAGCCATAAGCTAGCTCCTTATGTCACATTTAGGTAATATATATTTACTTTAAATCTGGTTATATATGTGATATATCTTAAGTAAATGCGAAATTCAGTTTGTTTATTGCTCTTGTTAGTCTTACTACTAAAATAGTAAGTAATTCCAGTAAAATGACGATGGAAGGCTGGGAAAGGCAAGTAAAGCAACAGGCAGAGCTTGTTCACTATAGTTGGATTACACCGGTAAGAAACGACATTTGCGCGTTGCAAATTGCGTTACGCAACTAATCCTGGCATTCACTTGCGCACGCGCAGGCCTGATTGTGCTATCGTCGTTTGCGCATTTACTTTTAATATCTACTCAGTAAGTAAGTATGCATGCGCAATATAATTAAGAAATAAGATGCAATGTAAAAAAATTGCAAATTAAGAGAAGCGACATTTACTTTGACTCCTGGATTGGCAAATAAAATAATTTTATTTTATGTTTGTTATAAAAGAAAAAAAAAATTTTTGGTTTGTTCCAAAAAACACTTATTGATAGTCAGCAAATTATTTATTGTAGGTACGATGATGACTTGTGGTAGATATCTTTCTATTTAAAAAAAAAATATGCTAATACAAAAACTTTTTATTTTAAATATAATTTACCTATTTAAGATTCAATTTACTATTTAAGATACATAAATGGGTTTTTAATTAAAACATGTGTCTTTGTTATGAATATAATTCTTTAATTTTTGTGCACAAATATCACACACCACGCCACTCCCAATAAATAATAATAATAATATATAAATTCTCCAGATTAACACACCAATTCGCTAGTTCCAGACTAAGCTTATAAGCTTGTGATATGGATACGGATAGACATACTTAAATACGTTTATAAACATCGAGTTCAAATGTCCATGTTTATCACATAAAACATTTGCCCCTAGCGGGATTCGAACCCACGACCCTTGGTTTCGTGGCTAGGGTCTCTGACCACTCAACCAACGGACCGGTCATTTCATAGTACAGATAACTTCATTAAACCCCCACAAAACTCAAAGTTACCCAAGTAAACGAAGCCTTAGGCCGTATAATACGCGTCACCAATCGCAGCCCACGTGTTGCGCTTGCGCAACGCAACCGTAACTGTTATGCAACGAAGAAAATAGCTAACTGACATTGGCATTACTTTAGTGAAAGTATAGCCTAGAAACTGCGTCCAAGCGAAAGTCAACTCTCCGAGCAAGGAACGAGAGTGCAATTTTGACTGGTAAAGTGCTACGATTGGATTTTTTTTTATAAATTTTATAGTTTGTATCGATGTTATGTCTGTTATGTCATTTAGTGGTCTGATACGGTTTTTGCAGTTCGGTGTGCGGTTATTACTATGACCTCAATCACTTATTGATATAATGATGTCGCATTACGATAGGACATTGGGTTACGATGCGAAAATGCGGTAACTCAATAACTCATCACAGATTACTGAATCAACCTTTATATAAATGCGGGAAATGCATTAGGAATCGTCACGCCATCAGGGAGAGGACGACGTGATGTATGGGACTTCTAGGAAAGTTTGAAACGGAGAACCCTTCTCCGGTGAAGATAGAGTGGCCTACACCTCAGAGGCCACTCCAAGGCCAGTGTATTAATTGAATTAAAAAATTGCGCCACGTAGCAAAATTACACGCACCGAATGAGCTGTATGTGAGGTCCTAAGGGCGGTTTCAAATTAGCGTATTTTTCTGCGCGTATAAGGGCGTTTCGGCATACGCGCTTACACGCGCGCTACATTACGCGCTTATAAAAACCGGACTCGCGTAAACGGGCATATTTCGGCGTGTTCGCTCGAACCGGTAGTGGTGTCGTGTATCAACATGGATTCTGACGAAGAAACATTTCTATTTGCGTTACCTTTTCGCTGTCGACTAAAAAAAATAAAAAGATGTTGGGTGTCACCGATAGTTGCATCAAGTGGGCGCGCGGGGAGGTGTATCTCGCGGCTCGCGCTTACACGAGTTTATAAGCGCGTTAACGCTCGTACGAGATGCGCGTGTGGCAAAAGCATGCGCTTCTAAAAACGAGCTTATACGCGCGCATAAAACGCTAGTCTGAAACCGCTCTAAGCGCCGCACTTTTCCCTTCTTTTAGTAGGTTTGATGCGCCATGCGCTAACACATTTAAATAAATGAGTTGACAAACCTGGCGTAGGAACCTGAGTTGGCGTAATTGCACTGTGAAATTGGGCCGATTGACGATTATAAGTAGCCGTTCATAGTCATTGTATAAAGAGAGTATCTTTAATACGTTTACTTTTCTGCGTAATTTTACAAATTTGCAGATTAACTTTGTATTATCAATTGATTAATTCATATAACATTATTATGTATAATTTATTTACATAGTTCAGTTACCAGTTATAAAAACTTAATAAAAATCAATTGATTTGATGGTTTTTAATGTCGTGTATTTGTTTTACTAAATAAATAAATAACAAATACCATCACATACATTAATGAGTATTATAACTTTCTGCTTGTATTTCGGTAGTATATAAAATAGCATGACCTAACCCAAAAAACATCAACGCATAGCTAAAACTAGAAAAGTCCATAAAATTAGGTATATAGATATAAGTTGAATTGAATTGAATTCTCCAAACTGACACTCCAATTCCCTAGTCCCAAACTAAGCTTATGCTTGCAATGAAACCTAAAATTTCAAACAACTTTGGATTTGTAACCATGATGCAAAAATTGTCTGGTTCCCCTATCTTAGGGTTACGAAGGTCATATCGGCAGTCGCTTTAATTTAATTACCAGAATCGCTAAATCCTGGATTATGGTCTAAGCGGACACCCTCTAAGCACGGGACATAACGCTAGGAAGATGAAGATGATGATATTACTAAATTACTTCGTGTTTTTGTAACATAGATAATTATGTTTAATAGTTTCATAGAAAACATTACTTTAAAATTTTACGTGGTATTTTCAAGTGAAAAATAATGCTCTTAGTTTTTTATTCTAAGCATTAAGTACGTAAATAGGGGTCAATGTTCGATAATGTCTCAACTTACCTTAATATGACGTGATGTTTGCCTTCACTTGTCAAAACACATGACTAAAGAAGTTATTTTAGGAGCGTAACTTAATTCCAACATGAATTTTCTGTGAAAATCATATGCTTTACAAAAGATTTTCATAGAATTGTCTAGAATTATTATTTATATGAATTATTATGACAAGTTCTGTGGTTAGAGCCTGACCACATAACCAAGGACTGTAGGTTTAATTTCCGCTACATATGTTTGTGTGATAAACAAGGTCATTTGTATTTTAATCATCGATGTTTATAAATAAACGTATTAACGTAAAGCTACCTGTTATTCAGTTTTCATACATCTAGCAAATAAACTTATTCTGCAGCTAGAAAATAGATTTGTTATGATTGATTATATTTAACAGTGCTGACAATTTATTAATTTATATACCAGCTGTGCCCGCGGTTTCACCGAGTTTATGGTTAATGTTATACCTATAGCCTTCCTCGATAAATGGGTTATCTAACACTGTAAGAATTTTTCAAATCGGTTTATTAGTTTTTAAGATTAGCACGTTCAAGCAAACAAACAACCTCTTCAGCTTTATAATATAAGTGTAGATTTTTGTCTAAAAATTTAAAAAATATCGAATACCTACATATAAACATAGAAATACTAGCTTCTGTCTGCAGCTTCGCTAGCGTGGTTCATCGATGAAACATAGCCTATATGTTATGCGGGTGTATGAGCTATATTATTCTAAAGTTTCATTTAAATCCATTCAGTAGTTTTTTTGTGAAAGAGTAGCAAACATCCATCCATATATACCAACTTCCGCATTTATAATATTAGTAGGATATACAATTAAAAAAGAATCCAAACTCAGAGCTGCATTTTGCAATCAGTAAAATCTTAGGTAATTAGAAAATGCAGTGTTAATTCCGTTCCATTTAAAACACCCTGCGATAAAACTGTTCCTACTTAGCAGTAAACTTATTTCCATCCTGAATCCGGAAGAGGAACAGTTTGTAAGAAACTATTCCTTTGCCGGATCCAGGATGTACGAGCCAGCATCAAGTTAAGCTCACGCTCCACTTAGCCTACGAAGTTAGCTCAGATCCTAGGTTAGGCTTATCTTTTTACTCTAAGTTGTAAATCTACTATGCCTTTGAACGAGGGCGAAGTGTACGACCCCTGCCGACTCTGTAAATATATTTCTTGAGCATTTTTTGTGATGCACAAAGTTTAAGAGGTTAAGTAAAGAGAATCTCTTTAAATTGCTTGCAGCTTATAAGCATAAAGTATCAGGTTAGTGAAGCTTGAAAAACTGTATTATATGTTAAATAATAAATAAATAAATAACAGACTACATCACATATATTGATCTGACTCCGAGGTAAGTAGCTTAAGCATTTGTGTTACGGATATCAGAAACAACAGTGGTATTACTAATATATACTAAAATATTGGATATTAACACCCAGACACAGAAAAAACACAAATATTCATCATACGAATGTTTGTCCTGGGTGGGGACCGAACCCACAACTCTTGGCGCATGGGGTAGGGTCACTACCAAATGCCCCATCGAGCCAGTATCAATTAATGAATGTAGTACTACACACAAACACCATTACAAATAATCGGATCGAACCTGCCTTTTGAGTCAGAGGAAAACGCGTAATATTTTGATATTAAGACTTGTGAGGTTGATAACGTTTAGATCTTCCGTTTCTAAGGTTATCGACCTATGTTCTGGATCAAAATAAGGTGACACGCAAAATTTTCACAACTGCGACTTTTCCACACTATATTATCTCTTTCGTTCCAAACTTTTCCACTGGCTACGCTAAAAAAAAACAATAAAAACATAATATAATATAATACGCGTATAAAACTCTATTAGAGGACAATACCGGTCGGCAAAAAGGCGAGTCAATAACATTCAGACGTTTTTTGTGAACTTTTTTCTACAGGTCTCGCTTGGCAATTGTTCTTGAGCGTTACGGAATATGAATTTTAATCTAGACAGTAATAGCGTGCACGGAAGGTTTCGAGTGGCGAGTTTGAGGATTACGTAATTGGGGACTTTGTTTAGTAATATGATGATATGCTCATACTAGCAACCCACAACCCCAACGTTACTCTTGTGTATAATCAATTGTTTGCTGTCAATTTTAATTAATGTACCTCAATTTGTAACAATTCATACCTTCAGGCTTGGAATCTTAGAAGGACAAGAAGCGATAAGTAAAAATTAAAGTGACCCTGGCTTCGAAACTAAGGGTCGCAAGTTCGAATCCCGCGCGGTTATTGTTTCGAGTGATGAACATAGACATTCGCACTCGAGTCTGGATGTTTATAAACGTATAGTGCGTCTATCTTTCGTCGTTACTAAGTATCCATAGCACAAGCAGTCTTACTTAGTTGGCACTTGGAAATGGGTGTCTACAGAGAAACCCATCTACCCATAGATCGCTAGAGAAAGAAAGAGAGGGAGAGAAGAAGGGAGATTAAAAGAGAGATAGAGAAAGAGAGACAGTTATACATTTCCTCCTTATTAATTATAATTTTTAGACAGTATTATATATATCTATATATCGGTTCTCTCTGCCTACCCCGCTAGGGAAGTGGCGTGAAGTTTAGTTAGTTACTTTAGTATGGCGTCTTGATGGGTCGACATATCCGCTATAGCCCGCACCATGTACCCCCCCTCATCATCAACTTCGGAGCAATAGCGTACAACTGTTGATTGGCAAGTGGTCGCGATATCTTGATACTGATTCCTAATGTAATTGAAATTGGATTCATCAGGGATGCGATTGAATCTGGGATTTCATTGGTACGTGATTACGTAGTGATTATTTCAGACGGTGATCCCAATTTGTGGAGATAATTTAAAATTGAACTACATGCGAGATTGAGTTTAAATTTGATTAAGTAATTTGTTTGCCAATTACTGATATAATTTATTCAAAGATTTGCTTCGGGAAGGAACATTGTGAGAAAACTGACACGTTCATAAAACTATGAATGTTGATAAATTTGTATGGTTCTCCTATTTAACTATATTAGTTGGTAGTCGCGTTAATTTGATGACAGGACTTGTTCCTCAAGAATAGGTTAACAGCCACGCTAGGGAGATAATAAAGTGCCATTAAAAAGAGCAGCAAACCACTGGTGGTTCGGACATGTGGAAAGAATGGATGACGAAAGATTGACTAAACAGGCTGGCTCGATTGCGCATTCGGCAGTGACCCTGCCCCATGCGCCAAGAGTTGTGGGTTCAATCCCCACCCAGGACAAATATTCGTATGATGAATACTTGTGTTTATTTTGTGTCTGGGTGTTGATACCCAATATTTAAGTATATATTTGTAATACCACTGTTGATTCTGATGTCTGTAACACAAGTGCTTAAGCTACTTACTTCGGAGTTAGATCAATGTATGTGATGTTCTCGGATATTTATTTATTTATATTTAACAGATATACAATGCGAAAGTGGAAGGATGTAGGAGCCGCGGAAGGCCCAGGCTCACCTACCATTGGTCATGTATTAACAGAAGGTGACGTTAAAAGTCACAAAAACCGTAGAGCTTGTATGAAAAGGATCATGCATATTGAAGAGGCGAGTGCGGTGTGTAAGGATCGTGCCATATGGCGTTCGGTTCTCTCTGCCTACCCCGCTGGGAAGTGGCGTGAAGTTTCACGCTACTTCACTCAAAGTATAATAAGTATAAAGTACTGACTAACTAAACTTAGTTAGTCAGTACTTTATACTTATTATACTTTGAGACCCATTGGTTTACCTAACCAATGGATCTCAAAGTGTGGGGTGTAAGGTTCTAACCTGGACCTACTTCTACGTTTTTCGAATCTTTGTACTTATACCACCAATTTGTTGGCAAAGTATCTTTAGAGGAACGTATCCATTCAAATAATTATAACTCAAGTTGCCTTGTTTCCCTATGTAAGGTATACGAAGACCAGATGGCAATGACTTCAATATAATATCCAGACTCGCAAAAATTTGGATATTGGTTCAAGTAAACCTTGGCCTAGGGACAGAATAAAGCACTTAGAATGTTAATCAAGATGTGTTTGTCATTACTTAACACAAATATACTTGGAGAAGTTATTTTTCGTAAGCATGTCTTACCTAAGTTAGATTATAATCGCTTATCATGGTCTATAGACTATACACACCGATTTGTAATGGCTATTTCACAACAGTTTTTTCGAAACAAAACGCAACTTGATATTAACACAACAATACGATTTAATTTATTCAAAGTCTAATTTGAAATACACCAAAGAGTCATGTTGTATTAAAAATATATATAAAAAGTGCTAGTTGAATTTTATAAACTTGAATTCCGTAGGTGAATTGGCCTTGTTAGACTTAGGCGACTTTGATTGTGTAAGTTAAGCTACGTCTGTTACTACCTAAATCAAGCTGGATGACCTAAATTTAAATATACATTATTCCCATAATCCCCCAAGGTGTAGGCAGAGTCAAAGGAGAAGCAAGCCCCTTTAACCACATTCAGTCAAAAATAAAACTGAGCTCGAAATTATGAAACATTAGTGACTAGCTTGTCGCCTACACAATCACATACCCAGAACTCGGATACACCATTAATCGTCTTTTACGACATGCTGGGCAAGAAACAGATGGTAGAAAAAACTAAGTTTTAACGCTTTAATGAAATTTATTAAATTAGGTATTAGTACGAATATAAGCAATGAAAATTTAAAATTAAATAAATAATGCCTAATATTTATATATCTCCAAGGAATCTCAAGGAAGGAAGGAAGGAAGGATGACCTATTAAAACATCAAATAACACGTGCTCATGGCGACCAGGAACAAGAGTAGTTGACGTCACAAATTTAAAAGATATCAGCTGTGTGTTTATAGTACAATATTCCTATATAATATATACCTATATTATATATAGCAAGTACTAACCATTTGAAACGCATAATTACGACAGACCCCTAAAAGGCAACCAACCCAGAATTTGACCTCCACGCACTATGTCCGATCGTTGACTTTAACCGAAAAATCTTTGATCATTTGACGGTTCAAGGATCAAGGCAGCTCTCATTTCCTCTACAAAACCATTTTGCGTATTCAGAACTTCCAACCAAGCTAAAACAGCCTCTATTGTTTCATCGTTACAGTCCAATGCTGACGTTGGGGCGCCAATGTTAGCACCACGTCGGAAATGCTTAGCAAATTTTCGCAAAGTCCATTCACCTTACGGGTCGATTTGTGTGTCTGTTCATAGTTTTCCGTCCATATCTTTTTGATATTTTCGTAAGACTTCACAGTAGTTTTTGAGTTTATTAATTACATACACACACACACACACACACACAAAAATACACAATTAGACAAATCTTTCCATTTTATAATATTAGTATAGAAAGGCATGTGTTCTGCTATGTGTTTTTTCTGTAGCAAATATAGTTACAATCCTAACGAAAAGGAATATAATTTACTAGCTTCAGCTCGCGGCTTTGCTCGCGCGGTATGTCGATAAAACATAGCCTATATGTTAATGATTATATCCAACAGTGTATAAGCTACATTATCCTAAAGTTTCATTAAAATCCGTTCAGTAGTATTTGCGTGTAAGAGTAACAAACATCTACACATCCAAACTAACTTTCGCATTCATAATAATATTAGGATTAAGCAGGAAGTAAGATAATGTCTATTTACACGTAATGTCAACTTTTTCAAACGAATACATTTTTTTAAATATCAATTGGGAGGCTGTATCTGACACTTGGATGATTGATAGACGTTAACATAAAAAAAAAAAATGTTCCGCGCACAAACAGCAAGCGTGTTCTAAAATCAAACTTGAACCAATAAAAAATATGTAGCTGCTCTAGGGCTCAAAATACAATCGATATAATAATAATAATAATAAATTCGCCAGACTGACACACCAATTCCCTAGTTCCAAACTAAGCATATGCTTGTACTATGGATACTAGGTGAACGGATAGACATACTTAAATACGTTTATAAACATCCATGACTCGAGTACAAATGTCCATGTTCATATGACCTTAAGATAGATTATAAAATAAAAAATAATCATTTTTTTATTCGTAATAAAAATACACGAATATTGTCCCGTGTTGGTTTGGGACTTAAAAATAATGTGCCAACTGTGTTTCTTGCCTAGCATGTCGTAAAAAGCGACTAATGGTATATCGAGTTTTGGGTATGTGATTGTGTAGGTGAAAAGCTAGCCACTTGTCACTACTTTTTCACAATTTTCCATCTAACCCAGCCCAGTTTTATTTTTGGCTGAATGTGGTGCTGCCCCTTTGACTCTGCCTACCCCTTCGGGGATTATGGGCGTGATGTTATATGTATGTATGTATGAATATTGCCCAAACTACTTGACAAATACAGCTGGACAACTGTATCCCTATAAAAATTTTAAATATTTCCAGTGGCCCATAGTTAAACTTTTAGATCGCTCAATATCGTCAGTCCATCGTTTTGCACCGTCTTCTAAGTCAAACATTTGACATTAAAAATACATTAAGGCTTTGTTTTTGGAAACTATTGATTACACTATTCCATCCACGATAGAGCTTTTATATCAAACTTATTCAAGCCAAAAAGGATTCGCCAGCTGTAAATAAACAATAGATGGGTATCGGCTACAATTCATTTATTTATAGTATCTATAGCAATATTATCTACATAGGTTGCCCGAACTGCTCTTGCAACTATTGGGCAGGATTTCCCAACGAAATGGAATAACAAGTTATCGCCACATCTACACAGATAACGAACCAAATGTATTTTTAGACGTTATTAATTATGCCACACAAAACACAATTTGGTACGGAAAAACCGTTGTTTTCATATGAGAAACGGTTTTGTATTTTGATGGGAATTTTTGATTGAAATAATCTTTTTTTAGCATTCTACGTAGCATGTAACAAATTAAATGTTTATGTAATTGTGTTTTGTTGAAAAATAATTTCGCTAAAATAACGAAGCATTAATTACACCCTAGTTGGCTTACAACTAGAAAAATATTATTAATTGAGGATTATCCCGTGAATATATATTATTAATGTTACATTAATTACCTTTAAAATGTAGATTTGCCGGGCTAAAACATACGCGGATCTATCTGGTTTCAAGTCATGGATTGCTTAAGAAAAGTTTACTTATGTTTCAATAAGAAATTGGTTAAAAATTTGTTGACATTTTATCAGTTCTAATTCACTGATGTACTTCAAAATCTTATCGTCTTTATTATCTCCCTCTAGGTTATGTGCGCGCATCGACGCAACCTCCAAAAGCATACTAAAACTAAACCAAGGTCACATCAAGGTTAGGCCTCCATCAAATTAACAGTTTTATGGCGGCTTAGTCACCGCCAGTCGCTATCCCCTAAGGAGGCAGTTCTACAACTGATTAAAATATTAATATGGCCACGCACGGGCTCACTTGTTCCCTCGGGACACTGTGGCCTTGACCCGGTGGGTTGTGAGGGAAGCGGACTTTTCAGTAGCTTACATGTGAACTACTTAATATAATTATATAATATGATATGCAAACAATTGTTTATTAGAATATGTGACATTTTGCTGTCTATTTGGTTTGACTATTGATTGTTATGAACATGTGCGTTTAAAGGGTTAAAGGTTAGATGAACACGATCAATCAATTTTTGATATAAAATAAAGTGCGTGGCTACTTCGGTATTAATGATAGAGGGCCTCTGATCTATGGAGGTCTTGACGAATGTGAGCGAAAATTTGCTAAGTCCACAATATTAGTAATATGTTAATATTAAATACGGCAGCTGACCACATTCAATATGAGGCCCAAGCAGAACTTGCTTCGTCTCCGATAAAATAGTCTGTCAAAACAAAAGCCCATAAGTATAACAGCCCATTTCATATTAATAAGCCAGACAGATTTTATATTAACTTATTAAATACAAGGTACAATTACAGTTTATATTTAGCGATACATCTTAATTTAACCCTTTATTTATTGTACAAAAATCAGAACAAAATTTTTGTATCGCCGCACTAATCGACTTCATTCTGCGTCTACTTATGTACAAAAACCCAATTTAAAATTTCACCCCGAGCTTGGGCCGTTTAATTACTATGCAAGGGTTGTACCGCCGTTATTACACGCGGGGGTTACCACCTTGTCGCAGTAAGCCATCCCTCAATTAACTCGCCACTCCTGGGATTGTAACCTTGGACAGCAGATGGGATGCAAATATTAAATTAGGGAAAAAAACATTTTACATTATTATTTTAATCCGATTTTGGTCTAGATGTCTCATGTTTTTAAGTCCCTAACCAACAGGTCTGGGACTTAAAAATAATGTGCCAACTGTGTTCCTTGCTTAGCATGTCTTAAAAGTGTGTCGGGTTTTGGGTATGTGATTGTGTCGGCGACGTGCTAACCACTTGTCACCACTTATTCACAATAATCCATTTAGCCCAGTCCAGTTTATTTGTGGCTGAAAGTGGTTAAAAGGGGTAGCTGCCCCTTTGACTCTGCCTACACATTTAGGGATTACAGGCGTGAAGATATTTGAAAGAAAGAAAGATTTTTTTTATTTAGTACCAAAAATACAATTTGAACACGAAATAAAAGAAGTACTTAACAATACAATTTACAGGAAAGAAGAAGAAGAAACTTCTCAAACACAAGAAGGGTGGGTACCAAAATGGTCTCCGCTCAGTATTTAGCCATAACGAGCAGGGTGCGCGTCACATAATACATACATACATAACATCACGCCCATAATCCCCGAAGGGGTAGGCAGAGTCAAAGGGGCGGCATGCCCCTTCAACCACATTCAGCCAAAAATAAAGCCAGGCTGGGTTAGATGGAAAATTGTGAAAAAGCAGTGGCAAGCGGCTAACCTTTTGCCTACACAGTCACACACCCAAAACCCGATATACCATTAGTCGCCCTTTACGACATGCTAGGCAAGAACCACAGTTGGCATATTATTTTTAAGTCCCAGACCAACATGGGGCAGTGGCCTGGGTTGGATGGTAAGCTGTGAAATGATGGTGCGCGTCACGACCACTGGTATTCTTCGGATGCCATGGCGCGGGCGTCTAGCCTGGGAAAACAGACTGCACTATATTAAATTATATATAGTAAATAGAGGTAAATAAATAGTTCATGATGTATATGTAATAAATCAAGTATATATGTTATATGTATGTATAACTAAGCTGACCCGGCAAACTTCGTTCCGCCTAACAGTCAATGACACATAATCGGGTTAAATAAATTGAGATGTAAGTTATCCTATCTTTCAAGTTAGGTCAAACGGCACACGGTGTGCAAATTTGATTAAAATCGGTTTAGTAGTTTCGGAGTCCATCGCGGACAAACAACGTGACGCCTAATTTATATATAATAAGATTATTTCACATTAAAGGCAACATTTTTCAAGGTATGTAGACAACTGGACTGATTTGCATTCGAATAAAAATCTACAACGTATGTATTTCAATGGCTGAATGTCAATGGCAGTTAGCAATAAAATTAATGAAGGGCAAAGGACAGAAATGGTACGTTAGCCAAAAATGAGTCTACGCTCAAGTAAATGCCTGAATGAAAATAATGTACTCATGATAATTATCCCTTATAGGGACAACATTATATTCGTATTTATAAATGAGAATTCGGATTTCAGATACTGTTTAATGGGCTTATAAACATACAAATTAAAATGTATCAGTCAAAAACAATTTTCCGGCATCTTTGTTTAGTTATACTATTTTACAAAAGAAAAGAAAATATAAGAAGATTATAAATCTGAATAACGTTTCGGGTTGGAATCAACCCTCACATGTATATGTGGTCAAAATTTACATACAAGGAAAAATGTTTAAGTAAGCAATGGTTGCACCCCCGTCATGGGGTAGCTTTGCCGTAATAAGCCATCCTTCAATTAACTCGCGACTCTTGGGGTGTAATCGGAAGGATTTTTTAACGCGATTATGTGGAAAATTATATGACAACAAAAAATTGTTGGAACCATTCTTCTGGGATGGTGGACTGGATTTCAAACGCCATGTTAAACATATACGTTTGGAATCTTTGAATGCCTGAGCGTATATTTAGAAACAGATGAATGAGGTTGAGTCCCATATTGGTCTGGGACTTAAAAAGAATGTGCCAACTGTGTTCCTTGCCTAGCATGTCGTTAAAGGCGAATAATGGTATACTATAGGTATAGGAGGCTTTGGGAGTGTGATTGAGTAGGCTTTTAAATTTAAGGCATGTCTCATGTTGATATTGAATAAAAAAAATGTATTAACCGAGTATATAATATTAGAAATGCGAAACTAATTATCTATGCTCTTTAGCGGCATAACTTTTTCTGACTATCATTAACTACTCAATATTTTATGATGAAAGAGTAACAACATTAAATTTTGCAGTCACATTGTTAAAACAAAAATTATAAACACTCTTCTCAAAGGATATTAATTAATAAAAATAAACCTTATCCTAGATAAACCTTTATAAAATTACAGTGTTGGTATTCCAATGACAAGAATATTAAAAAAAAACTCTAGGTTATATGTATAAATGCTTCCAAAATTCTCTGATAACTGGTGCTCCTCAAATAATTTTCGGGGTAGTATCGTAGTTTCAGTTCCCCCCATTAACTCGTAAAGTCTAATAAAATATAAGTGAAGCAGGCTTTATTATGTTAGTGTAGATAGGCACTCTGTCCTTTGGGATACCCCCAGACAATCACCTCTCAGTACTTCACGAGACCATTTTGCGACAAAAACGAGTGCGGATGAATACATACTTATACTATACGTTTCAACCGCATTGTTGAGTGTCGCAAGCAGCCCTCCTAATTTCATCAAACCATAGTACATAAACGTTAAGTATGCACGTCCCCGGACAGCAATGGACCGTATCCCTGTCCAGACAACTTTTGCCGAACACCCATTTCGGCTGGGACGCTGAATATGTACTGAGCAGTTAAAGTTTCTGAGATTTCATTGTTGGTTTACATTGCTCGTGGGAGCTTTAACGGAGATTTTTTAATTAATTTTTGTTGTGTCAGAAATGTAAATTAAGTAAAAATTTATGCTATAAAACTTTGATAATATTTTTTATCTTTAACCCATCCCGTGTCTAGTCGGGTCTGATTGACCAACGTCCTGAATTTAGTGAGTCGAGTCTATACAGGGACTTGACTATCATATAACCTTTTTAACATTTAAGCCGGGGAACCCGACAATTTGAAACATCATTCTGATGATAATCCTCACGATGATTTACCTCACCGCTGACCTCGTGGTATAAATTCGTACAAATATAAATAAAAACGTGTGTATTTGAGCTTGAACTTGCATTCCTCGTATTGAGGCGTGTCTTTAACCATTAAACAAACATCGCCCTAAATTACAATAATTTGCATACATTCGACAATTATTCCATTCATTTCCTCTAAATAAAAATAGGCCCTATTAATTACCATAGCCAAATTAGCATTCCCAATCCATTACATGATTTAAACTTAACATCGCAACAACCAAGCGCCGTCACAAACTTCCACATTTTAATTAAAAGCTTGTTTAAACGAATGATTTAAACCGTACCGAATTCAATCCAGGCCGGTACTAAATCCCAATTGGTACAATCCATTCGCCGCATTAACGTACCTGGAACGAAACAAGCGGTTAATATTAATTAAATGGCCAAAAAAAGCGGGACACGCCGCCCATCCGTTATTGTTAATACGAATTAGTGGGAGAATGTTCCCGCGAAAAATCGCTGGCGAAAATTGGCGGTGGACGTTTGTATACAGTGTGGTAGATGGAGAGTTAAGTGGTTGACTGAGAATGTAAAGCGGTTTTTGGTTTGACGAAGAAGAGGAATGATGTATTTTGAATTAATTTCCTCGAAAACACATGAGACAAATAATTAAAAATTCATATTTATTCGAGTTACTCAATCTTATTTTTGCTAAAATTTCTAACGCGGGGAATGCATTAGGCACCGTCACGCCATGGGACTCTCAGAGCAATCTGAATGATAGGACCCCTCTCAAAGGCGTCTCTAGCACATATGTAGTCAGATGCGCTAGAGTCTAGACCATCTCTGTTCCTCCTAAAGGGAAGACTGACAGAGGCAATAGACCATCATTGTTCCGAGGCGGTGGAAACACCATGGACTCTATAGTTATGCAGTCGGGGCCTTAGAAGAGACATACATGAGCTCTGCATTCAACTCGCGCGCTATCTATACCTACCCATGCGAGGCTTCCAGACGAGTTTGAATGCATGTATGCAAATATTCGAAATCCCGTTCAACAATTTTTCACTAACTAAAGCATATATTAAGCACGTTGCTAAATTTTAGAGCGAATAGAAAATTAAATGACTACAAACGCATTTAAGTAAAGTATGCAAACGACTTGTGAATTTAAATTGCCGAGCGCAATCAGCGCCTTAACAAATTATAATGACAATTAATGTTTGCATTAGCGTCGTACATATTCATGCGAAATGACGTCATAGGTTATTGAACTTGTTACATATGGTAATATACTAGTTAACGTCGTTTTTAATAGTCATTTTGTGTGTGAATTTTGACGTTTGTATGAAAAACATGTTGTGCCGTATTTTATAAACAGACAAAACATTTTTGTCGGTTTGTTCTCGCTAATAACCGAAATGGTTGAACCGATTTTGATGACTATGCAGGCAGTACACTCTCATTATGCGCAAAGTTATAGGTAAATAAATAAATATGTTGGGCCTGTTCACAAAAGCGGGACGTTTTTGCTCGCACCGGGGACGCCGGAACAGTCAACCATAAAGCGGGATTGTCCCATCCAAAGCGGGACGTCTGGTCACGTTATGTATGTAACCCAATTATTTCAAAGGTGCCTTAATTCACTTATACCAAAATAATGTATCTACTGAAAAAAGTGGTGTTACTTTTTTCAGTAGATACATTATTTGCCAGTCTGTGTGTTCGTCGCTCAACGTTCACACTCGTTCGCAAACTAAATTAGGGTTGTTTGTTTGATCATTTGCGCCAGCTGAATAAATGTTTGGACTACACTACAAGTATTGGTTTCCACGGCTAATACTTATGTTAATTTGTTCGTACAAATAGTGACGAGTACCTTGTTATGAATAATAGTTGATAGCTAAATGGCAAGGACGTGCGACTAATATCCGAGGGCTGCAGGTTTAAACCCGTTCATGTACCTCTGAATTTTCCAAATCAATGTCTATATTTATATCCCTAATCATGATTCAGGATTTGGCGAGTTAGTTGTACAGTGAAATTACTGCCGCTCTGACCTTCTGACCCCTTTAGACAGGGGATCCAGACAATTCCCAGTTTCATCGTGATGATTTTTACCTCACCACCGGGCTAGTGGTATACATACATAGATTTGAAAAATCCACGCCATGCTCGGCTATGAACCCGCACTCCTTGTATCTATGTTCTAAATACAATGACATATAAAAAACCAAATCCTTGTACTCTTCAACATTCATGATCCTTTTCATATAAGCTCTACGGTGTTTATAACTCCTAACATCACCTTCTGTTAATACACGACCAATCTGGTCGTGGTAGGTGAGCCTGGGCCTTCCGCGGCTCCTACATCCTTCCACTTTCGCATTGAATATCTATTTAGTCAATCTTCCGTCATCCATTTTTTCCACACGTACGAACCACTGGAGCATGCCTCTTCTTACCTTGACTCCGACGCTGTCTTTCAGACTGACTCTCTTTAACATTACGCATTATTACGTCTTTATACTATATCGTCTTCCAAGGGATCAAACAGCTCAAAATAAAACAAAGCTCAAAAGTCCAGCTCGTATTTTATCTGGGAGTTGCTTACTGTACTTTGTATCTGGAGTCAGCAACAACCGTTAATCATAACTTTGCGCACATGTTGCTACTGACTAATTTGTTTTAGCAAGAAATTTCACCTCAGGTGCAGTGCATGGGTGAAGGATCAGGAAAGGATCGGGATGCAGTTGAAAGTTGTTGGTTTTTTAATGAACTAGGTTTAAATTTTCCCCTGTGGGATTCAGTTTGTGGTAAAAACTCATTTGTGCATTCCGCGGTAATTATTATTTTTTCCGGGATAAACAGTGTTTGTGTTTTGTAGGGTTCAATCTTTTGGCGTACTAAATTTTATCGTAATCGGCTTAGTTCACGTGAAAACTTAAGAGAGAGATATGCATTTCTAAAAGTATAATTTTGTATGCATTAAGTCCTTTATTTTTTTTTCAATACGCCCATGTTCTTGATATTACAAATATATACATACATACATACATACCATCACGCCCATAACCCCGTAGGGGTAGGCAGAGTCAAAGGGGCAGCATGCCCCTTCAACCACATTCAGTCAAAAATAAAGCCGGGCTCGGTTAGATGGAAAATTGTAAAAAGCAGTGACAAGCGGCTAACCTGTCGATTACACAATCACACACCCAAAACCCGATATACCATTAGTCGCCTTTTACGACATGCTAGGCAAGAACCACAGTTGGCATATTCTTTTTAAGTCCTTGACCAACATGGGACAGTGGGCTGGGTTGGATGGAAAGCTGTGAAAAAGGAGTGACAAGTGGCTAGCTCGTCGCCTACTCAGTCACATACCCAAAACCCCGTAAACCATTAGTCGCTTTTTACGACATGCTAGGCAAGAACCACAGATAGCATATTTTTTTTTTGTCCCAGATCAACATGGGCCAAGTCCCAGACCAACTTGGGAAAAATATATTTTTTAATTTTAATGGTAATATTACATTTATACCATTAGCAGGACGATAAAGAAAAAGTCGTGATTTACACATTCAGATAAAATCAGTAACAATCATCCAATTTGTCGGGTTTTCCTGTATGAGAAGGTTCAATGACCGCCACTTGAATCTCATAACTATGCTACCTAAAAATCTTTATACACATACATACATATCATCACACCAGCAATACCAGAAGAGGTAGGTAAGTGTTTTAAGTTTAAAATAAAATTGGATTGGTTTAGATGAAAATTTAAAAAAAAATAATGACAAGCGGCTAGCTTGTCGTTGTCATGATCACAAGCCTGCCATATCCAGTACAACACTAGTCGCCTTTTACGACATGCTAGGCAAGGAACATCGACTTGATAATCACAAACCCCATATCCTGTACACCAGTACTCGCCTATTACTACATGCTCAGCAAGGAATAATATATGATACACTAGCTGTTTCCCGCGACTTCGCCCGCGTAGACTAATATTTCTGTATCCTACAGAAACTGTGTATTTTTCCGGGATAAAAAGTAGCCTATATGTTGTTCCAGACTATAATCTATCTATGTGCCAAATTTCATCCATATCTGTTAAGCAGTTTTTGCGTGAAGAACTTACAAACATACACACACACTCACACTCACAAACTTTCGCCTTTATAATATTAGTGGGATTATACTAAGCCGAACCAGCATCGCAAATAAAAGTACATTTTATTACAATCGATTGTTTCTCATAATCGATTCTACCATTAATCGTTATTAGATCCAGCCGCATCACTATTTGATACGCTTGCCATATAAACGAAGATCTATGCTGATGAGGATATCTTACGTCATCGTACACTTGCTAAAGAAAATTGCCACATTTTCGTTGACCTAATAACCGGCCGTTACAAAACTGGCATAACCGCTACTTATCAGGTTGACTGTTCAATTGCGATCTATTTACGAGCGAGTGGGTACTTACGTAGTATATGTACAGTTGTACTCGGAAAACTCATATTATAAATGGGAATGTGTGTTTGTATGTAATGTTTTCACGCTTAAACTAATTATGAAAATTCTTTCACCAATGGAAAGCTACATTATCAGTGAGTGACATAGACTATATTTTATCCCTAGGGGACTGTCATTAATGTAGTGTTAAAATGTGCGAATTTTTGCAGTTTGCAATAGAGAATATCTTATTAACGTATAAATCCGAATTGGGAAATATTGTAAACCGTCAATAAAGAGAGAAATATACCAGACTTAAAAAAAAAACAAATATTACGTAATAATATCCACAGTTAATTATCTATCTATATCGAACCGTCAAGTTGTTAATCAACCTGCACTTAGAGACTGAGTTCACAATCGGGCCAGAACACTTAGTCAATTATGATTTAACTTGGCGGTAATTCTCGTAAAATAGATTATAAACTAACAGTGTTCAAAATCATATATTGACATTATGGCGTTGACTGTACCTCCACTCCGGCGCCTCAAGCGATCGCACGCGCAGCTTTCCTCGAAAATAGTTTGGATTTACCAATAATGTTATTGATTATCAGTTTTGACGAGCGCTATCATTTTTTATCTGCACGCGCATGAGCAAGAGGGTATAAATAGTTCGCTTTTGGTCGGATAATTTGGGATGGTGTTTACGTCTTGAGTTTAATTTTGAGCGTTATGGAGTATGGAATGGGCGATAAAATGAGTAGGCTTGTTACACCATGAAGATGGCCAAAGTGCAAGGGCCACATATCCAGCCCTGCGGTCAGTCGACCACAGACCATCGACTAATTGTAGAATGAACTCAGTCGATGTCACGAGTCAGTTGTCAACACAACAAACTAGGGTAGAATTTTACTTTTTACTATTGGTTGTTGCGAAAGTTGGCATATATGTTTGTTGAATGGATCTATGTGGTATTTGGTACAACTACATAATATTTAACAGACTACTTTTTATCTTGGCTAAATTACAATACATCTCGATAATTTCGGTCTTCAAGAATTCTGTGTTGACGGAGCCGGAGGTAATAGCTATGGGCATTTAAAAATACTGTTGCAGATATAGATCTGCCATACATTATTTACCGACCTATCGCCGAACAGTTTAAAATTTTATATCTCCCATTCAGCTCTTCCTACCTCGATATCGATCGATATCATCACTCGCGCACTGCATTTTTAGATCTGCGCGCGCGCATCGTAATGACGTGATTGCGCAACATTAGCGGGTGATTAGCCGTTCCGTGATCGGCTCTGCATCACGACAGCACGAGATGTGTCGACGACCCTCAATTAGACGCGTTGTGAATGGAAAATGCGTACGTGCACAATAATGTGCTCTTCGAACATTTTTAGTGCCATCTTGGTCTGGAACTTAAAAATAATGTGCCAACTGTGGTCCCTTGCTTGCCATGTTTAAAAAGGTGACTGTTTAAATTTACTTATCATCATGCCTGTAAGCCTGACATCCCTGGAACGAACCCACAACTCTCAGCGCATGGGGCAGGGTCTCTACCGAATCCGCCATCGAGCCAGTCCGAAAGAGGCAAGGTACACAGTTGGTGCAGTATTTTTGAGTCCCAGCGCGTCATGGGACAATTAACATTAAAACTCGAATCCTATTAAAAGTAATTGAAACGGATCAAGAATGTAAATAATAAATTGGTATTGCCTGATGACTCGTAAATATGGGTAAATAATTGATATTGACAAAGAGTTTCGATGTAAATAAATAATACGATGTATTACTGTAATATACAGGTTAAGCGAAATCCACTTGCTTTCAGATAACGCAATATAATTTATTACATATTTTGCCGCCCAATTTATTATCTAGTAACTGCTGAATTAAAAGGTTAATTAAGATCATAAATTATAATAATGAATGTCTGCAAAACAAACGCTTTGTAAGGGAATCTAAATTTAGATACATAAAGCTAGAATTCTATGTGGGTATGGGAGTTACTGTGTTTTTTACCTAGTTGGTGATTGTATAGATAACGAGCCGGAATGTGTCGTTATACAATTCAAAATTCAGCCAAATTTAAGTATTTGGTTAAAAATGGTTATGTTCTTACTGCTGACATAACGAATACTCAAATAAATTAATAAATATCCGACTAAGTACTTCACATACATTGATCTGACTCCGAGGTAAGTAGCTTAAGCACTTGTGTTACGGATATCAGAATCAACAGTGGTATTACAAATTCATATTTAAATATGGGATATTAACACCCAGACACAGAATAAACACAAGTATTCATCATATGAATGTTTGTCCTGGGTGGGAATCGAACCCACAACTTTTGGCGCATTAGTTACTACCGAATGCGCCACCGAGCAAGTTACATTATCCTGCATAGTGATCTACCTACATCTATAGCTTTATCTTCATACATCCTGAAGAACACTGTAGCGGTGGGGCCACCCTTGTGTTGTAGTACAACTTTCTTAGTAACTTCTAAGACTTTATGAGAAACGAAACTTGTTAATAAACTATAAAGTAACTAGTTGCTACAAGTTTATAACTTTTAATGATAGCCCTTCTACTTATTTATTACTTTTTTATTAATGAAGTGAGATACCTTATTATATCGAACAAATGTTGTTTACGTCTTGCAGATAAAGTCATTACCTTTAAAGAAAATACCTTTAATTTTTCCCGTAAAATAAATTTTATTCCTTCAGTCAAAGTGTTCTTGTTCCTAGAAGTTGTTCCAATGTAAACAAATAATAAAATGCAGGTCGATTAAATACAATGGCGAACACAATACAATGTGCTTTGAACCTTCCATCTTTGTATTTATATGGCTTATAAAAAGCAGATCATTGCACTAATAAACTCTCATTATTGCTTTGATCTGGTTTATAATACAAAATCTCCACAAATATTTCAACTGACTATAGAATATTAGTTTAAACTTTTAAAATAATAAAAGAAGAAACCATATAAATTTATATAAAAGTCTTTTGCGATTTTAAAATTGTACTAATACAATTTTTTCAATACACATATAATTCACTCTTGTGTGTACCTGAAAAGTACATTCATCTTGAAAGAACCAGAATTGAACCCATTACGTGTGCGTTTGTATCTTACATCACAGTACAGTTACAGTGATATTTTGTCATAATCAAAACTCAAATTTAGGTATATCTCATGTTAATCTTGGACTTAAAAAAATGTGTCAACTATGTTTCTTGCCTAGCATGTCGTAAAAGGGACTAAGACCAGTTAGTTTTGTAAGTTAATATTGTTACTTATACTTAGTTGTGTTAAAAAGTTCAATAAAACTTAGTTTTTTGGCTAAAAGTAGTTTAAGAAACTTAGTCTTCCAACTTTGCTTATTTCTTCAGGGACTATGGATGTAACGATATAAATGTATGAATCTTAAAATCTCAAGTCCTGATAAAACCGAACTGTAAATACGGACTGATTGAAAATTCTACCCATTTTTAACTGCTAAGTAAACAAACGTTTTATCAGCCAATCCAGGTATCCCCGCTTTACATACAAAATGTTTCATCCCGGAGAAGCGAGCGCTCTCATCGAACACAAAATATCTTATTTCGGCCCACCTTTGTAGCTCGCATCAAAGATTGAACGGGCCTTCTAGAATAGACATTTACATGAAAATGGAGGCTGTTTTGACCCTTTTTCTGTGCTCCTGTTTTATTTATATTCGTCTGTCTTGTCAATTTACTTTTGAATGTTTCAAACACCGCTCGTACTGGGTCTGTGAATATTTATATGTGGAAGGGCTTGGAGGCATAGGGTGTTGGGCTGATGTTAATTTGACGAAATACGAGTTTGCGTTTTGAATTCCGTGGAGGCGATTTGGTGTTGTTTGAATTCTTGTGTATATTATGTTTAAACATATACATATTCTGTATAATATTGTAAAGTGGAAGCGTTTGTTTCTTTAACTAACTAATATTGGGCACTAGAAGGTGGTCTTGAAAAAGTAATTCTGAATGAATCCATACACACATTAATATATGTATATTCAATTCATAGGATATATCTAAGACACTATGAAAAGAGGATTGTTGACTTTTTCCATATGATTTTCTCGACAGAATAAACATAAATAAATAAAATAAATATCACACTACATCACATACATTGATCTAACTACGAGGTAAGTAGCTTAAGCACTTGTGTTACAGATATCAGAAACAACAGTGGTATTACAAATATATACTTAAATATTGAATATTAACACCCAGACACAGAACAAACACAAGTATTCATCATACAAATGTTTGTCCCGGGTGGGGATCGAACCTACAACTCTTGGTGCGTGAGGCAGGGTCACTACCGAATGCGCCATCGAGCCAGTCAGATACAGATAACATTCCCAACTGCAATTAAAATCCCATTGTCAGTAAAGGTTTTGTCTATCCCTATTACATAATCAATAATACATTGATAGGCCCGTTGGTCGAGTGGTCAGAGACCCTGGCCATGAAACCAAGGTTCGCGGGTTCGAATCCCGCTAGGGGCAAATGTTTCGTGTGATGAACATGGGCATTTGTAGGTACTCGAGTCATGGATGTTTATAAACGTATTTAAGTATTTCTATCCGTTCGCCTAGTATCCATAGCACAAGCTTACGCTTAGTTTGGAACTAGGGAATTGGTGTGACAGTCTGGAAATTTATTTATTTATTATTTATTTACATATCCCGTGTTGGTCTGGGACTATAAAAGAATTTGCCAACTGTGTTTCTTGCCTAGCATATCGTAAAAGGTGACTAATGATATATCGGGTTTTGGGTATGTGATTGTGTAGGCGATAAGCTAGCCACTTGTTACTACTTTTTCACAATCCCATCCATTTCCATCTAACCCAGCCCAGTTTTATTTTTGGCTGAATGTGGTTAAAGGGGACTGTTGTCCCTTTGACTCTGCCTACCCCTTCAGGGATTACGGGCGTGATGTAATGTTATTATGTTATATAATAATACATAATTATGTAGCTTTTGTAAGACAAGCGATATACTCTATAGCTAGAACATTAAAATATTTTTTTGCAATCTTTGATCAAGTTGTTAAGCCAGTTTTTTTAATAACGAAAAGCAAGCCGTTCAAATAGCCCAAAGAAATAATAAAAAGAGTCCAAATGAAAAAAAGACAAAGAGCCTTCAATTACATCACAAATCTCCGAAGCGAACGTTATCCGACAAAGACATGTTGGAACTATATCCAATAATTGAGTTATGCCTTAAAAGGCATTAGACAGCGGCTCGGCGACCTTGAGGGCTTCCCACGTTTGTCGTGGGTGTAACGAACTGACGGACCGAACAATTATTCATATTTGTTATTGCGACACAGTGCTATGGAGAACAGTGAGGCATGTTCGCGCGTCGGAGATTGTTTTTGTTAGGGATGTCACTGCATCTCTCGGGCGATGAGAGACGCCGTGAATGGTAGGCATACTATGACCACTGTATTTGGATGGTAAGGATATAGAAGGTATAGCCTTCAATGTCTCTGGAATTCTCAAATAACACATGGTTTTCTGCTTAAAATCAGCATGCTCACTTGAGACATTTTGGCTGTTTCTACGAACTAGGACACCGATCATTATATTGTATTTGTTATCGCTCTATAATTGGCTAAATAATAGTAAGACATGTTCGCATGAAATTTAAAGATTTGCACGTCATATAAATTTCTAACAGACATGTTCCATTACCTATTACATCGTTGCTTCTTAGCGAGATAGGAAAGCAGCTTATGTAGCGTGTAAAATTTTTGTATTTAATACTTTATTTCTGGCTAGCTTCTATACGCGGCTTCGCTCGCGTGGTACATCAATGTAACATAGCCAATATGTTATTCGGGTGTATGAGCTATATTAATCTAAAGTTTAATTAAAATCCATTCAGTAGCTTTTTTGTGAAAGAGTATCAAACATCCATCCAGACATACAAACTTTTGCATTTATAATATAAGCAGGATGTCAAAATTACGTAAATTTAAAAAGAAGTCTTTTCTTTTTAAATTTACGTAAGGTACAAAAAATGTGCTCCATTTAATTTATTACGGCCCGAATAATTTTTGTTTCGTTTAATAAAGCTCGATGGCGCATTCGGTAGTGACCCTGCCCCATGCGCCAAGAGTTGTGGGTTCGATCCCCACCCAGGACAAACATTCGTGTGATGAATACTTGTGTTTGTTCTGTGTCTGGGTGTTAATATCCAATATATAAGTATATATTTGTAATACCACTGTTGTTTCTGATATCCGTAACACAAGTGCTTAAGCTACTTACTTCGGAGTTAGATCAATGTATGTGATGTCGTTGAATATTATTATTATTATTATTATTATTATAAAGCATATCTATCTAATATCTTAGAATTACTTGAGCACGGTATCATGTTCCACGTTCTGCTCTCTGTTATCTTTGTTTTACTGTATCTATATTGACCTTGTCAATCAGGATATTGGAGCAGGTAAATCAATTAGGATAATTCAAAACTCTGTGATCAGGTAAGCCGCCTTCTTAATTCATGGAAATGTATATGGGTAGTTCCATAAAAGTTGGGTAACTTTGTGTTCCAGTGTTATTTTATACAATTTTTTATTAAATAACCAGTAATAAAAATGTCTGTCATATGAAATAATCAATTTTTACTATGTCACTCACTTTTGCTACAATTCTTTATTTCTTTATATAAAAAAAAATTCCTTTTCTATCCTCAATATCAGTCCCTAGCCATGTCACATTTCCAAAATAATGTTTTCGTTCGACTGATTTTAGAAAGCCTTGATGATATTTAAACTTTATTTAACTAAATAACACTAAAAATTACATTACCTTGTTCATTGAATCTATTAAGTAAACAAAATTAAATATTTTTCATATATATTTTGTAAGAAAAGTAGCGTCATTGATAATTATAGTCAGGCCCTAGCCACTCAGTAAATTTAAAAATACGCGGCAATCGAAATAAGCGGCCATTTTAAAATGAACGCGTTTAAAAGTGACAACGTGACGTTAGCCAAAAGCGGGGGCTGTTTCGCGTCGGCCATCTTAACATTAGTGCGATCGGCGTCGATGCTGAGGAAACACGCGCTGTGCCAGTCAATCTCTCAGGCCCTAGGTGAGTTATTTTATGTAAAGGTAATTAGTTATTATTCTCTCTTGTTTGTGTGTACATGTGATTTGTTTGTTCTTATGTTGTTGTTATCTACAAGTCGCAGTATTTATTTTTAAAAGTAAATTACGAGTGATTTTGTTCTGATTCGTCAGTCCCTAGACCATCAGGCCCTAGCTGTTAATGTGACTAGGGACTGATACAAAAGCTAGGGACTGACATTTATACTCTTTCACATAGATTCGTCATTCAGAAACTTTTGTTTGTTGTAGAATATGCCGCCGCGAAGAAAAATACCGTTGTCTAAAGAAGAAAAAGCAAAAAAAAAAGTCAGAACAGGCAAAAAACGTTTAGAAAAAATTAAAAATTATCCAGTTTTGCTAGCAGAAGAAAGTAAGATTAAAATACCTCAGGAAAAAGGAAAAAGGGCAGAGAAAATGTGTAAAAGATATGACTCCTCGTGAGCATAGAAAAGTGAAAAAAAAACTAGATTACTTACTCAGCAGCTTACAGAGAAAAAAATATGGTAAACACGCTGACCAATACGGACGAAAATACACCACCATCATCTGACGGAGAAAATAATCTACAGGTCCCAGTTCCGTGTATTGCTGATCAAAGACAAGCTAAAGCTAAAAGGAGAAGTATTTTGCAAAGGAAGATATGAAATAAACAACTACAGAAAAAAAAAACACCTTATTACTAAATTTACGAAAAAACTTGCTAACGAAAGACAGAAGAATAGAAGACTAAAACACAGAATAATAAAATCGAAAAAGCAAATGATCCTAATAAGAAGATAGCTCATAAAGGTGACATAACAAATTTACATGACTTTGTTGGCGTACTTCGTGAAAAATGTCCAGGTATAAAGATTTCTATTATTGAAAATGCCAATATTGAGGGAGTAAATAAAATGATCAAGGAGAATGAGGATAAGCAGAAAGCTTTTAAAGGTACGTTCTTGGTACACCAAGTGAGGGGTAATGTTTTCATCCCGAATAAACTTGAAATGAATTCACTGAGTTGTTTCTGTGATGACGCCTGTAATCATTATAAATTAGGTATTTTACAATACCAGACCAATGCATATCAACTTCAAATATCTGCGGTATTCTCAGATTCCGAAGATGATATACCACTAGCAAGCACAAGTCGAGACTGGCAAGAAATAACTTAAAGAAACTATGTCAGAGGAGATTAAGTTTTAGTCAAGTTTATTGTTAGAAAAAAAGAATAGGTACCGGTACGCTGCGATTTGCACTAATTATGACAATGACGATGGAGAGCTGACAGTTGCATTTCTTCAAGTTTGTAACGAAGATGGGACAGAGTTCAAGCTCAATAACAATGATGTCGCTGACGTGCCTTACGGAGATGTGATACAGAAACTGCCAGTTCCTAAATTAGTTATTAAGAAAAACTTAAAATTTTATAAATTTAACAAGCCAGTCAATGTTTATGAAAAGTAAGGCAAGTAACTACGTGTTCTAGATTTTGATTATTGGTTTATTTAATTATAGGAAAAATAAGACTGCAAATTTTTAATTTTTAAAGTACAATTATTTAGAAAAATAAAATATAATCTATTTAGAAAAAAAAAAAATATCTTACAAAGCATTTGCTTTGTAAGATATCATACCACAAGGAATGTTTAGTAACGTGATCTCAAGTGATTTTTAAGTAATAGTACTGTTATTATTGTTGGTAAGAGAGATTATCTAAGATAATTTACCTAAAGACTGATTTGTCTCTAATTTGATTGCATTTTGGAATAAATATGTGTATGAATAAGATAAGAGTGAGATTTACCAAATAAACACTTATTATATAAGACAAACATATGGTTTTATTGTATAATAAATGTACGGCATCAGTCCCTAGCACAATCCGTCAGTCCCTAGAACAGAGATTTTAGAAAAACACAAATTTCTCTTTAAATACTTAGTAAAGTGACTGGCCCCTTTAGATACTAAAAGTATATTATTATATGCACTGTGTTTACTAAAAAGTTTTTGATTTAGTGTCTAAAAACACGTATGGCAAGATTTGGACGAATTTTACCCAACTTTTGTGGAATCACCCATATATAGGTAGGACTATAAAGGACTTCTATGAAATAAAACAAATTACGTTTTTAAGTAATTCCTTCTAGCTTAAAAAAGTTATTGGAACAATGAAACTAGAATTAAGAATTTACTTGCATCCGAATATTAAACAAATAGCTGTTCTCACGTTAAAATTGCTTTGACTGAGTTTGTAAGCGATGAGTACCCAAGCCACTACTTTTTCACAATTGTCCATCTAACCCAATTCGACTTCATATTTGGGTAAAAATTATTCAAGGAGCTTGCTGCCACTTAAACTCTGCCTACCCCTTCGGGGATTACGGGTGTGATGTTATTTGTGAGTAATTCAACGACAACTGACCATGAGGTATGGAATATAAACATATTGCACCAACCCTATATAATCAGAGAAGAGGCAAGAAGATGATTAGGGGTTAAAGACTCTAGCCATAAAACTATAAACTGCAAGTTTGTACTCCGTCAGGGGTACCTAAACGTCGTGTGATAAACACGGTCAGTTTTACTTATAATTTATGTTCAAATATGGTAGCTCAATGGTAAGGACACGCTTCTCAAAACCGAGGGGTGCGAGTTCAAACCCGAGCACGTACCTCTAGATTTTTCAAATCTATTTACGTATTTATTTATACCACTGGCTCGGCGGTGAGGGAAAACATCGTGATGAAACCTGCAATTTCAAACAACTTTGGATTTGTAACCATGATCCAAAAATTATGTGGTTCCCCTGTCTTTGGGTTACGAAGGTCAGATCGCCAGTCGATTCAATGGAACTACTCGCTAAATCCGGGATCATGGTTTAAGCGGATCCCGTCGGGCGGGACATAACACTAGGAAGAAGTTGATGATGATCAAAAATGTAAGTACATATAAGTATATCCTCCATCTTTATTCTAACTGCTATAGAACAAGTGTGCTCAGTTTGAGCTAGAAGATTGGTGTGCGAGTATAAAAAATATATTTTTTTATTGCCTTTACAAACGCACGTTCAATATTGCCCAAATGTCATTCAGCGCGCCTCCAAATCGCAAAGCTATAAATCGTCCGGTGTTATTGCAGCCGTCTAGAATGTTCGGCGAAATTCTTATTACTACACTGTTTACAGTGTTTTGAGAATGTTATGTACTTGCGTTATTCGTTCCAAGTTCATCGGTCCGACCGTCTCAAGGTTATATAGAGGATGCTGTTACACCGTAGCGTAATATTAGTCTGAACGTTTATAATAATTAGTCGAACGACGAACGAATGGTTATATGCGAACGTTTATTGGTACAATAACATCACGTCATGCCATTCTACATTTAGCAATAAACTAAGACGGTTAGTCGAACCTTGCTGTGTGAGCACATAACACTTAATTCATTGTACTTTCACTTCAAGTATAAATATGTATGTTTGTATAACGATACTAGCTGTACCCGCGGTTTCATCCGCATTTGTGTTATCTAACACTGAAATAATTTTTCAAATCGGACGAGCGGTTCCTGAGATCAGCGCGTTCAAGGAAACAAACATACTCTTCAGCTTTATAATATTAGTAAGTATAGAGGTACCATGAAATTTGCAATACCGACGGCCCTTTTGTGAAATATTGGCTTGTTAAATTATATGCCACCAGCTAATATTTCACAAATGAGCCGTATTCCTAATAGTGCGCCATAGAGTATAATAATTAATTAATTAATAAACTATATAGCTGGTTATTTAAGTTTAAACTTTAATATTGTATTGTATTATGCCTGAGATTATGTTTGTAAATTTTCAAACAAGAATGAAATAGATTCTAATATTTTATGTTTGTGTTTCCGAAAATGAATCCGCTTATTTAATTTTTTGTTTGTAATCCGTTTAGCGGTTTGTGACCGATTTCCTAGGTTCCGATGTAACTTCAATATAAATCACTAATCCTTAATTTGTAATTTAGAATTCACGATCTACTTTTTAATTCATTCTTGTTGAAATTAGGAATATGAAAAGTTTTTAATCCATAACAAATAAATTAATATCAGACTACATCACGTACATTGATCTGATCCCAAGGTAAGTAGCTTAAGCACTTGTGTTACGGATATCAGAATCAAAAGTGATATATTACAAATATATACTCAAATAAATATTGCATATTAACACCCAGACACAGAACAAACGTAAGTATTTATCATACGAATATTTGTCCTGGGTAGGGATCGAACCCACAACGCTTGGCGCATGGGGCAGGGTCATTACCGAATGCGCCGTCGAGCCAGTCATAACAAAGCCATATCTAAACATAAAATAGATTTGTTCACGGTTCGTCGAATTCGATCAGTTACATCGGTCTGTTAGAAAGCCGTTCTAGCTCCAGTCAATTTATAGATTTTTCTTCACACAGATCGATACTGAAAATCCATAGTGGACCATAGCTTACAATCACACTACAGCGCTGAAAATTCAAATATTTACAAAGTTTACGAAATTACCAATTAATAATTTAAGCCAAAAATTGAACATTCGTGTGTTGTTACGCCTCGGTGTGACAGTCAGCCAGAGGAAAGGTAACGGCCGCGTTTTGCACGTATCATGTTTATTACTATATCTCTCTTGTGCACCTTTTTGCGCCCATTTTTTGTATAAATTACTTACAAAGACGATATTTAGCTCAAGGTCATACAATTTCAATGTATAAGCATATTTTTATTTATAACTAGCTTATCCACTTGGCTCCGCCCGATATCTGTTGTATCAGAGGCCTATTTTTATTCTTCCGAAAATCTATAAATTTTTGAGGGCGTAAAGTGGCTTATGTCATTGATTTAAAATTCAAACTAATTTTATGACAATCGATTTATTTACTTAAGCGTCAGGTTAGCGGAGTTCGAGACCAGTAACAGTCTTTTAACATTCATCCACAAACTAGCAGCGCCTTGCGGTTTCACCCGCGTAGTTCCCGTTCCCGTAGATATGGGGATAAAATATAGCCTATGTTACTCCCTAATAAAGTAACTTTCTATTGTTAAAAGAATTTTTCAAATCGGTCCAGTAGTTTCGGAGCCTATTCAATACAAACAACAAAATTTTTCCTCTTTTCAATTCTCAATACTTAATGATGACATGAAATGGTCTTTATTTGTATAGGCTTAAAAAAAGCACTTATAAATCTTCAGAATAAATATAAATATAATAATTTATTGATCCCATAAAATTGGGGTGGGCGAAATGAAAAATTATCCAATAGTAGTCTAAGTGACTAGCTTGTCGGGCACATTGACATAAACAATATACTTCGTCGACTTTCGCCTCCTATTATTTATGGAACGCAGTTGGTATTCTTGTTGAGATCGCGAACAACTTTTCATGTTTATCTTAAAATTTACTTTAAAATTGCACAGAATGACGTCTTAGGCACACTAGACTAGTCTAGATTTGTTTATACTTCTCTCCAGTTGAATTCTATTTGTGAGCATGAATCTTAATGGTGCAATAATTTGAATGTCCGTCCCTGACCTTGGGTAGCGAGTTCGACACCCGGGTCGTGCAAATGTCTTTGGGTAAATAAACTATTTTTAGTCGTCGGCGACTAACAAATTGAATTGATATTGTGGAGTCGGTTGGGACATTTGTTTGATTCATTACATTTGTACTGGTTAAAAATTTAATATTACACAGCAAAAGTTCACTGAAGCATCGCCTTCGTTAATTTTCTTCACAACACTAATTGACGGGTAACGATCAATCTCATTCAATTGCACATATTCAGATAATATAACCTTTTTATCAGTTTTAAGTATCTTGTGATAGAAGTGTACCAATCTGTTCCAACATATATTAGTAAAGGCTGCACATACATATATACATAGCATCACGCCTGTAATCCTTAAACGGATAATGTCCTCTTAACCGATATCGGTCACGGCGGCCAATCTCAACGAGGATTTGCCAACCGCGCAGGAGATATTATATTGCACAAATGTGTGCGCAAACACAGGTGCACTCTCTGTTCCTTCACTCTCATTGTCCGGTGAGACGGCAATTCGACATGACCGAAGAGAGGTCAGCCGCAGGACCAACGGCTTAACGTCCTTTCTGAGGCACGGGGGTGATTAAACCGCCAACTTCCTGACTCCGGGCTGTTAATGAGTAATTTCTATGTTGAAATACCCAGCTACAAATTGTTGGCCCGGGTAGGCAGGTAATAAGAGCTGTCTGTCTGTCTAATCTACGAAACGTCTTTGACGAGACTTTTATTGATCAGCTGATGTTCTTTGTTTCAGAAAAAGAATTAGGGTTTACTCTATTGTCCAGTTCCTCTATCTAAGGGTTACGATGGCCAAATTGGTAGCTTGGTTCAGGATTCGCTTGGGTCTTTTCCATCTAAGTCTGTGCTACATAGCGCTAGGAAAATGACGAAATAGGTTTCCTCGTTAAAAATATAATTAGGTAAATTCCTTATCCCCAGATGCCAAGACAACTTTAGTTGGTTAAATTTCACGCGGACGAAGTCGCGGACAACAACTAGTTATTACTATTAGGTTAGTTTTTATCAGCGAATGCACGCCACTCAACACTGTCCAATTAGTAAACAGTCAGTGAGTTATGTTGTCCATACAACTGCTATACATGTAATGAATATTCACGGTATGCTAATGCGCTTGTGTTATGCGTATTTCTATTGTTCGTTGCAGATCGATGCAGGCTCGCTTTTTGGCGTCGCGACGAATGGCGAAATAATCGTTTTGTTGGCAGTGAATTTGCGAAATCGTCGGTGATCTTTTTACGGTTCCTTACCCAAAGGACCCTATTACTAAGACTCCGCTATCCGTCTGTTCGTCTGTGTATTTCTGTTGCCGCTATAACTAAATAACAGAATAAAATAAATATTAAAGAGGGCTCCCATACAATACACATGATTTATTTTGCCGGTTTTTTTAAGATATTGCTCAATGTTAATTGCTTTCATAAATTTTAGTCTTCTAGTTCATTAGCTTTGCTAGCATATCGTAAAAGATGTTTAATGGTGTATTTGATATTAGGAGTGTGTAGGCAACGATCTACTAATTTGTCAACATTTCATAATGTTTATCTACACCAACTTAATTTATTACTCTGTCTACCCCTTAGGCGAATATGGGTGTGATAGAATAATCAGATTCGTTTAATTCATGAGCTCGATGGCGCATTCGGTAGTGACCCTGCCCCGTGCGCCAAGAGTTGTGGGTTCGATCTCCACCCAGGACAAACATTCGTGTGATGAATACTTGTGTTTGTTCTATGTCTGGGTGTTAATATCCAATATTTGAGTATATATTTGTAATATCACTGTTGATTCTGATATCCGTAACACAAGTGCTTAAACTACTTAGCTCGGAGTTAGATGTGAGGTCGTCAGATATTTATTTATTATAATTAATCCACAAATCTTTTTGAATTTATGTCAATTGGTTGATATTGACCCTAACTAAGAAGTTCTAAAGTTAAGAAGATACCAATGCGGTAATAATTTTGTCCAATTTTTTTTTATTTAAGTAATAAAATTAGGGATTTTTACCTCTAGCAACGCCGACATAACCTAAACATACTGAGATTATTGTATTAAATCATTGAACTATTTTACTAGCGTATGGAACCGACGCAGCGAACAAGTTTTTTACGCCGTGCGTTGTTGCCGATCGGCAACAACTCGTTTAGTCACTCGCCTACGTTCACGGCATTCACACGCGTAAGCGCCATGAAATTCACGGCGTTTACGACGTTTTGGTCGCGAGAAAAATGTACAATGTAAATGTAATCTATGAGCGATCTAGCGCTGCGTGTTTTAATAGTTTAATTAGACGACAATTGTTAGTTTTAGCGCTGCAAATGCTGAAACACGCTCAGCCCATGCTTCGTGATAATATTTTTGTTTGACATAGCTTCTCTATACGTAGTAATATAGCTTAATGTATTGAATCTATATTTTAACACTATGAGAAGTATTATCCACCGTCTGAATTCCATACGTACCCTCAATTTTGACGCATACTCACATACTCAATAGGGCGATCGATTCCCAGTTACGGAGCAGGAATGCTCTCATCTGGTATTTCGTTGGTATCCTATTACACAGCTGGTATCCATTCAAGTGATACACCGACGTTGAATGTATCCCTTGAGGAGTGATCTAGGCTTCAGTTTTCAAGAACACTTCACACATTAGACCGGGCCTGTCAATATACAGAGAGCTTACTTGTGTACTTATTAACGAATCGTGTTTCGTACAGTGTTTCCTGATATGTTAATAATTGATATCTACGTTTGTTATCAGTAGTTTTGCATACGAAATGACCAATGAAGCTTTTGCTTAGAATTGGATTACATTTTGAAATTCGGTCTGAGAGACTCGATCGTCTACTCGGAAATAAATCAATGTATGCGATGCGATATTCTCTGATATTTATTATTGGGCTTCCCTCAGAATTTTTAATTTGTTTTTTGGGATAAAAATAGCCTTTGTCTTTTGTGAAATTTTTAAACTTTTGACGTATGGAATTTCATTACATTTTTTTATGTTTAGTGTGAAAACCTGACGGACAGAACGAGTTAGTTTCGCATTTATTAATAACATAAGCAAGCAGAGCAGGCGAATTACCTAGTACCAAATCATAAAAAGGGCATACAATAACAAAAATATTAATACGCGAGCCACTTAACCCAGCTCTCATTACATAATTTTGTTAACATTACAACATTTCCTCCCAAGATTAAACCGCTTCGCATCAAACACTTTCCTCAGGTAATCGCTGCGGTGTACGAATGTGACCCAGATGTCCTCAGACTTCCCACAAACATTGCCAATTCATTTCGTCACCGCATTGCATACTTAGCGTTTTTACTGAGACTACATGCAGTTTGCGCTCGGTGCATAATCAAGTATAATAACCAGGTCAGACTTCGTTCACAGTTGTGGGAATGGCAGTGAACCTGGACTTGTTTGAGAGCGATTAAATGGTTTGAAATGGTATAGGAACAAAATAGATAAAAATCGGCCAATAAATATGAATGCTGAATTGTTTGCTGTCGACATATTCCAGAAATAATCATTGAATGTTAACATATTACCTATTACATCAATTGAAAATAACATTTACTTCTTACCTACCTGGCAAAGGACATGGCGTAAAGCTAGTTTACTACTTATTGCTAGTTTGACTGGCCAACCAAGGGTCGCGGGTTCAAATCCCACTAGGGGCAAATGTTTCGTGTGATGAATATGGACATTTGTACTTATGCCATGGATGTTTATAAACGTATGTAAGTGTATCTATCTGTTCGCCTAGTATACATAGTACAAGCGTAAGCTTAGTTTGGAACTAGGGAATTGGTGTGGCAGTCTAGACAATTTATTATTTTATTATTATTACTCTAGTTTAGTTTTCAGTTCTTAAAATAGACTGATGTTTAAGTTCGAAAACAACAAATATTAAGGTACAGTTGCCTTACTGTTCCTCTCGCACTGTGGTCAATGCGACACCCACATACTTGTGTAATTGTTATGTGGTATTGTTCCAGCTATGGCAACAGGCCCTTTTCAGGGTTGTAATGGACGTTTAATTTGCATGTGACAATGGCATTCAATGGTGTTTTTTCTACATCTTAATTTTGAATGTTGGTACGTGCAGTGTAGTGGCTACTTTTGGCTTAATAAAAATTATGTTGATAATTAGTTTAACAGCGCCATTGCGGAATACATTTTAATAAGAAAGGGTTTTAAAAAGCAACGACCCCTAAAGAGCATGCAAATAATAAGTGAACAGGAAGACAACATTTTAACTTTAATAAAAAAAACGGGGGAAAATTTTAGGTTCCTTAACATTATTTTTTTATTGTATAGATAGACCAATATATATATATATATGTCAAATTGGAAATTGAAGTAGCTATTGAAATGGTATCGGGATTCAGTTTGTCTGGTCCCTCAATCTAAGGGTTTTAAAAATTACATAGTAGTCGCTTCGATATATTAATCGGTCTCTTCAAATCCAAGATACCTTACTTATACCAAGTACCTTCACTTCGATTGAGAGCGGGTCATATGAAGAAAATAAATCATTCATCATTACTTACAAAATATTAGAGAAAAGGAAATTTAGAATTGTGTTTAACATAATTATTTGGTTCATCATGCTCAGAAGTTCTGAGTCAGAACGTCTCCTTGTCAACAAGTATACATACATACACAAAGTGCCCAAAATAAACAGTCTCTTGTAGTGGTTGGTAGTAGCGTAGCTGGCACCGGTTCAAATCCGCCCATTCAGATCCAGGACAGACAGACAACGTTGACAACGATCCAATGAACTTCCGCTTGTAAACAAGGTTTGTTTTTGTTTTTTGTTTACTCGCGAATGTGATTTATGAATGGAGGGGAAGGGAACGTTCTTGAAGTTATATTAATAATGATGAACTAGCTAGGTGATTAAAACCACTGGATATTGATGAAACCACCCAAATTGAAAGTTTTCGACTAAAAATACTTTTCATATTGTGGCAGAGGATACGTTTTTTTCTTAATAAATTAATTATTACTCTTCTATCTATTTATACATATAAATAAAATGTAAGTGTCTGTAATTTCACAGCTTATTACTGAATGGATATGAATTAATGTACATACTTAGAACGTTTTTTAAAGTGTTTTTTTTTTTTTAAATACTTGCTCTATCAACGCTCTCGTCTCTCTGCAGTTCTTCAACATACACTCTTTGTCATCTTCCTAGCGATATGCACAGTGCTTACTGGCGGATAGTCCAGGATACTGTGAGAGTAATTCATATATTGAAGCGAATACCGATCTATCCTATCTATCCCTATCCTATCTATGACTGGCTCGATGGCGCATTCGGTAGTGACCCTGCCCCATGCGCCAAGAGTTGTGGGTTCGATTCCCACCCAGAACAAATATTCGTATGATGAATACTAGTGTTTGTTCTGTGTCTGGGTGTTAATATCCGATATTTAAGTATATATTTGTAATACCACTGTTGATTCTGAAATCCGTAACACAAGTGCTTAAGCGCTTAACCTCGGAGTCAGATTAATGTATGTGATGTAGTCGGATATTTATTTATTTATCCTTTAAAATTCTTGGACAGATGAAGAAGATAAATTGGATCATGGTTGTAGAGTCAGTGGTAATTGTAGAATTTCGTATCTAATATGCGCAGCTTGTGTTGAACGTAAATTCCGAAGTATTGCACCAAAGGTTTGTTAAGTACATAGCAGCATAATGCAGTACAATACTCGTCTACATTACTTTATCTGTTCCATCGACGCAGGATATTAGTTCATTTCCTTTCCACTTCTAATCTGTTCAACTATGTTCCTTAGTAACTGTATGACTCAACGCGATTCAGTATAACAAAAGTGGTTTGTTTATCGTTTACAGTTGCAGTGTATGACCTGCAACGGTCATATTGTTAATCAGATACGTGGGCATTGAATAACGATGATTAATCGTTACCAACGTTGTTGCTATTGTAATATTCGTTGTCATAATCAATAATGTTGACTACCTTCCAGTATGTAAACCTATATTTTTATTAGTTATTCATTGTAGGGGAAAGGTTGCACCCTTGAAGCGTACCAGACTGATTGTTCTAAATGAGGTCACTGAATCAGATGTATGAACTATTTCTTCATATGGAACTGAGCAGTTCATAACCCTTGAATAGGAGAAGCAGACATTTCATCTTTTCATCATGGCTCGATGGCGCATTCGGTAGTGACCCTGCCTTATGCGCCAAGAGTTGTGGGTTCGAT
The DNA here is from genome assembly GCA_951394215.1 of Glyphodes perspectalis. Lineage (NCBI taxonomy): Eukaryota > Metazoa > Arthropoda > Insecta > Lepidoptera > Crambidae > Glyphodes > Glyphodes perspectalis. Next base: position 8,632,890 of record OX596218.1, read on the forward strand.
TTTCGAATGTTACGCCTGGGTGGGGCCCAGGCGTAACATTCGTGTGATGAATACTTGTGTTTGTTCTGTGTCTGGGCGTTAATATCTAATAGTTATAAAGTATACATTTGTAATACCACTGTTGATTCTGATATCCGTTTCACAAATACTCAAGCTACTTACCTTGGAGTCAGATCAATGTATGTGATGTAGTCTGATATTTATTTATTTATTCATCAGGGACCCGAATCGGGATCTTTTAGATATTTTTACGCTGAATTAGTGGAAATAAATAATGTAGATTTATTTCCACTAATTCAGAAATTTTAAGAATTTCTAACATATTAAATTAAGTGCGTGATCAGATTGAAACCAGCACGAACCGGTTTATGATTGATAAGAGGCGTTGTGTATCATCACTGAGCTACCACAGCTCTTCATACATGAGTATAGCCTGCGGATAAGGATTGTCAATGATCCGTATCTAAAGAGTGTTTTAAAGTTTCGTATGTTCCTTGCTAAGTCATCCCGAAAGCGGACGGGTATTGGGTCTGTGATCAAGTATATGAATGACGAGCTAACCACTTACCACTTATTCACAATTTTTAACTTACCTAACTTAAGTTTAAATGAATTTTCTGGTCCTTAGATTCTGTCTACCCATATTAAGATTTCGGGTGCTCGTGTATTTATGTATAATAATAATTGTAGACAATTCCAATGTTTACAGAGCCCTTTGGACGTCTTCAATGTCTACATAGTGCGCATTACAGAGCTCTTTATATGCGATTATAACTCTTTCGCTCTTGGCTGTTTTTTTCCATCTTATTAAGCAGATAATATCATTACCTCCCCGTCATCCGTCAAAGGCCTTCAGGAGATTTCTAATAAGCCGTATCTTGCCGGCGCACGCGACTGCTTATCGCGAAATTGCAACAGATACATTACGTTCTCCGCATAAAGAAATAATTTACGCGGCAAATCCTGTGTGTGTGGGCTAATTCATGAGAGACGCAAAATAAGTTTAGTCCTTCTAATCTGACGATTTTGAGATTTACTATAAACATTTTGAATAAACCTCAAACGAAGATAATTATCTCCTCTTTATGCAAAAGAAGTTTCCTTTATAACTTTTTGTTAATTAACTGTAAGCTGTGTTAATATATAGTAAGCTGTGTAATCTTAAGCTGTGTTTTTAATAAGCCTTTTTTGCGATTGTAGAATAGTATTTAGGGGATGCGAAGAATATTTCCACTTGATTGTAACAAGGATTACAATTTCTATGAATGCGGTCAATCAATAGTAAGTATCTTGTAGTATTTATATTAATCGTCGTCATTAGTCTCATTATCTTGAAAAGCTATAAATTATATATCGATCGCAGTATTATGAACATTTTGGAGAATATTCTACCATACAGGAGTATATATAACTCCACTTATAAGTTCTAGGTCAACTAACAAATACTCATGGACTTATCTCAGCACAATATAATTGACTCTTCAGTTTATCACTTGGACCACACACAGAAGAAGCAGCAGGAAAAAATTACAGGGTTAGCGTCGACAGGCCGTTAGGTGAGATGTGATCGAGTGCCGTGACTGGCGACTCTCGCCTGCGGGAACTAGGATCCGGGTGGGGCCCCACTGTCAGCGTGTTAGAATTACTGTAATTAGTGTAATGAGCTGCCAATATAAGACAGTTACTGGAGTGCTGGAACTGTTGACTCGTTAGTTTATTTTGGGGTTGGACTCTGTTGCCTTGTACGAATTACTACGAATAACCTGGTACTGTTTGTAATTAGTGCACTTTAACATGACCATTAGTTTTAGCATTTTTCCTGTTTTGTAATAAGTGCTTTACTATAACATAACGGCTTATTCGAGTATTTTTCTTTTGTTTTATAATGCCTTGGCTACATTATCACGTTATCGCATATATTATTTTTTGTGTTCCTGTCAGTCTACGTATTATAGAGCAGGATATAAAATCATATTTTAACGTTATCACGATAGTGTGGCCGTAGCATATGGAACATACTTTGCGTACACAAGTGCTAATACAGAGAGATCCTATTTTGACCGCTGTCTTACCTTCATGCCCTTACAATTACTACTTTATATAACGATTTTAAGGACTCATAGTTTGATATACGAAGGTTGCACATGCAACTATTAACAGGATATTTTTTTAAGAAGGCGTTTATCCGCTCTTCTCGTGAAACCGCTGACAGTGTCACCATACCAACACACGCGATAGTGTTCCCCAAGTCATTGCTACAACGAGCTCAGTTATTACGTACATTTGTTTAATGGATACCGGGAATTGTGCTCGCGAATTGTTTCTCTCACTGACCCTCTCACGCCTACATTTGTAACTGCGCTGAAAATACTCCAGTAGCGCAGTGCAGTGAAATCCTACTTATTATAATGTGGAAGTATGTGCATTGGCATGTTTGGATTTTTTTACTCAGTCACTGAACGGTATTAGCTGTAATTAGGGATATTTATTAGTATATACAGCTAATTTATTAGTATATACAGTGTCTTACTAACAAAAATCCAAACATACCAACTATTCAGCGACTGTTCAGCAATGGATATCAATTATTGTGTACCTGTGGGGTGATACACCTCTTTCATTTAATTTTATTCTTAGTGTAGACGAAGATAGCGAAACAAATGAGGAAAGAAACAATTGATTTGGACTCAAGAGTCTCGCTCGAATAAAGCATGTACTGTTTGTTATATATTTATAGAGCACTTGGCAACTGATAAATATATATATATTTATATATAATATTTTCAGTTCGCTTGTTACATCTATAATATAAAAATGAATCGCTGAATGTGTTGCTTAGCGCAAATCTCGAGAACAGCTGAACCGATTTCGCTAATTATTTTTTATTTGTGTTTGTTATCATCTGGTGAAGCTCCTTATGAAAGAAAGAAAACAAAATAGTTGCACGGAAAAAAAAGGGTATTGAAAACCCGAGAACGGGGCGTTATGAAGTACGACGGGTCAGTTAGTTATGAATATAATTTATTTATTTTTTCAGTACATAATGTGTAGGTACCATAAGTAGTTACTAAGCCCATAAATAAAGTTATGCTTAAAATAAAAACTGAATACTATAGGTAGTATACATTGAAAACCCTGTAAGTTCACTTAACGAAATCTTTCAATGGAAACATCTAATGTAACAACAATACGACAGAACCCTTCATGTTTTTGTTTCAAAACTTACTCAACTCGCTTCAATATTCATTACCTTTCAAGTAAAGTGAAGTGCGCTAAAATATAACTCAAAGACGCAGAGAAACTAAAACTAAAATGGTGACAATGACGTTTCTTATTTTCCTCGGAGACTGAAATAAAATACGAGATATTACAAAGGCGAAGGCGAAGCACCAGCTTATTAGAGACAGAGGGTCCTTTGTGCACAATTTCAGTCAAGGTTCAGCAAACTGGAATTCTTACGAATATTCAGTTCGCTGATTTTTTATAGTAGTAGATTTTTGGGGCCTATGGTTTTCTTCTTGGACGTACACCATCTTAAAATCGGGATATTATCTGTAGTTAGATAATCCTAAGATCGACCGAAATCTAAAATCTTCATAGGTATATTTTCTGGTCCAAAGATCGAGTGGACCCTAAAATCTATGACTTTATATATTTAGGGATCTTGAGATATGTTCTGACCTCATGTAGAATTTAACCTTTCACTTACGTAGTTAAAATGATTCGTTTTATATTATTCCGTATTTCTATTTCATTATATTCCATTCCTAAGCATTTCACTTCACTACTTGACTACACTAATTCTTGATTTAGGAAACTTTATTATACTCAAAAAACCGCCCTCAAATTTATGGTGAAAAGCATAACATTTCTCGGAAGCTATTTCTCTTATTCGCTGAGTTAGGAAATGTATACTTGGATATTACATATAAAAAACAAAATACGTCTTCGCTTTCAAACCAGCACTCCTTATTACAACGAAGCGTAATGTCTATCTATAAATGTATATATATCGCTATTCGTTATTATATGGAAAGTAGTAGCCAATTCAAGATCGAAACTAATAGAACAAATCAGGAGTGAGCAGAAAATAATACTCAACAACTACAACAAAGCAGTACTTTTATTCCTAGATATTTCCTTACACAACCACTGCACTTTATTATTTAGCTCCTTCTCGCAATGAAGTTCGCAACCGAATGACAACGCTCAGTCAAAATGGCCGAATGATAAAAATGCACTCACGGAAACGTTGAACAACCATTAACATTCTTTATTTTTAATTTCTAATATTTAATCAATATAAAAATGTGTAATTAATAAAATAATAATAAATACTAATTAATATCAAGCTTACAGTCGGCCATTCTGAACCAACGGAGTCCTCTCGTTGAGTTAATTAATAATCATTGGATTTCATATAGATTATTAGTTTTATTTTAACATAATACAATTGCATAATAATGTACTTACAGGTAATTTAACAACTGTATTTTGATGTAAAATAAAAAATAAACACTTCTTATAACTATAAAAATATCGAAACAATTACTAATTAGGTATGTGTACTATCAACTAAAGTTCGGCCATCTTAAATATTAATTGTTCCATCAATTACGCAATTTGGCATGACCTCAATTTTTCCTTCTTACTATAAAACTACATTAAAAAAAAAAAAATTTACACATTTTCGTATATATATGTATATATGTATATATATTTATTGAAACTATATTAAAACATTAACATTCTTATTGCATTTAATTAATTACCATTTCCTCGTCAATTACATACTACAAACGTGCTTAATACAAAACCGCAAAACCTCCTTTCGAAATATTGTCCTATAAAATCAGACACACTCATAATTTGTCAAGAGACTCAATTGTGTGCAGGTTTTTTTCATTAAAAACTTATTATTCTATGAGATCTAACACACTCATAAATTGTCAAATAGACTCCATTGTGCGTAGAACCTTCCCTTTTCAATTATTTTACATATAAAATCAGACACACTCATAATTTGTCAAAAGACTCAATTGTGTGCAGATTTTTCCAATCAAAACTTATAATTATATTAGATCTGACACACTCATAAATTGTCCAAAGACTCCATTGTGTGTAGACCCTTCCCTTTACAATTATTTAATTATAAAATCTGACACACTCATAATTGTCAACAGACTCCATTGTGCGCAGACTGTTCTATTATCTAACTTAATAATCTATAAAATTTAACACATTCATAAATATTTTGTCAAAAGACTCATATATGTGTTGATTTATCCTAATCAAATGTATGTCTTAAATAGTTCATCATAATTAATTATTCTATTAACGCTTAGGTATTTAACTTGTTCAAATTCTAATCAAGTAAAGCTAATATCAATTCGTTTGATTGTCACTACTCTCACCAGCGCTCTCTATATCTATATTTTGTGAATTATCGCACGACACAATCTCATCATCTGCTAAGCTTTCCTCACCCGAGTCTGCTAAACCTTCACGAGTAAAGCTCAACCAAGGGTAAATTTTGTCTACGGCAACAATTGCTTCATATTTCCTATTTTGCTTACGTGTCAGGGGTGTATCTTCAATCGCATACCTATCATTATCTAAAACCTTAACAATTCTGTAAGGACCTTGTAGTTTTGCAAGAAGTTTTCTAGATTTTCCATTGTTAGTCCCTATTTCTCTCTCTATCCTAACCAACTCACCTACTTTATATTTCCTACTAATCTTCCTCTTTTTGTCGAACCTTGCCTTTTGCTTAGCTTGTTCTTCCCTAATTTTAACGTTAACACTTTCTCGAATCTCATGCAAACTTTCTTGAGGATTATCATTTTCTTGGTCAAGTAAAGAGGCCACAATTCCTTCACTTTTAGCTCTCAATTTAACCCCAAACAACACTTCAGCTGGGGTTTTCCCAGTACCTTTATTGATAGTTGTATTAAGTCCTAATTGAATCTCCTCCAAATGAATATCCCATTCATTTTCTCTACAGTTATGGTTCTTCACCGCGAGAGAGGCCAATATAGTTCGATTGTATCGTTCCACTTGGCCATTCGCTCGCGGTGTCGCCACTGCATTTAAAATATGTTTTATACCATGACTGTTGACGAAATCTTTAAAACTCTTGCTCGTGAAAGAAGTTCCCCGGTCACTAACTAACCTACTTGGTATACCAAACAAACTAAAATATTGGTTTAGAACCTTGATGGTCGATTTGGATTTAGTATTTTTAACTGCATACAGAGTGATGTATTTAGTGTATGCCTCAACAAGAACTAGTAAGTAACAATTTTTTGATTTACTACGGACAAATGGACCCAAGTGGTCCATGTGTACTGTGTGGAAGGGTTTATCAACTTTTGGGATAGGGTGAAGCATTCCTTGTTTCTTTCCTGCCGGTATTTTATGATAACTACATTCCAAGCATGAATGTACATACTTTTTTACAAATTTGGTCATCTTGGGAAACCAATAGAGAGATTTTAATTTGTCTAACGTTTTATCTACCCCAAAATGACCGAGTTCGTCGTGGCACTTTTTTAATAACTGCCACCTAAATCCTCTTGGAACTAACCATTTAAGTTGGCCATCCACAATTCTATAGATTTTACCGCCTTTTAATTTATAGTTTTGAAAGATTTCACTAACTTTTGGCGTCTCAGGGTCCTCCAAAATGATTTTGATACGCTGAACTTCTTCGTCAGCTCCCTGAATAGTGGACAGCCAATCATCTGTTTCTACTGCCAAAATATCGAATATAGGCTCGGGCTCATTAGATTGAGCCATGGCATTTCTGCTGAGTGCATCCACATGACTCATACGGTTACCCGGCCTATACTCGATGATGCAATCGTACTCCTGCAGTTGAAGCCACCATCTACCTATACGGGGTATAATATCTCGTTTGGACAAAGTAGTACGCAAAGCGTTACAGTCGGTTACTATCGTGAACTTTATGCCTAGTACATATACCCTAAACCTCTGTAGCGACGCTATCACTGCAAGTGTCTCTAGTTCGAACGAGTGATATTTTTGCTCTTCAAGGGTGGTTTGTCTACTATAATAGGCAACTGCCCTCCATCTACCCGACTCATCTTCTTGAAGAAGCATCCCCGCTATGCCTAATTTACAAGCATCTGTGTGTACTTGAGTGTTTGCTGTCACATTGTACAAAGCCAAAATAGGTCTTTTTACTAACTCCGACTTTAAAACCGAGAATGATTTTTCTTGATCTGGGCCCCATTCCCATTTGTTATCCTTTTTAAGTAATTTTGTTAATGGATTAGCGATTATAGCAAAATTTTTGACAAAACGGCGAAAAAAACTAGCCAGACCCACAAATTGGCGTACCTCGTGTTGATTAGTGGGGCTCTTAAAGTTTTCTACTGCCTCAGTTTTCCTTGAACCAGGCCTAACTCCATTTTTACTGATCGCAAACCCTAAATAGTCAATTTCCTTAGAAAAAAATGTACATTTTGTCAATTTTAATGTTAAGCCTGCCGATTTTATTAATTCTAATACCATTTTTAAGCGATCCATTCCCTGCGATATGCTTTGAGCTGGTATGATAATATCATCCATGAATGCGAAAGCTTCGTTCTTAACATCTTTTAGCATTTTGTTGACAGTCTTTTGGAAAACTGATGGTGCGTTGGCTAACCCAAAGGGCATGCGGGTAAACTGATACTGCCCGTCCGGTGTAACAAACCCAGTTTTATCCTGAGATGATGGGGCTATAGGGATCTGGTAGTATCCAGATGCTAGATCTAGCGTAATAAAATACTCATAACCACCTAACTGATCAATTTGGTCTTCAATTCTGGGCAAAGGATAATGTTCTTTGACTGTTTTTGAATTGAGGGCCCGGTAATCAACACAAAGTCGTTGATCGCCGGTCTTTTTCTGTACTAGAATAATCGGACTTGCATATGCAGAGTCAGACTCCGTAATAATACCTGAATCCAACATTTCCTGAATCATATCCTTTACCTTATTCCTCTCTGAATAAGCAAGTCGGTACGGCCTATACACGACAGGGGTGGTATCTTTGAGTGTAATAGACATTTCTGTCAAATTTGTGAGTCCTAAATCAGTTAATCCAAATGAAAAACAACTACTATACTCATTTAATAATACTTCTAATTTAGTCCTATCCTCAATGCTCAAATCACTACCAGTTTTAAGACAATTCTTAATTTGATCCCCTTCTTCATATTTTAACATCCTGACATTGACGCTATCCTTTTCATTTAGTATGTATGCTCTAGTAATTAACTGTCCTTTCTTTAACTTAACCTGTTGCGAGTTTAAATTCACTGCCATAATATGACCAACACCATCAGTTATTGTATAAGATCCTGGCATCAGAAAATAACTAGTAAGACCTACATTTCTAACTGATCCCCTAACATAAATACTAACAGTGCCTTTGACGTTCGCCTTTATTGGTATCATATTAATAGCGCTCACGGTTAAATCAAAGTTCACGATTAAGTCAGTTTTTTGTTTGTCTGATTCGAATGCAATGTTAGGTTTCCTCTGGAAAATCAAATGCTCATCTGTCTTAATTATTACCAAACCACCTTGCTCTGTAAAGGTGTGACCTAATAATACGGGATATTTAAGAAGCGCATCAGGCACTATTAAAACTTCTACAGATATAGTAACTGATTGGACTTGTATTTGTAACACCGTTTTTCCTATGGGTTCTATAAGTGAGTTCCCAAATCCTTTTAATGAGGGTACGTTATTTGTACTATATGGAATGTTTAAATTAGTAAAATCACTTAGTCGAATCAGCGTGCTTTGACTACCCAAGTCTACATAGCAAGTCATTTCTTTATTGTTAACAATAACCGGTAAGACATATTTGTCATCTAAACCTCCAGCTAACTTTACCTCGGAAACTGATTTATCTTTTTCTAAAGACCTATTTGGGTCCGGATTATTTTTGTTCAACTGTCTACAATTTACGCTCTGATGTCCAAGCCGTTTACATATATTACATGTTAGTAATGGTTTAGTACATTTAAAAGACGGGTGGCCAATTTCGTTACAATTAAAGCATTTTAAAGTATTAAATTTTGGACTATTACTTGGACCATCTGGGCGTCTCTTGATGAACGGTTGACGAAATAATTTTTCTTTTGGATCCTCTATCGTTACAGATTTTAAGAACGCAAGCAGTTCTTCGGGTTGCGAGTAATTCGCAGCTTGTGCACCTAATCGCAATCCCTTATCACCTAACCCATCTAAAAGACAGTCTACTGCTTTCTTTCCGCTGAGTTCACAGCGATTCAACAAATTGATTTTATGATAATAATAGGTTTCTAATGATTCGTTAGGTTTTACCTTCCTATCTAACATCTCATGTAAAATCTGAGCATAGTTTTCAACTGTAGGAAACTGAGCAGTTAATTGCTGTTTCCATTCAGCCCAACTATACTTCAAAGTACGTAAACCATTATACCAAACTTTAGCTAACCCAGCCAGTTTAGGCAACGCGTAATGAAGCAGTTGGATTTCCGACCATTTATACAAAGACGCGCATTCCTCCACCTTATTTATCCATACATCAACAGATTGTTCCTTATTTGTCGGGTCAAACTCCGGTAAAGCATTAGTTGACATACTAAAGAAATTTTGCGATTGAGCTGCTGATGAGGGCAATGACTTTATCAAATCCATCACATCCCGAATGCTAAAATTACAGTTATCTACAGAATTATCAATTTTATTTTTGGAAGTGCTACTATTTCGTTTATCTGTATTATTATCAACACAATTAGTACATGAGGGTTGACTCACGCTGCTACGTCTTCGCTCATAGTCTGATCCTCGACTCTCCTCACGATCGCTGGAACTTCGTCGCCTCCGTGTCCGCTGCCGGAAGCGCCTTCGTGCCAATCGTGCATCAAGGGACATCGAGCGCGAACGTGACCGCGAATACCGTGAACTATTCTTGCCAATCCGCCGCGAGACTGCTCTACGCCGTTTATACCGCTTTGGACTCACATCCGAATCACGCCGTCGGGTTGAACGGCTTCGACGGCTAGAAGAGCTCGAACTCATCCGTGAGCCCCGCGCGCCAGACCTGCTTCTTCTTGAACGCTTGTTTATTCGAGACATGCTGGTACGATCCCGGATATATGGCGGCGTGCCTTCATCACAATGCTCTCGCGGGGGATCGTCTCGCTTCTTTGTCTCCATACGTCTTTTCGGCATATTATTTATTTAGTCTGAAATCAGTTTGGGTGAAAAATCACTAATTTGCCATCGAATATGTGGTTCAATGATCAGCCACAATTTGAGTTGGTCTTATAGCCAGTTATCAAACGCTATCGTTACATCACTAAATTAATGACGCCCAAAATTAACATACACTCACTTGATTTTATTTTGACAATGTACAGTTCCTAATCACTCACGATGGCCTAGATTTCTGTAGAATTTTATGTACAAAAAATAAAGAACAAATTTGTATTTCCAACTATATCTTTAAATCGGGTAGTTTTTAACACATTTACAACAACTAGCAGCATTTAATCATATTTTGACTATCAACAGCTTAAAATCATTCATGGCATTTTTACATAAAATAATTTACTCACCTTTATCTTGCGACCAATTTATTTTGTTTTACCTGTCTAGTCCGGATGACGACTAATATGGGCGTAATTAGAATATTAAGTAATATTCTCGTTCAATCCCACTTCTGAACTAATAGAACAAATCAGGAGTGAGCAGAAAATAATACTCAACAACTACAACAAAGCAGTACTTTTATTCCTAGATATTTCCTTACACAACCACTGCACTTTATTATTTAGCTCCTTCTCGCAATGAAGTTCGCAACCGAATGACAACGCTCAGTCAAAATGGCCGAATGATAAAAATGCACTCACGGAAACGTTGAACAACCATTAACATTCTTTATTTTTAATTTCTAATATTTAATCAATATAAAAATGTGTAATTAATAAAATAATAATAAATACTAATTAATATCAAGCTTACAAAACTTATTCATCTTAAATCCAGAGATGTATGTAAGTAGCTTTAATAAAGGAGCTACTTACTATAATATGAATCTACCACCGGTTCGGAATGTTGCTTCTACCGAGAAGAAACCGGCAAGAAACTCGGTAGTTACTCTTTTCAACAACATATTATACACCCCTGTAAAATATGTTGTTGAAAAGAGTAACTACCGAGTTTCTTACCGGTTTCTTCTCGGTAGAAGCATTATACACCCCTGTAAAATATGTTGTTGAAAAGAGTAACTACTGAGTTTCTTGCCGGTTTCTTCTCGGTAAAAGCAACATTCCGAACCGGTGGTAGATTCATATTATTAGTTAATTTTCCTGTTGAATTGACGATTTATAAGTGTTTGTTTCAAACCTATATAAATACAGAGTATTTTGACTTTGACTATAGTCTAGACAAACCTACAATAAAACTACTTATTATAAATATTATACAACGTACATAATCCAAGCGCTTATTCAGTAAACACAACAAAGCATCACTATTTATCACAACAATACCGTTAACAAACTCTAACAACACAAAAGACATTTTACAACTTACAGCGTGCTTAGTCTGGATCGTGACAAATAGTTCTTCCGCTAAAGATGGACACTTCCAACATTGCTGTAACTTCATCCTTTTTCATTTCGCACAACTTCTAAACAAAAGTCTGCCTAACTAAGGAAGTTCTACGTTTCTACTGGAAGTAAGACTGAGACTTGTTTGTAATGAAATGATAAAATTCTTGGTGGAAGCCTTACTTCTGTCGCTCGGTATTTGAAAAGTAAATCAAAGAGGCCGAGAATTCCCGAATACAATCTCTAGTAGAGGAACTGCTGTTGCCAGCCAGTTACGATCCCGACACACCCTTGTAGGCTTTTACTCAGGTCTACTTGGACGGAGCGTATATTCATTCCTCACGTACAAACATTTTTAAAAGGGACCTTTGCAGTAGGTATGTGGAATTGTGGAGACTGTAGAGGGATAAGCGGTACTTTGCACCGGGGTTATTTAGCTCTGGTAATCCTTCAGACCTAGAATTTTGAATGAGAGTCCCATTTTTTGCACCAAGGTCTAGCTAGCTAGCTATCTACGCTACAGGACAGTATCTCTAAAATTACCTTTCCTTGAATCATTATACCTGTTGATGATATTAGACAAGAAGTCTCACTACATTTCATTACAGTCCGGAATTGAGTGATTTGATTAAGTTTCACTCAAATTTCGTGGATGGTTGAGTTCGCGGACGTACCTGGAACGAAAAATAAGTTGTTAGTTGCAAATTGAATAGAGCGGTGATAGCTCAATGGTAAGGCACGCGCCTCTTAACTGAGGAGTGCGGGTTCAAACCCGGGCTACGTGCCCTCTGGATTTTTCAAATTTATGTACGTATTTATTATTTATACCACTAGTTCGACGGTGCGGGAAAACATCGTGATGAAACCTGCAGATTCAAACTACTTTGGGTTTGTAACCATAATCCAAAAATTGCCTGGTTCCCCTATCTTAGGGTTACGAAGGTCAGACCGGCAGTCGCTTTATTGTAATTACCAGACTCGCTAAATCCTTGGATCATGGTCTAAGCGGACCCCGTCTAAACACGGGACATAACGCTAGGAAGATGATGATGCAAATTGAAATGAGAATTTGTGTGGAAAGAGCTTGAATGGATGTTTGTCATACTTTGTCATTACCACTTAGTATAATTGTTAAGTCCTGGCCACAAAACTTAGCCTCACGGGTTCAAAACCCGCTAGGAGCAATAGTTCGTGTGATGTAAATGATGATTTCTTTTAAGTCATGGACGTTTAAAGACGTATTTGAGTATCCATAGTTAAACCTATTCTTAGTTTGGCGATATGGAATTTTCTTATTTGAACAATTATTATAATCCACCGACCTATAGTCTCATTATAATTTAAAAGTTGTTTCGTCCCATATTGGTTTGGGACTAAAAAAATTGCCACTAGTGTTTTTTTGTCTAGCATATCGTAAAAGGCGACTAATGGTATATAAGTAGAGTTTAAGTTATGTGATTATGTAGGCGACAAGCTATCCTAGCTTAGCCAGTTATATTTCGGCTGAATGTGGTTAAAGGGGCTTGCTGTCCCTTTGACCTTTACCTTCGGGGATTATGGACGTGATGTTTTGTATGTATGTAAGTAAGTCTAGTAATTTTAATACCAATCTCCCACAGGTCCAACGTCATTAATTCCGAAACAGCCGCAAAAAAGGTCCGCCACGAAAGCCCTACAAGGATCGGTAAAGCTCGGCCGACAATTTAATTATGTAACCTTAACCGTATCTACACATTTCCTGTTAAGTCCAAGGTGACACTCCGCGTCACAGCTCCATTAGCCATTGCTAATTACAATAGCCCCATTTCTATGTAAACGCCCCGTGCTATTAGGTGGTTAACCTGTTTTTTTTGGGGTTGTTTAACCGCAAAATTGTTGAAGGAGCGAAGGCTAGACCAAGTTGCCGGGAAAGAGATTATAAATTGACATAATGAAGATGATCATTATGAATCGCAACACTTCGACATGTTTCGATTCATTATCATCGTCTTAATTATGTGAATGTTATGTTCTACACGATGTTAATTTCTCCTGTGAATCTTTAAATTGTCAATGGCTCGTTAGAACTCTTAATAGTTTTGATAAATCTAGGATCATGGATCTATCTAGGAGTTAGACATAATGCTAGAAGATGATGATTATATAAATTGTTGCTTTCTCACAATTTTTCATCAAACCCAAACCAACCTTATTTTTGGCTGAGTGTCCTTAAAGGCTATCAATCCTTGAACTCCTACCCTTTCGGGGATTACGAGCCTGATGGCATGTATGTATTTTCGTCACGAAAAATGTTTAGGCTAATGAAGATATCTACGTGTAAAACCCACAAGTAACAAGTCAATTATATCAACAACATTTCATAACATATTTTCAAACAAGCCGAACAACTTTTTTTTATTTCAATTGTATAATATAATTTTAACAAAACGGATCTCTGTTTAATTGAATGACACGCTCGCTTAATTAAGCTATGTTCGAAATGGCGGTGACATTGTTTTTTGGTTTTGAATACTTAATTCATTTTTGCATAACTAATTGAATAAACTGAATACGGTTTCGACAATTCAATTTAGCTGGATATTAAAAAATAACATGTTGTTATAATGATTTATTAATGAGTTTCAAATCTAACAATAGTGCCACGCTGAAGCCGCAATGGTTTTAACACTAAAGTCGACTCTTTAGGAGTAAGACCATCGTCTCAGACAGTCTTTCTAATTTAAGAAGTATTACAATAATTGGTCCAGTAATTTTAACGTTCATCTTTTAAAAACAGACAAATCAATGTTTCCTTTTTATCTTCCTTCAAATATGACCATATTTAAAAAAAATTGGTTAATCTTATGAACAGGGACTATATACAAATCATCACGTCCGTAATTCCCGGAGGGTTAGGCAGAGTCAAAGAGGCAGCTTAACCAGCCCCCTTACCACCCAAAAAATAAAAACAGGACTTATACCCGACTTCATATAGCGAGTCGATTTATTAATCCTTATAACTAGACGACTGGGATGATGGTTACAGATGGACCTGGATATTCGAATCTTACTAATATTATAAACGCGAAAGTTTGTATGGATGGATGGATGTGTGGGTGTTTGTTGATGACTCTTTCATGCAAAAAGTACTGCATGGATTTTAATTAAACTTTACCATAGTATAGCTTATAGAATAACACATAAGCAATGTTTCATCGATGTACCACGCGAGCAACGCCGCGGGCAGAAGTTAGTATCTATATATTGGAATGTGCGAATCTCCTCACGATGCTTTTCCTTACCGTTAATGCGCATGTCACTCCAAAAAATTTCACACAAACGATCACTTAATTACCGCAGCGCGCTCGTCGATCCAACGTTTATCGTCATTCACATCGACATTACGAACATTCCGAAGGCGGTCGATTTTTCATTAGACCTTTAACGACGGGTCCCGTAATATTGTGTTTCGCTGTAGGTCGTCTGAAGGTTCTGATAAAGATGAATAAAACACCAATTTATTCTTTGGAACGGTTACTTTACAATTTTATCACAGTCGGAATACGTTGTCGATTCGTGTTTTTTTTCAATAGGTAGGTACTAGATATGCTTACGTCATATTATTTCGTGAGTTGAACTGTTTCATATATTTATTAGGACCCAAATTTCTGTAGGGGCAATAGAAGGTGGATAAAAATGGCGTCTCTGACATCTGGTTTAAAGGATCATATTCTAGCATTTTTGTAATTATTTAAACTAGCTTCACGCGATTTCCCTAGTGGGGTAAGCAGAGAGAACCGAACAGCAGATAGTTATTTCAAATTATTAAAAATCTCCTTTTTTTTTTATTATTAAAAGGCTCCTTTATAAAAAAAAACATAATTCGATTCATATCATTAGCTTAGCGGCGATGGGAAACATTGCGAGAAAACCTGCTAATTCAGTTAAATAACTGATTAAATAAGTATAAAAACGAGTAATTATTAGCATATAATATACGAGCTAATTATAGCATTTAGCAGTTATATTTTTTGATAATGTAATTCTTAGACTTGCATAGCCTTAAAACTGTTAAAATATAAGGCTAATCCTATATCCTACTGTCTCAAGCTTATTCAATATTTATGCACACTGCCGTATTTCTGAAAATCTGAGAACGACTAAAGAATTCCAAGAATAAACACGACCAAACATGCAAGACGAATGTATTATATGTTAAATATTAAAAACATTTCACTACGTACACATTAAAAACATCAAATACTTATATTTTTAAAACTATTTATATTGTCTGCGTTGAAACTAACTTCCATTTTACCGGAGTAGGCTGAAAGAACCGAGCGATATATGACACAGTTCTTACACACCTCACTCGCGTCTTCGACATTCATAATTCTTTTCATACATTCTTTATAGTTATTTTGGTTCATATCATCACTTTCTGTTAACGAAACCAATTTGGTCTGCGATGAAGGAAAATACTCAGTGCTTACATTTTTTATCCAAAATAGATGGAGAGCGTAGGCATCTATTTATACATTTTACGTCCAAGTGCAAGATCACGGCCAGAAAGAAAAATAAAATGTTAAAAATAAACGCGTCGACGCACGCGCCGCCCCTACTACGTTTACAAAAATCAGGGGTGTCTCTATTGCCGATAGACATTGATAGACATTGCTGATAAATTCGGATGTTGATAGCCATTCATTTCCATGGGAGACTGTGATAATAAAACTACTCTAACTAGAATAATTTCGGAAATAATGTAGTTAGTGAAAAATCCAAGAAATTAGCAATGAAAGTTGTTTCTAGTTGTTAGTTTCTGTCCAGGTTTATTTTTGAGCAGGTTGATATGATATTGTCTTAAGTGATGTTGTCTTACATTTAGGGGAGGAAATACACCAAAACCACTGCCATATTCTTATACAAAATAATATACAGCACAGGGGTGAATGATACGTAGAGTTTAGACAATAATCGGTTCTCTCTGCCTACCCCGCTAGGGAAGTGGCGTGAAGTTTAGTTAGTTAGACAATTATCCACTTTTTTATGACAGATGGTTTATTTATATTTACTAAATAGCAAATCATTAATTAATGTCATGAATGTTAGTTAGTTGGGCATTTGTTTTACGCACTTAGCCTCATAAGTGGGCCATTGTGCGTAAATGGTCACTGTACGACTACAGCGATCATTCAAACCACTTTAATGTCATGAATACTTTTATAATTAAGAATTCAAAGACGTGCTACTATATTTATACACATGTTAATCCTAGTGTATTAAATATATTTTCTCAAGTAAATCGAGTTAATTACTATTTGCGTATTATAAAGGTGCCATCTTTATTTGTAAAATCTATTGATCAGTATCAATAGACTTCTATCCAAAGTTTGATTTATGAATACGCTCACTCAGGATATATCGACTATATCATAAAGCAATGACCAATATGGCTCCACTACTTAGCCAATTCCGACAATTACGACAAATACCAAAAGCGCAAATGTCATGAATCCACATACAATAGCAACCGGTTGATAGCAATTTAAAATCCACTACTTAATTGGGACCGGACACATCGATTGGCTACGCAGAAATTCTAAGCGAATGCAATAAAAAGAAAGTGAAGACTCATGACCCTACCACAATAAAAACTGCATGAAACCATCCTGGCTAAAATTGTAGTGTCGACGCACTCGGGCACTCGCATGACCTTAAAAAACTTCAAACTGAAAATCATCTCAACTACAAACTACATAAAGCACAATTTCCTCCGACACGAGAAAATCCGAGCAGTCCTTTCAGAAACAAACTAACATCGCCATTCAACATTAACCAGTCCATCAACAGACGTAAAATAATTCGCGCTCCAAGCAAATTGCAACTTTAAACCGCCCTCGATGAATTGAATTTGGAATGGCGCATCAAGAATGCAAGCACAGGAGCCGCTGGAGTCTGGATAATGCCCTTTGTGGGTTCGCAATTTTTCGAATTTCGACTTATTGACTTTTGCGATACCGTTCATATTTCTTTGCATTACTCGCTTAACATAAAAGTGAAACGGCGTAATAGGCTGTGGGGTTGTTATTGTGAATTGGGTTTAAAGTGTTTAAGCATAGAGTTGGTTTTTAGTTGTGGTGGTGAGTGGATGTGGTAGGCTGGTGTCGTGACATTGCATTCCAGTCGATGCGAATGACTGCTGACGAGCAGACAAGGGCATCACTTGCTACGCTCGGGGCATCGCCAGCGCCTATTGGTTTGAACTTGTGCCGTGATGAATGATGGATGGACTGGTATTTACGTGATCACGATCAAGTCGAGTTGGTTCACCCTAGTTAGTCAGAATAATGTGCAATTGTTTTGATTGGCTACTTTATTGTCAACTTCATTGATATTAGGCACAATGTGCTTGTCAGGTCTCAACCTAAGTGAAATCCTTTGTACAATTTGTTTGTCAAGCTGAGGTCGAGAATTATATATTTTTGGTCTCTCACCAGTTTTTGATCTAGTTAAATCTGGTCTCGAACAATGATTTCAGTTCCATGTTGGTCTGGGACTTAAAAATTATGTGCCAACTGTGTTCCTTGCTGACCATGTTGTAAAAGGCGTCTCATGGTATATGGGGTTTGTCACTTGTCACTACTTTTTCACAATTTTTCCATCTAACCCAGCCCAGTTTTAATTTTGGCTGAAGTGTTTTAAGAGGCCCGCTGCTCCTTTGACTCTACCTACCCCTTCGGAGATTATGGGTGTAATCATATGTTATGTATGTAAAATAATACCTTTCTAATTATATTATCTAACACATTGATAAATAACTTAACACAAAGGAATAATACCGGGCACAGCACTCAGGGTGTTTAAAACCTTTCCATACAAATTATTGCCAATCACAATCAAATTTCTATAAAGATCGTCAAGTATCATTGGTACCAAGTTCCATTTACAAAAGAAACATTTCAAAGTTCATACCGAAAATGGGAAACTGTCAAAGTAAACGAAAATTCCCATTGAAAATAACTCTGAATAACCAATCAGATTCATTTTAACTTGCGCAAATTATAAACTTCTTCATTTCACTTCAAATTCTTAGGTGGCCAGGGCTGTGCTCAGTTCAGTTAATTACAGAAGTAATTAGGTTTGCTTATTAAATAGGTATAGAATGACCATTATATGTATTTTTAGTTGAATAGTGTAAAGAGCTTATTTCTCCTTAGGGTTTATTCCCCAATTTGTGGAGGTGATATATATATGAATGTAAAATGAACATTTTTGTTTAAAATTTCATAGACACACAGTTTTAAGAAGTTTTATTGGACTATCGTAAACGATTTAAATTATGACTTAAAGCTCATCGTCATCTTTATATCGTTATTTCTCTTTCCTAGACAAATTATATTAGATATTTTGAGTCAATGTAAAAAATATTGAAACGACTATTACTTCACCTTCGTACCTGAAAGAGGACCAGAATTGGATTATGGCTACACATTCATAGTGATTTGAATTAAAACTACGAAGTATTCCTTAACAGATTAAGTATAAAATACTAATTGTTTAATTTATGTTTTAACTTTTAATGTACCAAAAATATTGTACATTGTATAAAAAAAAATTAAAGAAACAAAATATCCCGTCTTGCAAATTCGATCGCTGCAAAAAGATTTCGTTCTCGATAGCGAGCAGCTTCTGCAAATCCCCTGAGTGCAGCCCTGGCGCCTGCATACCCACGTCCCTGATGGCTCATTGAGGATTCACTCCCAGATGGAGACGAGCCAACTCTAACGGAATTTCGTATGTAAGTGGCCACTTTAAAATGAACCGTCTCGTCTGTTACACTTAACGTAATTTAGTGTCTACGGCGACTGGTCCTTCGAGTATGATGTCTGGTTTACGAGGAAAGAGTCTTGATGGAGTGCTTTTTGATTTGGTGTAATATGATTTAATAATGGATTACTCTGAATGTTTGCGCTAGGTTTTATTTTTAATCTTGTATTTAGAAAAAAAAATGTGAACAATATCCTCTTGAGGACAGCTATAGATTTAATCAAATGACGTTGACAGACGTATTCCGAGCAAATTTCACGATAAAATAATTACTGAGTTCCTTCCAATGACGTTGTACACAGTCAAATTAGTTCGAAAATGATAAAATTATTCCGAAAATTGTATATTCAGAATATTTTTTTAGCAAAGCGTTCGTGTTTTCGTGCCTATACCTATAGCTAATCGGCATTAGTATATTTCTTAACCTTAGCGCAGATCTATAAACGTTACTTATTTGTTCATAAATGAAATACATGACAAAGAGTAGCATTATCATCTACTTTGAACAGATGCTAGCTAACTTAGGTAGTCGGACTGGCGGCCAAGGATCATAGTTAGTTTCGCTATCCCTGATCTAGGACAACACTGGATCGACATATCAATTCCCAACAGTGCGCTGGGCGTAACGTCTTCCCAATTAGAGACAGTTCACACGGAATAGTTCTCTTTGTGGGACAATGGCTCTTCAGCGGGAGGTGTTCAGGGATTCCTGCGGTTTGCATATTAATAGTTCAATCTTAGATCTGCGCTGTGACCGGCTATCCGTCGTGTAGTGTCACTGGGATAGTCGCGTTAATGTTTCAGCATTCTGCAGGCTAGGAACGGATTCGGTAATATGTAGTTCGTTTCTACACTAGCTGGTTGGTATGAATTCAGCATCAGTTGGTACGTCATTTGTTCATCTTACATTTCCTTTAACCATATGATATGATTAGGTAAACTTATAGTTACTTAATATCTAGACAAGATTATCAGTGTTTCAAATTGTCTTATTCCTTTGTCGAAGGGATACAATGGTCAGATAGTAACTTATACAATGTTACAAAGTAATGAGATTTAATCGAAAAATAAACGCGTATATATAAATACTATATTAGCTTCATTTATTTTAAAGGGTACCAAAATAACAAATTTAAGACACAATTTATTAGTATTTTTATATCCTTTTCTCTTGACAAGCCAAAAATCTTGTAAATTTAGTTTCACTACCATTCAAAGGTAATAAAATGAGAAACGAGCGCACCAGCATTAAGAAAAAGATACAAAATATCACAAAGTCACGACGAAACGCTCTCAAAATGCCATTGGGTGAAAATGGAATTAATCTGACGCGTAATACGATAATGGAACTGAGAGCAAAAATATATAGTTCTATTTTTGCCTTTAATGTCACGTATTATTAGACTTTCCAATAAAATTAAATATGAATTTGACTGGCGAAATTATTATTTAATCTTTTCCTATAATCTTACGATGCCTCTCTTTAAAACTGTACCTTATTTCGTTGCGTGATGTGATATTGAAGATGATATGATATGTTTATACACACGGAACAAATATTAAGTGGAAGTGCCAAGTGGGCGTGGCATTGAAGCCAACCAATTGTGCGTGATAACGCAGAATTTATTGTCAATAGTGCCATATAAATCTATACCTTATCTGTATTTAATTAAGAATAGTAATTGTTCCAAAATACAAGCAATGCCATCTATGATCGAGAAGAAAAAATATTTTAATTTTAATATAACACTAATGTTTGAACTTAGGTTACGAAAGGTCTTAACTACTTTTTTAGAGGTATAGTAAATTATACCGTTTTTCAAAAGAATTAAAGTATGTTTTCTGTTATAGGACAAGTAAGATAACCTGATTGACTGAAATAAGAACGACCATTCAGCTCATTGCTTATATGTAGTGTAGTATGTACTACACTACATATAAGCACACATACGCCACTTGTCACATGATATGTGGCGTATGTGTGAGTGTGGCTTCATCGGTTCTCATACTAATTTCCATTTCTACTAGCTTTTTCTTTTCTGTGGTACAAGTATGAATTGGGTAGCTCAGTGGTAAATAAACATCCATCCTCACTTATCATAATTTGAGAGGCTGGTTGGTGGACAAGTTGGATATCCTGGCGGTATTAAAGAATGCAAATTCGAATTGCCTCTCCAAGAGCAAATGCTTCTTGTAATCATCTGTACTTAAATTACGGATGTTTAATATTGTATTTTATTATGCCCATCCCTATCCTATATAGGTTTCCTAAATAGTACAATCGTAGTATACATCTATAGAATTTATTAAATGCTGACTTAAAATTGCATATTGGCATTAATAAGTTTCAAGCCCTTGCTATGAAGTTAACAGCTAATCTCACTTCCTCAGGGTCTAACCCAAAGTCATTAACGAGAGTGTGACTCGAACGCCCATTGGATTCGATACCGACAGCAATTAGTCGACTAGATTGCGGCTCGAACATTACCATTGCGGTGGCGCGCCCGCCCGGAAAATGCGTCTGTTTGCCGACAAGCAATGTAGTTGAAACTGTTGATGTATTTTTTATAAAATGACTAAGCCCAAGGCAGCTCAAAATTTGAGCCCTAATGTCATTTATCATTATAGATACATAGGCTATTTTAAATTCCGGAAAAAATATAGATTCCACAGAACACATGTCAAGAGTTTTTGTAACCTTTGCAACGGAAATAGCGAGCTCTTTAAATTAATGACTTTAAAATGCACAGCAACAATGTCCTGCAATTTTGATTGTTGCCAATAAAAAAAATTGTGGGGCTGCAATAATACAGGCGAGCATAGAATTTGTATGGCTCTGATATAAGGACATCAGAGCTTTTTAAGGTATACTGGACGACAAAAGGGGGTATTAGGAGGAGGTGATGCAAAGCAACTGCATGTAGGATATTCCATAGGACTCCCATAGTTCAGTTTATTAATCTTAAACTAGTACTCATGGAATACAAATGATTGGTGTGTAGTGTAAAGGCCATTAAGATTTTCTTTCATCCATCGTTTGCTGTGAAATAAAATACTTGTAGAATGAGTTCTCTCTGCCTACCCCGCTAGGGAATTGGCATGAAGATAATTAGTTAGTTAGAATTGTCGCTTTTTATATATTATAAATAAAGTAGAACATACATATATAGTTTCATATAAGCTAATGTTCCAAGTTTATTTCCGCTCATTTAGTAGGTACATAGTAAATCCAACGTACATCCTTTCACGCCGCCATCTTGGTCGGCCATATTGGTTCGGCTGAGCGAACCCGCCACCCGCTGCGGAAGGAAGCAGAGATCGGGCAACTTGCTCGAATTCATGGTAGGGCTGTTCGGAGCTGGTAAATATCGAGTGACTGTCACTGTAATATATGGATTACGGCTTTTTACGGTAGTTTGACTGAACGTTGTCAATGGAGCTACGTCGTCGGGGATTGCATTCGTGACGGTATATATGTAGACACAAATTAGATACATATTTCTAAATAAATAAATAATTTTTCATCTGGGCAAACGTAATTTTCTTTATTTTTGGCTGAATGGGGTTAAAGCGGCTTATCGCTACTTTAAATCTCCCTCTTCGGGGTGTGATGGCGTAATAGTATGTAATAATAAAGTGTTTAATTTTAAATATATTTGATGCAGATGCATAAAGTATATAGTGTTTTTAGCAGCAACATTAATAACTTAAAAATACAATAAATTAATTATAATAATATATATAAGTTTAGGTCTTATAAAGTAAATCAACTATAAATTACCACACTTCTTTTTTTTTTTATAAATTAATCATCTAAGTCACCTTTAAGTGACACTAAGAACACGTATAAAGTATTATTGTGACCAAATTACACGCAATAAATTATTGCCGGCATTTAAGACTATCATTTGTGTCAAATTAATTGCTGGAGATTGTTGTTAATGATGTTTATCGTTCGGATGTGGTTGAGTGAACTTTAGAGGTTACACCTACAAGTTCATTCGCCTAAACTTAGCTACTGTAACATTGATAGCTGAGTTTTTACAATAGTCGACTGGATACTGCTGGTAATTACAGTGAGGCATCTTTGCTTTGAAATAAGAAATATTTCAATGTGGTAAGGATTATGACGCAGTTTGTCCTATTCGCTTTTCGTCACGAATTCCGAAAAGGGTCCCATTCGCATTTGGTCTCATACTCCGGGAGAGAAACATAGTTTTTTTAAGCAGTAGAATATCCATGCTTAAGATTGCTAATATAAGAGAAAAAATAAAAGGAAATATGCTGCCCCTTTGACTCTGCCTACCCCTTTGGGGATTATGGCCGTGATGTTATGTATGTATGTATTAAGAAACATATCAGATTTAAAAAAAATAATCTAGTGAATCGTTTTCAGTCGTTAATTTTGGTGATACTCCTCGTAGATAGATAATCTATTTTACAAACTTTTGAAGTTTGTAGCAAATTAACCTGCGCTGTATAGTTTTGATTTTCAAAATAACACACTTGGAGGTCTCTTTTGCCTACTCTTTATGTTGATTTGTATTAATTAATAATTAACTAATTTTACTTTTATTTTTTAAACTCTCCAAACTGACACCCCAATTCCCTAGTTCCAAACAAAGCTTATGCTTGTACGTTGGATACTAGGTGGATATACATACTTAAATACGTTTTATAAACACCCATGACTCGAGTCCAACCATATTCATCACACGAAACATTTGCCCTTAGCGGTTAGTTGGTTTCGTGGCCAGGGTCTCTGACCACTCGACGACTGGGCCACTCAGTCATTTGGGGGGCTTTAATATGTAGTGAAGCTATGAACAAACATTAGGTAGTTACTTCACTGTTCATTTTTTCACTGCGAATTCAGTACAACATTAAGAGCATTCAGTATCATTATAAAAGTCATTGACTTTATGTCATTCATTTCACATATACAATAGCGCTAATTGGACCGTAGGATCGAAATGTTGCTAATTATAGTATACAAATTCTTAATGGTGTGAATACCTATTTTTGTAAATGTATTGATACTGTACTGATACTGTAAACGTCGTCCTAGTAAATGAGTTCTACGTACTTCTTATTATTAAAAAAAATGCATTTTTTATATATAAGACTATTAGTCGGGTTTAGGGAATCCGCAAAGAAAACTTCTTATGTTGCACTGAAATATCAGAGATTTATTTAAAACACATATATTTACATTTCAGAAATAAAATTAAATCCTTGAGACGAACAAAACATTTACCTGAAATATCAGAGAAACGACATTTAAAGTTTTTACTATGGTTGTCGAATCCTCGTAATATATCAAAATAAGTTATAGAATATAATTGTAACTTCACATATAATTTTATATTGTCACCATTTGCATTACCACACAATGTTTTTCTAAAACTGACAAGCGTCTATCAAATAACCACATAGGCTAAGGCAAAAAGAGATCCTATTTGTCTTACATATATAAAATATATTTTTCAAATTAATTATATATGTATATATAGTGAGCTAACTATTTTGAAAGGAAATTGCGTCTTCTAAACTCTGACTATTCGAAGGGGATATAATCGTTTGTATTCATTAAGTTGTACTAATTTTAATAGTAGCTTACTAATCTTTGTTAAGTACGTGCTTAAACAATTTAAAAGGTACATGTACTCGTAAAATAAAGTTCTTTATTAACTACGATCTAATAACTCCAATACTAGTTCGATTAATTTACTGAGAAAATATCACTTCCCAAATACTACGTGACAGATTATCACGTGATTTCGCACCGTCCCATCCCTATTCCGTTGTAACGATATGGGGTGGAGACACGTTTCAGTTGATGGTTTATTAGATTTCCTTGCGGAATGCCGATTTTATCTTTAGTGCCTCATTGACAGCGTGATGACGCGACTAGCTATGCAATGTACGACAGTAATATTATTTTGTTTGTGCCATTTGGTGTTATTAGTTGTGCGAGATGCTATGCTGGTATGTCAGTTACGTCACTTTTTCTCTATACTAATATCTTGCTGGTTAAGGAATGATCCACTTGATATATAATAAGGTCTAATCGAATGATGGAGATGTTGAGATTTTTTTACGCCGTTTATTTTAGAAACAGTTTTATAGATCACTTGATGGGCCCGCGGTTTCACCCGCGTTTTGGGTTAATTTTATAAATCCTTCCTCGATAAATGGGCTATCTAACACTGAAATAGTTTTTCGAATCAGACTAGTTTCCTTATTTAGAATGTAGTCAAAGGCGTCTAGTGATGCATTGGTCATTAGCCAGCCATTTATCACTATTTTTTTAATTTCCATCCAACCCTTCTCAAATTATATTTATTGACTAAAAGTTGTAAAATTTTCTTGCATTGCAGACTTGCAGTAATACTAAGTATGTATGAAAGCTTAGAAAATAAAGTAATATTAGATTCAGTAGAAGGTAGTTTGCCTGAATTTATATTTGATCTATTTTTATACCCATGTTTTATTTCACTGAACAGGTGTGAAATGATGTGTTGACTTTCCAATTCATCGGCTTTAAATTTACTGATAAATCTAGAATCGCTTATTCAATCGTATTCTGAATATAGACGAGTTATTAACACGGAGATGTGCGAACATTCGTACAGACTATGACGTGTTTAATAGTATTTATGACTCAGTGCACTGCTCAGTAGATGTGAATGAACGCTGTGCAGTCAGGTCTAATTGCTTAAGACAATATGTGCGTTGGGTATTTGTGTTGTCTTCCCACAGTAGTAACAATGTTTGTCTACTATACGCTGTGTGTGTCGACATGTTCCACATAGGATTTGATGAAGCAAAGGCTAGTCAGCCCTATCACAAGTTTTCACTTAATCAATCTTGAAAACTGAATTTGATAATGTCAACCTTCAGTTTGATAATTTCAACCTTTTAATTACTGAAGGGTTGAAATCATCAAGATTGATATTTTCAATCCTTCAGTAATTAATAAATAAGTGGCTATTTTGTAAGTTGCTAAATAGCTACTTTTCAACCCTTCAGTAAGTTAGTAGTAGCTTACGAGATTGCTAGGTACTATTTATATTATTATTTTATTACTGAAGGGTTAAAATCTTTCGAAGTGTTTTTTAGTTGCATCATTTAATGAGGCAACAGGCATACGGTCTGTCTGATGGTATGCGCTCATTGTAGCCTATAGATTTTTTAACATCTCATGTGCAACGATTGCTAAGTGTCATCGTGAGTTTTTTTGAAGAACTTCATGCTGTAGTTACTATGGAAAACTTGGGGTGGAGGCTCATTATCACAGCTTGAGCGTATATTGGAGAAAAATCCATTATATACCGCCTACTTAAGTACATAAATAAACAAAGCAATTTCCGCGATCTCCTATCAACATAATGCGACCTAATTTTTTATCGTTCACCAAAATTAAATTTTGCTCCGATATTCCCAAATCCAAAAAAACAATACCTCTTCCAATACATTAGCGTGCAGGAAATGGCTAGAGGGGCCAGCCCGGTCTTCGGCAAACATGAAAGGATTCGTATTTAATCAATTAAGCGAAATATCCTCGGTACGATACGGCGTCCGCACTCTAAAACCTAAAACGATTGGCATGAGCACCACATCACGGGGAGCGAGGAACGGTGTAAGGGCAAAGCGAATAGCGATTTAGAAAAAGAACGACGAACTAAGCATCAATGTACAGTAAAAAAATCTGGTTTGATATGCGCCTTGGAAATCCAATAAAAACAATGCGTATATAAAAATATAATGAGAGGGTCACTACCGCATGCGCCATCGAGCTTGTCAAATAGGTAAACTTCATGCCACATCGCTAGCGGGGTAGGCAGAGATACCCGAATATACTAACTCATTGTAAGTACCTAATATTATTTTTATTCTATTTCATTCTAAATGTAACTAATACTTATTTAATATCAGACTACATCACACACATTGATCTAACTCCTAGGTAAGTATCTTAAACACTTGTGTTACGGGTATCAGAATCAACAGTGGTATTACAAATATATGCTTAAATAAAAATATTGGATATTAACACCCAGTAATTCATCACACGAATGTTTTGGGGCAGGGTCACTTACTACCGAATGCTCCATCGAGCCAGTCAACTTATTTATTAGTTAACTTTCGTATTCGTGGTCAAAAAATTGTATTGCCTTCGTTCTAAAGGCTTCATTTAACCTAAAAATCTCACCCGTTCACTCCTTCACCTTGGCCCAAACACTTGGAGGCAAGAGAAGCTCTTGGACCTACAAGATTGCTTTTGAAGAGCCATTACCCGGTGTTCACCAAAATGTGGGGGCTTTATTAACCTTTGCTTTATTTTTACGTTTATTGTGGTGTAGCCTTCTTGAGAAACCATTGGGGTTAAAATTGGGCGTATTTGTGTTCGGTGCCACTTGCCGTGTCAAGATTTGCGGAGGAGAATGTTATAGGAACATACATAAATGTCTTTATAATTCAAGTATTATTTTTTGAATGATATAAAGATATCTATATGTTATCTAGGTACATACATGTAGATTCCACATAATTTTAAATGATTGGTGTTCGAATCGTTCCATTTTTGTGATCCGGAGGAGAAGTAATCGGAATAAAATATCTCTTTGACTTTATTTTTGTTTCCTTTGTGGAATAGTATTCGGAATAAGATTACTCTTTGGCTTCTAAAGAATATGTTGTTCAAATTCGGATATTTGTGCTACAGAAGCTAGACAGCGGAAAGACATAACGAATTGCGTTCACAAAAAAAATGTCTCGATAGAAAATTATATTATTTCTTACAAGAACATTTGCCGTTAGTGCGATTGGAATCCGCAACCTGGTATTGTAAAAATCTACCACTAGACCACTAGATAAGTCCATCTAATATTGTCCGGATATTGTATGTAGTTAAATATTTACTTTCGATGCTCCCTGTACAAGGAAAAGGCGTGGCTATAAGGAATGTAATAAGAATGCCATTGACATATTGATAACACGTTAATATGGAATTATATGATGGGACAATATTATATCTATGTTGTGTCTTGGATATGAGCGGTGGTAGCTCAATGGTGAGGACACGCGCCTCATAACTGAAGGGTGCAGGTACCTCTGATTTTTTTAAATATATGTACGTATTTTTACCACTAGCGGCGGTGAGGGAAACTTCGTGATACATACATACATACATACATACATACATACATACATACATACATAACATCATGATACATAACTTCGTGATGAAACCTGTAAATTCAAACAACTTTGATTTGTAACCACGATCCAAATCAAATTTTCTAGTTCCCCTATCGAAGTTACGAAGGTCAGATCGGCAGTCGCTTTGATGTAATTACTAGACTCGCTAAATCCTGGATCATGGTCTAAGCGGATCACGTCTAAGCACTGGACATAACGCTAGGAAGATGAAGATGATTATTTTTATTTTTTGGCTGAATGTGGTTAAGGGGCTAGCTGCCCTTTTGACTCTGTCTACCCCTTAGGGGATTACGGGCATGAAGATATGTATGTATGTAGATTTATGTACTGGATTAATGTATCAATTGAGACATTCATTTGGTGGTTTCACTGGTGGTTTATTTCACATTTTTAAATGTGTGTTATTGTCGAAGTTACAACTAGTGTTTCTGGTAATGAAATACCAATTAATGCCACAATACATGCAAAGAAAAGCACACCGGAATTCAGGTTCGTAATTTCAAACGATTGGTCTTTGCCCAGCAGTGGGATTTAAATGGCTAAATAAAAAAATATAAAAAAAATTCAACGATAACTTCTACTGTTCTTAAAAAAATATTAAAACCGAAATGAAATATTAATAACTAACTAAACTTCACGCCACTTCCCTAGCGGGGTAGGCAGAGAGAACCGAACGCCATATGGCACCTTTATCCTATATCCTTACACACTTCACTCGCCTCTTCAACATTCATGATCCTTTTCATACAAGCTCTACGGTTTTTATGACTCTGTTAATACACGACTAATTTGGTCGTGGTAGGTGAGCCTGGGCCTTCCGCGGCTCCTAGATCCTTCCACTTTGGCATTGTTTGTTTGATCTGTTTAGTCAATCTTTCGTCATCCATTCTTTCCACATGTCCGAACCACCAGAGCATAGGAGCATGAAACATAATAAGCACTATTATTATTCGCCGAAAAAAAAACACTTTTAATACAATTCTCGTTCAGCCTCTTCAAACATAATAATATTTGTTTCTCAGTACTTCACAAGCGTTGAAGCAGACGGGTCGGAAGCAATATCGGTATCAATTATTAATACTGTAAATACAAAAGATCAAGGGCTTCGACGCGTCCTCGGTGCTTTTTCAATAAGAATTCAATTAATTTTCGATTATGCCATTGAACTTCTATTATGTCTGCAAAATTTCGACGATTTATTCGAGTTTCGCAACTGGGGCTAGAGCGGGCTTTTCGAGTTCTGCTCTGATTTATTTTCTTCACTCGTAATCCGCCCTGAATTCGTGCGTTGTGTATTTATTTATTTTTTCTAGCTAAGCAATGGACAGAAATCGCGATAACATTCTTAGATAGGTTCAGACAAATAGATGAAATGATGCATTCAAGTATTTGTCTATGTCAGTTATTGTCTTCGTGTTTATAATTTTAAGATCTAATTTATGATCACGAAAGTATGCATAATCTTAAATTCTAATTAGACCTGAAACGATTTAGCTACATTTTTGTTACCCTCGTGCGATATTTTATAAGATTCGATCCAACAAATTAAACAAAATTTTTGTAGACAATTTTTTCGACAGGCCCGTTGGTCGAGTGGTCAGAGACCCTGGCCACGAAACCAAGGGTTCGAATCCCGCAAGGGGCAAATGTTTCGTGTGATGAACATGGACATTTGTACTCGAGTCATGGATGTTTAACTAACTAACTAACTAAACTTCACGCCACTTCCCTAGCGGGGTAGGCAGAGAGAACCGAACGCCATATGGCACGATCCTTACACACCTCACTCGCCTCTTCAACAGTCATAATCCTTTTCATACAAGCTCTACGATTTTTATGACTCCTAACATCACCTTCTTTTAATACACGACCAATCTGGTCGTGGTAGGTGAGCCTGGGCCTTCCGCGGCTCCTACATCCTTCCACATTCGCATTGTATATCTGTTTAGTCAATCTTTTGTCATCCATTCTTTCCACATGTCCGAACCACCGGAGCATGCCTCTTCGTACCTTTACTCCGACGCTGTCCTTCAGACCAAGTCTCTTTCTTACATCATCATTCCGAACGCAGTCTGTGAGCGATACACCGCAGATTTTCCGCAGCGCACGCATCTCGACCGCGTTTATTCTACTTTCATGCTCTTTCTGCCATACCCAACTCTCGCTTCCATATGTTAGCGTAGGGATCAGCACCGCATTGTGTATGGCGAGCTGGGCCTTCTGGCTTAAGATTTTGCTGCCTAAAAGTTTTCCTAACGCTCCATTCACCCTATTCCCTGCATTCACTCTTCTTTCTATATCAGCGGAGTACCTTCCATCTCTACGGATGTTTATAAACGTATTTATTTTAAGTATGTCTTTCCGTTCGCCTAGTATCCATAGTGCAAGCATAAGCTTAGTATGGAACTAGGGAAATGGTGTGTCAGTCTGGAGAATTTATTAATTAATTAATTTATTTACTTATTTATCAAGATTTCTTCCCCCAAATCGCTCAATAAATCGCCCCACTACAAACAGGCTAGTGTTGGGCTCCCCATTCCCCAATCCTCCATTACAAGTGTTTGACCCCAATTAGTTTCGTCGTTTTACCATCTTTTGGTCGTAAGTATCCCTAAAGTACCCGTAAACCGTTTAGTAGGCAATCCTTATCCCTAAGGGTGACGTCAAACGTCTCGATTCTTTATCTTTTATTTCCACGTCGGTGGCTATGTACCGGACTAGGGATCGGAATGCTGGATCCGGCTAGGTCCAGCACAATTTTAGCTATGCTAGATCTAGCGACATTTGCTGGTTCAATGCCGCTGGATTTCAATCCCTACTAGAGATTGGAATGCTGGATCAAACAATCCAGCTGGGTCTAGTACAATTTTGGCTCAGCTAGATCCAGCTCATGACGCTGGGAAAAATGCCGTTGGATTGCAATCCCTAACCGGGACGCGTCTGCGGTGTCCTCTTAGGTAGATAGTTAATTAAAAATAGCTGATGTAGCAAATAATGATAAATTGATCAACCCTTAGTTTTTTAGTTAATACTAATACATGGAAAAAGTTTTTAATTATGAATTTGATTTTAGGCGGATTCAAATCAATGTTACTGCTTTTCATAAAATAACATCACACCCATTATCCCCGAAGGGGTAGGCAGATTCAAAGAGGCAGCAGGCCCCTTTAACCACATTTAGCCAAAAATAAAATTGGGCTGGGTTACATCGAAAATTGTGAAAAAGTAGTGACAAGTGGCTAGCTTGTCGCCCACACAATCACATATCCAAAACCCGATACACCATTAGTCGTCTTCTACGACAACGACATGCTAGGCAAGAAGCACAGTTGGCACATTCTTTTTAAGTCCCAGACCAACATGGAAAAATGGGCTAAGTTAAATTAAAATTCATTTAGAAATCATTTTTGCTTCGCAGTGCATAGTCGAGTAATTAGCTAGTGATAATGAAATAAACACCGACAATGTTTCAATATGATTACCGATGCAAATATTAGCATATTTACTACCATGTGAAAACTCACGTTAGCATACGAGATTTCTTTTGTAAATATTAAAAGACACAACTGTTTTTTTTTTATATAGCAGACGTGTCCTGATTTTTACTCGCTATTTTATAAATCGAATTAATCGGGAATGTACATCGGAAAGTATTCATAATGCTTCTGAATTCCTACTTTTTGAAGATGAGGAATGCTCAGCAATCCTTAGCCTACAATAGCCCAAATATCTTCAGAGATTTCCTTTTAATTAAAGTGTTCTCAAGATCTGAGGGAAAGGGTGCGGTGGATTGAAAAAGTAGTGGGTCGGCCCTTAATGAGTCTAGTTGTGGTCTGAGTTTTGTAGTGGCTACGGTGCTAGATAATCTTTTGATGTCAAAGAATATTGCCGCTCGTAGGCACTTTGGGGAATTTAATCAGAGATGTATTTTGGCCTGTTGAGGATCTGGGAAGGGCTAATTCCACCTTCAAGAGGTATGCAAGGATGTCATTTGATGTGAAGATACGAAGCGGGTCGGGCTTGATTACTTGCATAAGTTTAAGAACATACTAATTAATAGTGGAAGTACTTTCGAGTTAGTATACTTAACGGCGAGAATAGCTTTGTCATCGCATTGTGGAATAACAGTTGTAGTGTCTACAAGTCTCTCAACGTCTGTTGAACCTCTTATCAGTATTTTTTGTCTTAATTCACACATGTACATATGTATAAAATGAAAGATTATGCCTATTTCGGAGATACAAGAACGTATGCCGGCTTTAAAACTTCAAGTAATATAAAAAAAAATGCTGTTCATTATAATAGTACTGGTTTCATTAATTTAACAATCCTAGCAAATTTAACATAATAGAATATGAAAATCGGCTTTATAACTTTAGCATAGACTTTACTTAAACTACAATTAATTCTGAATTTCCAAGTATTAAGCACAATAAACGTTACTAGCTCTATGACTTGTGGTCTTTAGTTAAACGTAAACCAACCCTTTTAATGTCAATATCAAATGTGGCTGGGGCTTTGTCAGACTTTTATTAGTATGCCCCATATTGGTCTAGGACTAAAAAAAGAATGTGCCAACTGTAGTTCTTGCCTAGCATGTCGTAAAAGGCGACTAATAGTATATCGGGTTTAGGTATGTGATTGTATAGGCGACAAGCTAGCCACTTGTCACTACTTTTTCACAATTTTCCATCTAACCCAGCCCAGTTTTATTTTTAGCTAAATGTGTTTAAAGAGACCAGCTGCCCCTTTGACTCTACTTAACCTTTCGGGGATTATGGGCATGATTTGGTGTTATGTTATTATATACCTTTTCTTGGATGGGTTATTTTTTGTCGTATATGTCTTATATATAAACTAGATTGTATATATAAAAATTCAAATTCAAAATGTCTTTGTGTTCATTAAATTGTTAAGTTACAAAATCTTCAAAGCAATATGAATAATGTCACCAGTTTAGAAAGTTGATTTTATCGAGAAGATACCGCAAATAATCTTGTAAAGAATATAGTTAAAACCCTTTATTAAAAGGTATTATTCTATATATATGTTGAGACTGGCCCGTTGGTCGAGTGGTCAGTGACCCTGGCTACGAAACCAAGGGTCGCGGGTTCGAATCCCGCTAGGGGCAAATCTTTCGTGTGATGAACATGGACATTTGTACTCGAGTCATGGATGTTTATAAACGTATTTAAGTATGTCTATCCGTTCGCCTAGTATCCATAGTACAAGCATAAGCTTAGTTTGGAACTAGGGAATTGGTGTGTCAGTCTGGATAATTTATGTATTTATTTATGTATTGCAGTCTATTATTAATATTACATTGTAATATTATTTTGCCATAAAAAAAAACAAAAATGAATTTTAAGTGTGAAGCACTTCTTAATAACATTGCCTAAGAGAAGACAAAAAATAATTCCCAGAACAAGATATCAGGATAGCGAAACAATTATACTGAATTGAGTAGTCCTCCATAAATTTGGGAGGTTTTGACGTAATATTCACTCCTGGGAGGCGGAGGGTTGAAACAAACATTTATTCTCGAAGGGAAATTTGATAGAGATTGAATTTTATTAGGCAATTAAAATTCATAAAAAAAATCAAAGCGCTTTCTTCTACAATTCGTTAAAAGGGTTGTCTGTTTTATTAATTCTTATTTTTGTTGAATTTTCTGGACAGCTGTGATGAATATCTAAATTGCTTTGAAGGTCCACTGTCATGGATTTTTAAAGAATTCGTTCAGATTTTAGGCTCCTTTGCTTTTATAGGGTTATTTCCGGAAAATGTATCTAAGAGAAAAGGCTGTCTTGATATAATTTATTTTTTTACACTATTTTCGTCCTGTTGCCTTCAGTGAGGATTTTTATAGAAACCATATAATACTTCAGGATACAATTTATCTTTATAGCTTTTCCCAGTGGTTCCACTCTCGTAATTCCAACGAATTCTTTTATTTTACAACGAATAAAGTTAATTCCACTTTTAAAATTTTAGTATATAGTAACTTAATCACACTTCAACGGATTAATGAAATTGGGTTATTAAAAAAAAACTTACTTATCGTCTTATTTAATTTTAAAATCTACACGAAAGTAGTCACAGGTAGTACCTACTAACTAACTTGACTTACCAGATTAGGCAAGTAGATTCCTTAAGTGATTCACGTGACAATATCGGTAATGTAATACATAGGTATAACTTGCTTATGGCAGCACGTGATATGGCCAGCTGGTATAATGTTTTTTTTATTGAGGCATAGTTTATGGGGCCTGATAAGAGTAAATTATTCTTCAACGGTCAGAAGGTGGCTTACCTTACGTTAAGACTGATAACATGGCTGACTGACTGATGGGTTAGGAGTCATATATTTCACTAAGCCCGCTATTCCCGTAGAAAAAAAAATTGCCAACGATAAAATAAAAACAAGTAGTGACAAGTGGCTAGCTCGTCACTTATTATCGTTACAAACCAAACAACCAATATACCAATAGTCGCCTTCTACGACTTGCAAGGAACACGGTAGGAACATTATATTTGAGTCCTAAACATAATTTGACTGGCTCGATGGCCCATTCGGTAGTGACCTTGCCCCATGCGCCAATAGTTGTGGGCTCGATTTCCATCCAGGGCAAACATTCTTATGATGAATACTTGTGTTTGTTCTGTCTGGGTATTAATATCCAATATTTAAGTATATATTTGTAATACCACTGTTAATTCTGATATCCGTAACACAAGTGCTTAAGCTACTAACCTTGGAGTCAGATCAATGTGATGTTGTCGGATATTCATTTATTTTATTTATAATGTAATTTTATTTGACACGATAACACAATTCTGCCCTGCGGACCTACATACCTACCCGTCGTTATCAATTCTTCAATGTCAATATTGAAAACAAGTACTTTATTTATACTTTTAATTTCATTGTTTTTTTTATCAGACCTTCGTATCGCAGCCACAGAGCTTGTTTACTTAAATGCACCAGTTAATGCATTCGGTTCAAACTAGGGCATCCCTTGTACTATGAATAATATATGATGATAAAAGAGCGTGTTTAGTGAAGAGTGGTACAAATTGAGAAGCGGGTCATATGCGAAGCCAATTTGTTCAAACCTCGGGCGTGGTGAAAATTATCCTTTTAAACGAATGCATTATGATATTACGAACAGATATGTTTGAATATTACATTGAGGGAACAGCTTCTTAACTTTCGTAATCCTTAAACAGAGAAACCAAACTATCAGTGGAAGATCAAGCTCATCATCATTATCTTCCTAGCGTCCCGTGCTTAGACGGGGTCCGCTTAGACCATGATCCAGGATTTAGCGAGTCTGGTAATTACATTAAAGCGATTGCCGATCTGACCTTCGTAACCCTAAGATAGGGGAACCAGACAATTTTTGGATCATGGTTACAAATCCAAAGTTGTTTGAATTTGCAGGTTTCATCACGATGTTTTCCCTCACCGTCGAGCTGGTGGTATAAATAAGTACATAGACTTGAAAAATCCATAGGTACGTGCCCGGGTTGGAACACGCACTCCTCGGTTAAGAGGTGCGTGTCCTTACCATTGAGCTACCACCGCTATAAGATCAAGCTCATAATTGTATAAAATTTTTCATGGTTTCTTTTATAAACCCTCACCATTAAAATACAGGTAATACCTTCGATATTGAGATCCTTACGAATTCATGTACGTAATCTGAGCCAAAATACGAAGCCCCATTTATAACCACAGAGGTATCATCATTCTATTTAAAAGCTGGCTGTTAAAACTGTTAAAAATAAGTCTATAAGGAGTGCAAATAGACCACCTCATCGCTAAGATCCGTGGGAGAGGGGGATCCATTTCATTTATTGCCATTTAATTTATCTTCTCCTAAACAGAGGATGCGTCGCGTTCTACGACTTTATTTAAAATTGAATGACGTCCCAATTTGTTAGAAAGGCCCTGATTTCATTTGCCAAATTAATGTTTGTTTTTCATCTTTCTAGATTGCGGAATCGTTTTCGAGAAATGGGGCCCTCGTATTTCACACTAAAAAATCAAGACTATTTATGGAAAGGAGATTAGTTTTCCCAATTCAGACTTGTGCTTACTTCGTAACCTAGCAATGTTTTTGGGACAGAATCTAGGAATGATTTTAGGATATCTAACAAGCAAGTCTACATTGACACGTCTATATCTGTCTTTCATAGCTTTTGATAGAGGAAACAGAATTGAGGTTTATTCATACAAAGTCTAAGTATGCAATAAAACAATATAGGGACCGTTCAAGTATTAAGTAACGCAATTTTTGAAGATTTCTGTCCCCCCCTCCCCCCCTGTGTAACGCGCCATAACGTTTTCCTGTAGTTTTCACGTAGTCCTAAAACCCCCGTTACGTTACGTAATACTTAAACGCCCCTATAGCTGCTCAAATTCTTTTCAGTTTTTAATATAAACTTGATTCAAAACCAGCAAAATTCCAGTCTTCCAATTTCAAGATTTTCGATGCACGCTCGCAGTACAGAAAATGTAGGAGTTACTTTGTAATAACGTGAAATGAACCAAAAATGGAATGTGGAACCTTTGTTAAGTGCATAGCATGTTCGTAGCGATTGCCGCAAGGCCAAACAGCAATATTGCGCTTGTAATTTAAATTTGAAAGTCCATTTTCAAACGTTAATTTGTGACTAGCATTATTCCAGTTCAAATGCTTTCCGCAAAATTATATTGCGGGTTTTTTTTTTTAACATGTCCAGCGTTGAGAGTCATCGTTTGGACGATTTGCATAAAGAATTGCAGTCGGCTTGCGGTGTATGCAGATTCGGGTGCGGTGTATAGAAAATTGTGCTGTAACGTGATTGCGAGTAATTATTCTCTCTAGTCTGTGTTGGTTTGCATAAATATGATTGTGGACTAG
Organism: Glyphodes perspectalis; assembly: GCA_951394215.1. NCBI lineage: Eukaryota > Metazoa > Arthropoda > Insecta > Lepidoptera > Crambidae > Glyphodes > Glyphodes perspectalis. The sequence continues at coordinate 8,670,451 of OX596218.1, forward strand.
TCTGAGGGTTAAATTGGAAATTTCAGCGGGGTGGGTGAAATGAGTGTCTGATAATTTTTATCAATGTCACTTTTATTTTTTAAGTATTTTTTTCACTATGAGAAATATTTGCGAGTTCACTGTAAAACTATTGTGTCTACTTTTTTACAATTTTTATTTTAGAGGCAAGGAAAGGAAATCAGATTATTATAATTATTTTATTTTTGACTTAATATTGTTAAAGGGGCCTGCTGCCCCTTTGACTCTGCCTACCCCTTCGGGGATTATGGGCGTGGTGTTTTGTACGTATAGATAATTAACAGTTCAAAAATCAGCTAATAGAAACACAACTAAAATGTTACAAGTGTTGAACATACAAATCAAAGAAACACCTCTCACAAATTAGGTATGTGTTGGCGATTGTGGTAAAAAATAGGAAACTGATATTTTTAATAAGAAAAGTAATGCGTAGATTTATAAATCCAGACGTCGAACTCGTATTAGAACCAGTACGAGGAGTACCTACTGGTTCCAATCCATATAGTCGTTCTTATTCACTGAGCGACTCAGCACAGCACATTCGCTTATCCCAAACCAATCCATGCACATCTTCACACCAAATGTTATTGAAGAGCGTAGGTGCAAAGAGAAAGTGAATGGTGGCTCGACGCGGAAATGGCTAAAAATAAAATTATGCAACTTTTATCACGACGTGCAACGGAACGCGAATTGATGATATCAAGTGACGTCGGGTTCGGATTACCGAGTGGACTGAACAATTATATTGCGAAATTCAATATTATAGGGGCTAGTTATACACAATTTTCCATCTAACCCAGCCCAGATTTTTCTCGGTAGAAGCTACTTTCCGAATCCGGTGGTAAATTTTCATTTTTATTTGTATGTATTATTAATTAGTCCCATGTTGGTCTGGGACTTGGCCTATGTTGATCTGGGACAAAAAAAAAAAGAATGTGCCAACTGTGGTTCTTGCCAAGCATGTCGTAAAAGGCGACTAATGGTTTACGGGCATTTGGGTATGTGACTGAGTAGGCGACGAGCTAGCCACTTGTCACTCCTTTTTCACAGTTTTCATCCAACCCAGCCCACTGTCCCATGTTGGTCTGGGACTTAAAAAGAATATGCCAACTGTGGTTCTTGCCTAGCATGTCGTAAAAGGCGACTAATGGTATATCGGATTATGTGTGTGTGATTGTGTAGGCGACAGGTTAGCCGCTTGTCACTGCTTTTTCACAATTTTCCATCTAACCCAGCCCAGCTTTATTTTCGGCTGAACGTGGTTAGGGGGGCGTGCTGCCCCTTTGACTCTGCCTACCCCTTCGGGGATCATGGGCGTGATGTTATGTTTGTTGGTTTTGTTTTGTTTATTTGTATGTACTGACGATTTATAAGTGCTTATTTGAGCCTACGTAAATAAAGATAATTTTATTTAATTTAATTTAATTTCAGACTTTTTATGGCTGAAGGTGGCTAGCTGCCCTTTTGACTGTGCCTACCCATTCGGGGATTACGGGCGTGATGATTTGTATGTATGTATGTAGTTTTTTTTTTTAGCCTGTTTTGTCCCACTGTAGGGCAAAGGCCTCCTCTAATTTTTTCCACAGCATTCGATTGGTCGCCAGAGTCTGCCAATCTTGGACGTAGACATCTAAATCATCACGCCATCTTTTCTTCGGTCTGCCTCTCTGGCGACGGCCTACTGGCTCCCATCTGGTGACGATTTTAGTCCATCTTTCTGGATACATCCTGCATACGTGACCTGCCCAGTCCCATTTCAGTGTGGCGGATTTTCTACCTACATCTGCAATTCCAGTTTTAGAGCGGATTATGGTATTCCTAACTTTGTCTGTTCTTTTCAGACCTAGAATACTTCGCTCCATAGCCCTTTGGCATATCTTGAGCTTGGACTTTTGATTTTCGGTTAAGGACCAAGTTTGTGCACCGTAAGTTAGGATAGGCAGGATACAAACGTCGATGAGTTTGCGTTTAAGAGACAGAGGAAGGTCACCCTTCATGTACGCTTTCATGGACCAGAAACTTTTCCAGGCGTTATCGATTCGACGGTCGATTTTTTCCCAAGTAGATGTACTCATGGACGTATTGCATCAGCTGCCCATCTACCGTTATCCTACGCTTCGTGCTATTGTTCATACCTTTTGTTTTCGCCCTATTCATCATCAGTCCAACCTCAAGACTTGCCACGCTGAGTTCTTCGAGCATGGTTCACCACTCTGTAGATATGTTGGCAAACAGCACGATGTCGTCAGCAAAACGGAGCTTAGTAAGTTTTGTTCCTCCCACATCGATGCCTTTTGTTGTCCAAGATCTAGCTAGGTTATCAAATATACACTAAAAATACCACAGGTATAATAATAATAATAATAATAACCCCCCCAGGGGATCACCTTGTCGTGGTGGGGGGGCTTACGGAGAGGCTTGCACTATTAACCGCCAATGAATATGCTAAAGATCTTAACACCTTGCGTAAGTAAGAGGTACTAAATGCTAATTTCACCACGGCTACCCTATCCAAACTAACGATCCCAAACCAACCCAATATGGAGAGTAGTAAAAGGAAGTATAATTTACGGCCGCTTCCCGGGGGTTACCGCCGGGGCACACCTGGAGCCGACGCTGGGTGTTTCAGCATGCGAACCGTCGGTGGCGAGGAGCTGAGCAGGCGGGCCCTCGCTGGGCATGTACCCGAAGATACGACAGCCGACAATCATTCAGACCCACTTTCACCATTTTCATCAACTCAAAGCCTATTTCCCTCACCGAATTCATCCTCTAATTCTTTCCAAAGCAGAAACCTATCCCGATCAACCACCGTTTCACCCGTGTCAGTAGATGTTGTGCAAGAAGCAACTGCTTCACAGCCTGCACCCACTACTAGCACAAGAAGTACGCGAAAAAGATGGTCTACAGAAATGAATAAATTCATCTGGCGTACATACTTAACCATCACTAACTTAGAACAAAATACTCAACGTGGCTACTTAGATAGTTTATATGAACAGTTTTCCATAGAGTTCCCAACCATGGGAGTCTCAAAACAACGGATAGGAGATCAGCGCAGGGCAATTATAAATAATAAGCTTTTACCACAACATACGTTAGACGAAATTAGGGCACAAGTTAGTAAGCAATTACAGATTACACCAACACAAAACACATATCAAAACACCGGAACAAGAATGAGGTGGACTCCAGAAATTAACGAGACTCTACTACGAAGTTACTTCGAAGTAACCGAAATGGAAACTAATATGACAGCATACAGACCAAGACTACATGAACATTTCACTCAACAATATCCACACCTCACACACATATCAGAACAAAGAATATCAGATCAGAGAAGAATAATAGTTAAAAGTAAATATGTAACAGAAGAAAGGATCCTACAAATAAAGCTAGAGGTAGAAGAAAAATTAAATAATATACGTACAGAAAAGCCCACAGACTACGCAAGTATAATACAAAGTGACACCCGAAGTAATTCTCTGAATATAATACAACAAAATGACATACAAACAGTACAATACCATACACAAACTAATACCTTAAACACAACGCCCTTTGGCTCAGAAATTAATATCTTAAATACAGCACAACATGATACATGTCATAACTCCCCACAAGTTACACAATTTGACACCCAGCTGAACACTCAGATCTCCTATGACACAAGCAGCCAAGAAGAAAATAACCAAGCAGACGAGACAACTACCACGAACCAGGACGTAATCCTGAATAAATTTAAAGAAGTACTAGAACAATTTACCGACACTGATCCTACTACTAGACCCCGCATACCCAAACAAAAAACATCACGAAAATTTGCTGTAATAGTTGAACACCTAAATAAGCATGTACTTCCAAGATATCTAACAACTGACCAAGATTTTATAGTTTTTCAGACAGTTATATACTCAGCAGCATATACCGCAGCCGTTTGCAATGGATCTAAGATAACTACTGACTTAGCCATTAATACAACACCTAGGCAACCCAATAAACCGAAATGGCAAAGGAGGCTTGAAAATAAAATAGATATGCTAAGATCAGAGATTGGACGGCTATCACAATACATAAACGGCAATAGAAGCCAGAGAGTAGTAACCACGGTAGAACGAGTAAAAGTTAAATATAGTATCCATGCAACATATGAAAACCCTAACACAGAGCTAGAGCATTTTCTTGACACATTAAAACAAAAATTAATTGCAGCGGCCAGTAGATTAAAAAGATACCTCAAATGTACCACTCGAAAACAACAAAATTCTATTTTTAACGCCAATGAAAAACAATTCTACAGAAACTTAAATGGTAATAACACGAACAATAGTAACTCTAACCAGACCAACATTGAAACTCCTACCTCTCACGACCTTCAACAATTTTGGGCTAATATATGGGAGCATCCGGTCGAACACAACTTAGAAAATAATTGGATGAAGAACCTCGACAATTCCCTACGTATTCCAGAAATGGAATTTGAATTCATATCTGCTGAAACGTTTATAGAGATTATCAAACGAACCCATAACTGGAAAGCTCCAGGAACAGATGGTATTCAAAATTACTGGTATAAAAAATTTACCTGCAGTTACCCATATTTGCACAATCATATCAATAATTTTATACTAAATCCCAGTAGCATCCCCGAATACATAACCCAAGGAGTAACATACATGATCCCCAAAAACAGTGACACAAAAAATCCTGCAAACTATAGACCAATTACGTGCCTACAGACGATATACAAAATCCTAACATCCTGTGTAAGTGAAGTAATCTACAAGCACATAGCTGAAAATAACATTATAGCAGAAGAACAGAAGGGATGCAAAAAGTATAGCCAAGGGTGTAAGGAACAGTTAACGATAGATGCAATAGCTATGAAAGAAGCCTTTAGAAAAAGGAAAAGTATTCACACTATGTATATTGACTACCGGAAGGCATTTGACTCCGTCCCGCATAGTTGGCTATTAGAAGTACTTAAGCTCTATAATATTAATTCAACAATTATCAATTTTTTGCAATCTACAATGAACCACTGGCAAACAACTCTAAAAATAAAACAAAACGGGACCTCATTATCTACTGAACCGATTCAAATTCGACGCGGTATCTTCCAAGGAGATGCTTTAAGCCCTCTTTGGTTTTGCTTAGCTCTAAACCCCTTATCTCAATTACTTAAACAGTCAAATCTTGGATATCCCCTTAAATATTACAATAGCCCATATATACTTTCACATCTCATGTATATGGACGATATAAAGCTGTACGCAGTTAGTAAGATGGATCTCTTTAAATTGACAGATATCACCGAGGAATTCTCTAAAGACATCCACATGCAATTCGGTATAGACAAATGTAATATCCATTCAATTCACCGCGGTAAGTTAGAGAAGAACACATACACACTTCAGTCTGGAGACGAGATCACACCAATGGATGAGCACTCTACCTACAAATACCTAGGATTCCATCAAGCAAGACAAATACATCAAAAACGTTCCAAATCTGAACTTAAACAAAAATTTACGCGTAGACTTCATCAAATATTTAAAACTCATCTTAACTCCAGAAACACCATAAAAGCAATAAACACGTATGCCATACCAATATTAACCTATTCTTTTGGGATTATTTCATGGTCGCAATCAGATTTACTTACATTACAGCGCACTGTTAATACAATAATGACAAAACATCGAAAACACCATCCCAAGACTTGTACCCAAAGACTTACACTTCCACGGAGCGAAGGCGGGCGCGGTATTATTGATATTTCAAATCTTCACAACACACAAATATCTTCTCTTAGAAAGTTCTTCCATAGCAAAGCCGAAAATTCACCACTACATCAATCAGTAACAGCAATAGATAGAAAAATTACTCCTCTAAATCTACACAACAGCAGCCCTCAACCCAATGAATCAATCACAGAAAAACACCAGAAATTACACGACTGGTCACTGAAAACTCTTCACGGAAGGCACAAAGCCGATCTCAGCCTACCATTTGTCGACAAAGACAAGTCGAACGCATGGCTGAAGAGAGGTGAGCTTTACCCGGAGACGGAAGCGTTTATGCTGGCTATACAGGACCAGGTTATAGCTACTCGTAACTACCGAAAATATATAACTAAAGAACTGCAATCCGATACCTGCCGCTTCTGCAGCAGTTCCCCCGAAACCATACAGCATGTTACTGGAGCTTGTAAATCATTTGTTCAATCCGACTACAAGTACCGACATGACCAAGTCGCTTCCATAATTCATCAACACTTAGCCTATAAACACCAATTAATTCCAAACAAACTTCCATATTACAAGTATTCACCATCTATCATCCTAGAAAATAGCCAGGTAAAAATATACTGGGATCGGACTATTCTCACAGATAAAACCATACACTACAATAGACCTGACATTACATTATTTGATAAAATCCACAAAACAGTACATTTAATTGATATTGCTATACCCAACACCCATAATCTCCAATCCACTGTATCCGAAAAAATAGCCAAATATAGAGATCTTGCTATAGAATTGAAGACCCAATGGCGCGCACAAAATGTTTACATCATTCCCATAGTTATATCGACCACTGGCGTAGTACCACAAATACTCAACAGAAGCATCGAAGCTCTTCAGATACCACCAGCAGTTATATTTACTCTTCAAAAAGCCACAATTTTGAACACATGTAGAATCACCAGGAAATTCCTCTCATCTGGAGCAACACCCCTACACCCTATTGCGCTTGACTAAGGTCCGCGTAACAGGTTTTATAACCCACTCTGTACTGATAGTGGAGATAACAAAAGTTAAAAAAAATAAATAATAATAATAAATATCCGACTATATTACATAAATTGATCTGACTCCGAGGTCAAGCACTTATGTTACGGATATTAGAATCAACAGTGGTATTACAAATATATACTTAAATATTGAATATTAACACCCAGACACTGAACAAACACAAGTATTCATTATACGACTGTTTGTCCCGGGTGGGAATCGAACCCACAACTCTTGACGCATGGGGCACGGTCACTACCGAATGCGCCATCGAGCCAGTCCAGGATGTATAACTCCTTTAATTAAATCTAAAAGTCGAATTAAATGTTATGATTTCTCATACTTATTTGATAAATAGCTAAGGAGTGGTAGCTCAAAGGTAAGGAATCTGTGTGGTATCTCATACTGGTTCACACCTGGCATGCACGTGTATATTATTTAAATCTATTTCTCATGTGATTGAGAGTTCACCTATATTATTTATATATAGGTGAACGGATAGACATACTTAAATACGTTTATAAACATCCATGACTCGAGTACAAGAGTTCATCACACGAAATATTTGCCCCTAGCGGGATTCGAACCTTGGTTTCGTGGCCAGGGTCTCTAACCACTCGACCAACCTAGGCCAGTCATGATACTTCTAAATAATCTTCTTATGCACAAGTTCTATACATAATGAAGTCGGTTAAAAATAGTAACTATTTACCGAAATATTCCTTTGTTTCAGAATGTTTCGTTTTAGTAGTTTCACTAATCAGTTTTGGTAAGCAATACTAATTGGCCTCACAAATCTACTGATTCGGCTTTGAAATACACTTTGCATAAATAATTTTGTATGAACCAGTTCATAATGCATTGTTAAGTGCATTTGTTATCATATTCACACTTATTAAACGTTTACAATTCAAAATCATTATTGAAATTTAGCGAAAACATCTACGTACCTTAATAATTAAGATAATATTAACATTATTAAACAATACTTAATAGATTTTCGAAAATATAGGTTAGTATTCAAAATTCAAGGTTATATGAAATATATTTAAATGCAATTGCATCACTGGGAAATTTTAAATGATTTTGGCACATTTTGGCTTTTCAATCTCTTGAAAAATTATTTAAAGTAGCTCATTTATATCAGCATAGCTTATTTTTCGACGATTGATTATATATATATTCTATCAAAGGGTTTTTACATACTTATATATGGATGCTTGTTAGAAACAAAGACTTAAATGCAATAACGAACTAACTGTTTGAATAAACATGCACTTTCATACGTACTAATAAAGTATTATTACAATTCTATGTAACGCAACGTATCAACAAACTATTTTTAGCCGTCTAACTCATGTTATGCCAATTATAGGCAAACTGAACTCATAACTATGCCAACATTATTAATTAAAACCGACTTTACCTGTTAATATTAATAAATCCAATCCGATGAAACTATTTACAAGAACACTATTAAAACACTAAGCGTATTTCGGTTCACACACGTAGACAACACTGGGTAACCACAAATCACAACACGAAGATCCGAAGGGCACCGAACGGAATAGTGATGTACGTTTTTCGAAATTGAAAATGTCGATGAAATCGGGTGAACGTGGCGCGCGGGCAACCGGCGAGTTCGCATTGAGCGCGGATCGGCGATAAACGCTTGATTACTGGCGTAGTGACGTGCGTTGGTTGGACAGTTATCGATGCCGACGGAAGTTAGCTAGCGATAAAAACACATCTGTATCCTATGTGCAGCATAATGTGCCCGTTTCTGAATTTATCTCGGCGCGATTTAAATTACAGCTCCCAATTAGTATGGAGTGGATTATTAATTTGCGTCAGTGTAATGTTCCGTCGTTATGATTTTTCGAATGCTAATGAGGTTTTGCTTTGTATTTAGGATCGATTTATTTCCGGAAATTTACGTTTGGCGTAGTTTTGAAATAATTAATTAGTCAATAATAACTAGCATGATAAAACTATTTCAAAAACAGCATCTCGGTCATAGTTTTAATAAATGAGGATATAAACTGATTGAGGAAAATTTCGGGTAATGTAGTCTTTTAATGAAAATATGGTATATTTCAATGCATGTAGAAATAAATATCCTGTGTATATTTATTTTTTATTAATATTTAAAGCTGAAGAGTTTGTTTGAACGCGCTAATCTCTGATTCGAATTTTGAAAAATTATTTTTGTGTTGTATAGTTCATTTATCGAGAAAGGCTTTATATAGCCTTCCTTGATTAAAGGACAAGCTCGATGGCGCATTAGGTAGAGACCCTGCCCCATGCGCCAAGAGTTGTAGGTTCGATCCCCACCCAGGACAAATATTCGTATGATGAATACTTGTGTTTGTTCTGTGTCTGGGTGTTAATATCTAATATTTAAGTATATATTTGTAATACCACTGTTGTTTCTGATATCCGTAACACAAATGCTTTTAAGCTTCTTATCTCGGAGTCAGATCAATGTATGTGATGTAGTCTGATAAAAAAAAAAATAACCATATACGCGGGTGAAACCGCGGGCGCAGCTAGTACATTATATGTATAAACTTAATTTACTTATCGATACATAGAATCACTAAAAAAAAATACGGTCATCTACTATGTAAGCAGATGAAAACTGCAACTTGAAATGTCAACAAGAAAATAATGAGAAAATAAAACCTTTACAATAATAAAAATTTACATTTGTAAAGATATGAACATCTTTTCATTATGGAAATACGAAGTCTTGATTTGAAATTGTCTCCAATCCATCCATATTTTGATCTCAGGCAATCGAAGCTTGTCTTACGTTATACAACTCCTTTTTTCAGTAGCACCCACACTATTAAGTTTACGAATATATATGTATATAGATAGATATATGTTACTATACGTTAGACAGCTATCGAGTTCATAGAATGTAACGTAATAAAATCACAATATATAAAATATTTATGACTATCATAAAATCGACATGATTCATAATTCCATCGAATAAAAAAAAGATCTAAGTGACGTCATTGTTCTCGATAAACTCTCCCGTACCTACCAAAACGCAGATTAGATCAAATGTCAACGACACGAAATATTCGATTCATAGACAATCTTATCATAGTTTGTTTACTTTCGATAGGTAAGTTAATCACGGGGTGAACGAACTATTATTGAAATAATCGTCTAACTTAGTTTGACCTATGTATTTTCGCGTCTGCCTTTATTTTAATACTATAAAGATGAATGATGTTATACTCGTATGTTCGCGCGATATAACTATATTGTAAAGTATAATGTGATATGATATTATGCCAATACGTTTGGAGTGACGATATATCAATTGGTCAACTAAGTATAACTCGAAACTTTTAATAAATATATCCCACAACATCACAATCATTGATCTGACTCCGAGCTAAGTAGTTTAAGCACTTATGTTATGGATATCAGATTCAACAGTGGTATTACAAATATAAACTTAAATATTAGATATTAATACCCAGACACAGAACAAACAAGTATTCTTCACACGATCCTAAGTGGGGATCGAACCCACAACTTTTCGCGCATAGGGCAGGTCACTACCAAATGCGACATCGAGCCGGTCTACAATACACACAGTCAGTATATTAGGTGATTTTATTAATACTTAAATCCATTAACGTTTTTAACTGCCGACAACTACAATCTATACTAATATTATAAAGCTGAAGTTTGTTTGTTTGTTTGCTTGAACGCGCGAATCTCAGGAACTACTGGTCCGATATGAAAAAATCTTTCAGTATTAGATAGCCCATTTTTCGAGGAAAGCTATAAGCTACATAAAATTAATCATAAACGCTGTTGAAACCGCGGACACAAGTAGAAATCCCTAGTGATCCTATAAAAACAAAAGACATTTAGCTATTAAGTATGTTTGTAATTAATTGACACATAACTTATAGACCAATTTTAGGAAATCTTTAGCTATAATAAAGTTACATTATCCACAAGTAACTTAAGCCAAGCTTTATCCCGGTAAAATGGATAGAGCCCACGGGATGCATTATGTCTCTGTATCAGACCAAAATACACGCGAGTGCAGCTGCGGGCGTACGCTAGTTCAAAATGGTTTGTAAAATATAACTATACACAAATTATAAACGATAAATTTCTTTAAAAAAAACACCTTTTAAAAACACTAAAATTATAAATTTCAGTTTTCATTACATTGTGATTTTGCATTGCTCAAAGTAACTACTTAATAATTAAGTAGTTAGAAAATTGAGCGTGATACTAAGTCTATGCAAACGTTAAAAAACATAATGAATGACAACGGATGGAGCTGATATGGATGAATAACTAATGGATGTGTAACCAATTTATGGATGTGATTCAATTTGTCTGGTTACGAAGGTCAGATCGGCAGTCGCTTCAATTTAATAACCAAATTTGCTAATCTAAGCTAATGGTTTAAGCGGATCCCGACTTAGCACTGTACTACAGGCTTAAAAAATAATGACTAGGAAGCCTACACCATAGGAATATGATTACTAGATACCAAGCTTTTCATTCATTCATTCATTCAGTCATTCATATCATCACGCCCGTAATCCCCGAAGGGCAGGCAGAGACAAAGGGGCAGTCAGCCCTATTAACCACGTTCAGCCAAAAAATAAAACTGGATTTGATGGAAAGTGGTGAAAAAGTAGTGACAAGTGGCTAGCTCGTCGCCTACACAATCACATACCCAAGGCCCGATATACCATTAGTCGCCTTTCACGACATGCTAGGCAAGGAACACAGTTGGCACATTATTTTTAAGTCCCAAAAACAAATTTAATTTTAGTATATAATAATTTTGTATACGCAAACAATTATATTTGTTTGCGAACAAATATTTTTTTGTTATTAAAATAACTTCTCGAAATAAAAATTGTCACCGCCGTAATCGTAATCGTAAAACTTTCAAAAAATTCGTTTTGATATAAAAATGCGCGTATTGGCCACTTTCACTTTAAAAGAAAACGTGTTATATAAATCAATTTATTTATCAATTTGGCACGTCCTTTGCCAGTTTCGTAATTTCTATTTAACTTTTTCACAGCGTCGTATTGCATTCGACATTATCTTTTCGATTAAATGCGAACATATTTTTGAACATTACGTGAACATTTAACAAACATTTTAGAAAAAAATTATCTTCGATAAAGGTTAAAAACCTTATACTTATTTTATTTAAGTACCTAATTTTCAGCCGGCTTCAAGTAAATAATCAACTAAGTTATTAAATAAATTAAATTACCACGAAACAGTTTCTCAAACTGTCCCCAAGTTATAGAGACGAATAATGACAAACGGACAGCTCATCGCCTACATAATCACAAACCTAATACCCAATACACCATTAGTCGCTTTAACGACATGCTAGGTAAGGAACACAGTTGGCACATTTTTGAATAATCAAGTTTTTATACAATGGTTTTCTATGGAGATGTGTGAGTACGGATTCGAATCAATACTCCTTTTATTTGAGGCGTCATTTACAGCCATTGAGATACCATCACTCTTTATGTGTACTTCTTCCAATTCATTCATCATTCAAGGAAAGAGAGTAAAGTATATCTGCTTAATGCTAAAAGGCTGTCTAATATTTGACTTCTAAAAAAAGATATGCTTTTGTACGTTACATTACATACCGAGCGCGTGCGGTTTGATTTATGATGTTTGTCATACAAGCCTGGCCACAATCCGATTAATGTCAGTGAGGCACTTCAGACATAATCTTTATAAACGCTATATGGAAATTGCTGACTATTATTTTACGAGCAACATTGGTTGTCCTATAATCTGGTTCACAATCTACTTAATAGATACTTAACTTAAACACATGTTTAATGTATTTTATTACTTTTACTTTTTAAATTTTCAGTACCTTGAGTTTTTTTGGCTCAAGACATCGATTAACGTACCTGAAAAAGTAAAAAATATCAATCGGTTATTGTTTTATTGTTTGAGTACAATTAAATCATCAATGATAGAAACAATAAAATGAAAATCTAAATAAGTGAGTTAAGTTTGCTTGATCTATTGCCAGCATGTCATTTCTATCTCTCAGCTCTGATTGGCTAAGGGTTTGATTGCGGTTGAGATCTTTCAACATTATAAACCACAACAAAACAGACTCGTTATCCTGGATCACGGATCCTGGATCACGGTCAAAGCGGACCCCGACTAAGAACGGGGTATAACGCTAGGAGGATGATGAGAGAGTGATAATATGTGTTAACTAAAGCGTTATCTACAATTTCATCGTTTATTGTACATACATTGTTTTACTGGTATCACTTTACACTATGTTAGAGCATCTACGTGTTTCGGCCTATAAATCAATATTATTAGGGCTTCTAGTGCTAAATTTAGGATAAATTTTCCGTTTTATATTCGCCGCCCTGAGAAAGATGTTGACGTGATAAGAATAGACAGAAATTATTAGGATAAAATATTGGTGAAGCTGGTATTAATTTGCGTATTATAGAATACTAGCAGCGCCCCGCGGTTTCACCCGCATAGTTCCCGTTCCTGTAGGAATATGGGGATAAAATATAGCCTATGTTACTTCCAGATAATGTAGCTTTCCAATAGTGAAATAAGTTTTAAAATCGGCCCAGTAGTTTATGAGTTGATTCATTACAAACATACACACACAAAAAAATACAAAACTTTCCTCTTTATAATATTAGTATAGATTTACTTTGGTGAAATAAATTCATTGCTGTGATAAAACGATGTTTAATCACCTCTTTAACAATCTGCTCTGTGGAGAGTCTAAGACGTCTCTTTGCAACAAAAAACCCTGTTTTGTTAGTTATCTTTTTGTGTACCTACTTATGGACCATTTTTACTCCTCATCGAGTTAGTTAAGACTTTTTTAATTAATTGTGTAAGCTTTATTCGCTTACAAAAAAAGACCGAGATGTTTATCATTTTTCTTTTTTTTTGCCAATAGAAATATAGCACGCAGGTCATCTTTTACGCTTATCATTGTAATCACCAAGATCTTATTTTAGAAGAATCTCATTTTATCCCATAACATAAAATTGTTTAAATCATAGGTTCCCAACCTTTTTGGATTACCCCCCCTTTTATAAGACAAAAGCTCCAATGCCCCCCTTAAAATAATATATCAATTTCATATGTCTGTATATTATTGTCTACTAATAATTACAAATTCAATTAGTTGTCTTTTTGTTATTAGTAGTGCGCCGCGACCGCCCCTTGACTGTCATAATACCCCCCATTTATCTTTTGGGCCCGCTACCGCCACCAAGAAAATCACCAGCGCCCACTAGGGGGCGGTGCCGCTCCGGTTGGGAACCTATGGCTTAAATCATAGTTGATTGGGTATTGTACCTTGTTGTATTCTAATTTGATGCTAAATTATACACAATATACATGTAATACGTTCGTCAAATTAACATTATTAACTAAGGTATCTGCAATGCCTGTTATCTCATTACAGCAACTGGCTTAATTTCAATACTCTCTAATAATTCACAGTTATACTACAAGTGTCTTATTAAAACCGTAATTAGCAATAACCAGTTCCGTCTTTACCTTTGAGGCACGAGTCTGGAGGCCCCACCTTGTGGGGCCCCCCTTAAACAGTGAATGTTGGCATCATAACCTCTATCCCCGAAGGGGTAGGCAGAGACAATGAGCGATAAGCTCCTTGAACTACATTCAGCCAAAAATTCAGTTACGTTAGATGGAAAATTGTGAAAAAGCAGAGACAAGTGGCTAGCTCGTCGCCTACGTAATCACAAATCCAGAACTCCATACACTATTAGTAGCCTTTCGCGATGTGCTAGGCAAGAAACACAGTTGGTACAATATTTTTGAGTCCAAGACCAACATCGGACTATTTTTAATTAATTTAAAAAATTACTTAAATGCATACATTAAAAATGTTCAGCTGCTCTATCATAAATTATTGCACACTAAAGAGTTATAATCTGAAAAAAAAACCTTATTAATTACTATGTATAAGTAAACAGAGTAAAATATATGAAAAATATACATAAATAATCTGTCACGACAAAGTTTCGCAGATTACTTACCAAAGATAAAATAGGTTTTTTAATACACATATCGTTATTGATTTTAAATAATTTATTTCTCTTTCCTTGCAGGTCATTTCGCGGGCTGAAGCTAGTCTTTTATACACATATGATTTTTATACAAAAAACCCTAGTCATATGTTTAAGGCCTCCCTTATATATATTAAGACGGCCCTGTCAATAATTAGATTAATTACACATTTGCTTAACGAGCATCGATCCTTTATCACCCCATCACTAGCTAACACGCTTATCGATGTACGTTGTGTAATGCATTTTAATATTCATATGCCACTTGAATATCGATTAAGTTGCGCGTACTACGTCACTAACATGCATTTTAGTTGTTATATATCCCTTTGTTTATATATTGTATTAGACATAGTTTTAATGTTAAATATGGTGATTTAAGTACAAGTGGAAAAAATAGTCCACAAAATGTTACCAATTTTAAAGTTTTTTCTATCTGTGTGATCCGAACAATTTCCGAAAGAGATGATGGGAATATAGGTAACTGGTATTTTAAACAATAACTTAGACTACTTTTTTTTTGGAAGAAAGAACTAAGTACAAAAAGTAAAAAAAAATTTTTGCTTGTTAAATTCCACGCGACTAAAGTGACGGACGGACAACAGCAATTTCTCTTTAAAATAGGCTATCAGAAGTTTGTTGTTCAAACCGATTGGTAAACA
The DNA here is from genome assembly GCA_951394215.1 of Glyphodes perspectalis. NCBI lineage: Eukaryota > Metazoa > Arthropoda > Insecta > Lepidoptera > Crambidae > Glyphodes > Glyphodes perspectalis. The sequence continues at coordinate 8,686,063 of OX596218.1, forward strand.
AGTTCATCTCGCTTGAACTAGCCGGCAATTCTCACCAAAAACGCTCAGCGAACAGCCAATACGGCCACAAGTTTGCCAAACCACACCAACGTGGCCAACATTTCCGCTGAACCAGATGTAGCCTTTGTGCCTAATAGGATTCCAAACGGAGCCTTTAGCTAGTACAAATCAGACATTCCGTGGCACAACAAAATGGTAGCCAGCGTTTAGCACATGCCACAAATACTGCCGAACTGAGTCGATAAAGGCTATCGCAGATTTCTACTTTGAACAAGTATAGTACAAGTATAAAAGTAGTCCAGCTTCGTGTACACAACACTTTACAAAATTCAAATGTATTATTGAAGTCAAAATAGTCAAGTAATTTAAATTGGTTCAAATTCGAGTGTAGTCATAATTATGTTATGAAATGACTACGCATCAAAGAAATTAGACCAAAACTGAAACATATTGCAACTGCTATTGTGCCTCAGCAATTTTATTTTTTTTATATTTGGGTGCAGATTAAGTTTGCATTCTTGGATTGTAGATTTGTTTTCAATTTTTATGTGATAAATTGATTTAAACTTGCATTTTGGCGCAAATTTGGCATCGTTTTGTTGCAATTGTAAGCAATTTCTATCAGATACAGGATTCAGGATTATGTAAGTGCACATGCCACGTAACATTATTTTTCACAATTTTCCATCTAAACTAGTGGTTCCCAAACAGTGGTCCGCAAGACTTATCATTAAGTCCGCGGAAGACCTAAAATTTTATTAGTTTTAAATTAAAGAAAAGGTTAATTTAAAATTACCACAGTTCGTTTTCAAACTAGTGGTCCCTGATAACATTAATGAAGCCAAAGTCGTCCATAGTCACTAAAAGGTTAGAAACCCCTGAGTTTAGCTTCTAAACCAACCTAGTTTACATTTTCGCTAAAAAAAGTTAAAGCGGTTTGTTACTCGTCTCTGTTTATTCTTTCGGGGATTGAGGGTGTTATATTATATATTAGATGGATTATTTGTCCTAATGTATGTAATAATAATGTATGTAACCTTATATACATGTACATACATGCTTACATACCATCACAAGCGAAGGAATAGGGAGAGCACAAAGAGTGATAAGCTCTTTAAACCACTATGAACCATAATTTAATTAAGTTTGAACAATTACGAAATATAGAAGTCCTCCAGAAAAGTCTAACGTACCAAATTGTACTATGCCTGATTTTCCTTCTCTAGAGACGTTTGCCTCAACCGGGAACGTTCCCCGACGTCGTTCGGAATCCATTTGGTCGCAGTTCGATGTGTAATGGCACGTTGACGGCAGGTGTGCGCAGAACACTCAAAGGGTTAACTTGGCAATAATATCTTAATGTATTTTACGTATTAAATCCAGTTTAGTAATTTTAGTAATGAATTCATGAGTCAGGTTTGTATTACAGACGGATATAGTTTATTAGAAAACCTAGACGGACTTTCCATGACCAGATTGGTAATGTGTTAACAAAATAAATTCTTCAGACTTGCACACCAATTCCCTAGTCCCAAACTAAGCTTATAAACTTGTGCTATGGATACCAGGTGAACGGATAGACATACTTAAATATGTTTATAAACATCCATGACTCGAGTACAAATATCCATGTTCATCACACGAAACATTTGCCCCTAGCGGGATTTGAACCCGCGACCCTTGGTTTCGTGGCCAGAAACTACGCGGACAAAACCGCGGGGTGCTATATAAAATAAAAAAGTACGTTAGAATATTCTTAACATCAAGCTAAAACTGCTACACTCACATAATACGGAACGAAATTATCATACTCACTTTAAAGTTTAAATATTTATAAGCGCCCGCTAAAACCTTCCAGCGCTGAATTGCTTGAGGTATTTCAATACTTGCTTTAGCGTCTCTCAAATTTACAAATGAGAGCTTATATTCATAAGGGCATGTCGTTTGTAAGGATTTGGGAATGGGATATTTCCGTATGTAAATATTTAATGCGGTCATTTTGTTGGTTTTTCAAATTGTGACGTGATTTGTGAGATGAATTTTTTTATGTCATTAATGTAAGTAACTCTGTGATTAGAATTTGAGCGTGTTAATTGGGTGATTTAGAAATTTTTGGAAACGTATACTCTGTTCAAAATAAATTTATTCACTAACTAGCTGTGCCCGTGGTTTCACCTGCATTTATGGTTAATGTTACTCTTGCCTTTCTCGATAAATAAACTGTACAACAAAAAATTTTTTTTTCAATTCGGACCAGTAGTCCTTGTGATTAGTGCGTTCAAGCAAACAAACTAACAAACGAACTCCTTAACTTTATATTTTAGTATATGATAAGATTTCGTCTCGCTTAAGTAATAGGATAAATGTTATAGTATATATACATGTTATTAATCAATATTATGAAACGATCACATACATAGATCTAATAACAAAGAAAGTAACTTTGGACTGTTATTATAGAAACATTAAATAAATATATTTTTTAGACTGACACACCAATTCCCTAATTTCAAATTAAGCTTATAAGTTTGTGCTATGGATACTAGATGAACCGATAGACATACGGTTTCGTGGTCAGGGTCTAAGACCACTAGACCAGCGGGCCTGTCAAAACACCAGACCAGTTCCAAAAGGACACTTAATAGGCTAGATTTTCTTAAAATCTTACAACTAAGACTCCCTGAATCCTGGATCATGGTCTAATTGGGTCCCGACTAAACACGGGACATAATGAATGAGCCAGATTTTAAACACTGGCTCTTAATTGCCTAAATCAGCATCCATTCATTATTATTATTTATTACCGCTCTACCTTTTGACATGGCATTCAATTGTAACAATCAATGTACAAAGCATTTGATTGAAAGATAAAAATTAATTTTGCATCCAATTTTTCCACACGTCATTCGCGTCAAACAATGGCCACTGTAAGAGTTAACAAAATGACCGCAAAATTTAATTAAGCCTCTACAAAACGTACGGGGTCACAGTGAAGAGGTTACAACAGTAAAACCACTTGTTATACTTGCGATTAATTAGTGTTCTTGTATACTTACATAAAAAAGTTTATAAGTTAATTTAGATTGACGTATGTAGCTGTGAATTAATTTTAAATATAGGTATGACAGCGAACTAAAATCATCGTATTTACTGTGACGGCATTTTTGATGGTATGCTTTGTAAGAAATGCCAACTATATTAATAAATGTGTCGCTCTTTCCCTTATGTTAAATTTTATTATTTCCGACTTTCGTTTTTCGGGTTCCACAGATTCTTTAGTATAAATCACATAGCAGTATTTTTTAAATTTTAATTCATAGCTTAGGTGATGTTGAGTTAAGATAATTTCGAAGATATATAGTTAAGATGATGCCTGCATTTTTTTGATTTTTGACTATTTGACGACATAAATAAAAAAATGCATTTTACTATAAATAAATAAATAAATATCCGCCTACAACACATACATTGATCTGACTCCGAGATAAGAAGCTTAAAAGCACTTGTGTTACGGATATCAGAATCAAAAGTGGTATTACAAGTATATTTTAAGTATATATTGGATATTAACACCCATACACAGAACAAACACAAGTGTTCATCATACGAATGGTTGTCCTGGGTGGGGATCGAACCCACAACTCTCGGCGAATGGGGCAGGGTCTCTACCGAATGCGCCATCGAGCCAGTCTATATTGATACAGATACAAATATGTTTATTAGAATAGCTCAGGTTACAGTTGCCTCACCGCTCGCCACCCAACTGCAGCGTAGTGCAACAGATGCAATCTGCAACGGACGCAACGGCGCGTGGCGACGACGCGTGGGAACGCGCCCACGTCACGTTGCGTTGCGTCGCGGCGCGTTGCGCAACCGGTGTTGTGTCACGCGTTGCGTACCGCGATTGCGCTCAATGGTGACTTAGTTTGAGGAGAAATTAGTGGGTGGTAATTGTAATTCTATTCGTGCGATGTGCCGTTTGGATTTTGAAATGGAATAGATAAAAAGTAAAAGTTAGCGTTGTAATTAGAATCGCCTCAGTATTTCACTTTTGGACACAGCTCTTATTTATTTATTTAAACTTAATTGTACACCCAAAAACTATTATTACTTTAAAACAAATTAACTACTTATCTCTCTCTAAATTTGCCACTTCGTTCAAAATAGAATTGTACATATCCGATTCATTCGCTACTGCCAATTTAAACTAATTATTTTCGCATGTCGTAATCAGGTTCTTTCTATAAAAAAAATCTTCTTTCCCGAATGAATGTAAATAAATCCTAAAATTAGGGTAAGTGTGTTGAATGACGTATGTTTTGACGTCTGCAAATGAGGTGAAAAGAGGTCAAGCACCCCGGGCGGCACCTGGGGGAAAATGAGGACAAATGAGGAACAGTAGTTTACGAGCGAATAGAGGTAGCTTTTTTATTTATATGCAATACTAGCTGAGCCCCGCGGTTTTGCCGGCGTAGTCTCTGTTCCCGTAGGAATATTGGAATAAAAAATAGCCTATGTTACTTGCTGATAATGTAGCAAACAAACAAAATCATATTCACATTTATAATATATATGATAATTAAAAAAAACAGCTTTATTCTGAGATGCCAAGCATTGGAAATAATAATAATGAATATAATAATTTAGCCTTTATACCCCGAATTTTATAAATATTGATCCTTTTCTATTATATTATATCCCGGAGTTTGGTGTGCCTCTTGGCAAAGGCCTACTTCTCCTCCTCCCCTAATAATTTCCATTGATCTCCATCCTTAGCAACTCTTCTCCAGTTGCGACCTCTATTCCCATTTATAACATTAATTAAATTGGAGAGCGCTGTACTAATTACGATTTCTGCAATTTCTTTGACCAAGTATCAAGTTCATTGTGAAATTACTTACAACTTATCTGAGACATTCTGGTGACATGGTAATCAGCAGGTTTAATCAGCTACAATTAAAATAGAGGAATAATTATGCCATTTCATCATCATCCAATGAAGCAGTGTCAATCAAATTGAAGAATAATTGAAGATTTGGACCTATGGTTATTATCCAAATTTAACAAGTGTAAAAGGCAAAAGACTCTTGCTTTAAGTGACCGTCTTTTTAATTTTAAGATATTTTTTTACATTTTATACAAGATCTTTATATATTAATTAATACCCTCCGTAACAACATAGTCTTCAAAAACAAATAAATAGAATAAAAACTAAAAAAAGATCAGTTTTTCAAGAAAATACTGCACTGAAAACGAAATATGTTCACATCACAGAATTTTTAACTCACGTAGCTATTTTTACAAATATACAGTCATGCCTTTTTCCCATGGGGGTAGGCAGAGATCACATCCTTCCATTTACTACGATCCTGACACACACCTTTCACTTCTTCTGCATTCATAAGTCTTGTCATACACGGTCATCGGTTAAGGGTACTCTTAACATACATACATACATAACATCACGCCCATAATCCCCGAAGGGGTCGGCAGAGTCAAAGGGGCAGCATGCCCCTTCAACCACATTCCGCCAAAAATAAAACTGGGCTGGGTTAGATGGAAAATTGTGAAAAAGTAGTGGCAAGTGGCTACCTCGTCGCCTACACAATCACATACCCAAAACCCCATATACCATTAGTCGCTTTTTACGACATGCTAGGCAAGAAACACAGTTGGCACATTCTTTTTAAGTCCCAGACCAACATTGGACCTTTTATTAATACTTTACCAATCTGGTCATGGAAATTCTGTCTGCCTGTCTGTTTTATGTAGTAAGAAAACTCCTCGACTCCCCTTTAAAAGACCTACCTATAAGGTATGTACCTAAAGCCACACCCATAAGGTATGTATGGCAGAAGATAAATAAGACGGTCGAACTCTCAAGTCCATTACTTGTAAGGAGGCTCTTTGCGCAAGTGTATCCAAAATTTTTGTTATTCCGCGCGCGTACCACGAGAAATTCTATGAGCCGGGGGAACATCCGAATTGGTAACTGGCGACATAAAAGTGGTTAGAAAGAGCGACGAGGAGTGGATGAGGCATTTGTTGGCATATTAATATAATGACTTACTGAACAAAAATCTATGGAATAATCATTGCTGAATCCAGCGATCCAGTTGTGTCCAACCCAGTTTTAGCTGTGCTGGTTTCGGCGACATGTGCAATCCCTATGAATAATGTGTACATTAGCCGATTATTTAATGATTCTAGAAACTTTGGCATTTTTTTATTTGAATTGACGATTCACAGAGTCAAATTTGTTATTCATGATTTTTTCATACATACAACATATATTACAATTTATTTTATTCAATATAAATTGTGTACTTGGTTTACATTTGATTACAATATCACACTACGTGTTGAAGAGGAATTCCCTAATAATATTTAAAATTTTATAGTAACTGTCATCTTTCCTTTGAATGCTACAGGGGAACTTAACATTTAATCTTGGTTGCAGTCCTAGTCAGTTGAATTTGCATATACCATCATAACAACATGATCTCCTGTTCAGAGGCCTTCAAGTCTTCAATACCACTTATCTTCCCAAACAGCAACATAGTGATCATTCTCAACACAAAAGGTTCACAAAACAACTTTAAACAACAATGCCTCCTCACCCGCGTCGCGGCTCACAGACATGTTGCCAATAAGTTGTTCCCACATAAATAATGCAAGCCCCGTCCCACCATCGAGGAGATATTGGATTAACTCGCTTATAAACACTGCTTTGCTCCTCCTCGCTGCCGGGGTTATACCGTACGTCAGGGGTAAATGTTTAATTTTTTGTTGTTAGAACTTACATACATGTATACTTATCTATTGGTATTCAATTATGTATAACTTCTATGTTAGTCTGCGTGTGGAAAGGAATGTGGTCACAGTTTTTTTTCTTTATATCAGACTACATTGACTCAGAGGTAAGTAGCTTAAGCACTTGTGTTACGGATATCAGAATCAACAGTGGTATTACAAATATATACTTAAATATTGGATATTAACACCCAGACAGAACAAACACAAGTATTCATCACACGAATGTTTGTCCTGGGTGGGGACTGAACCCACAACTCTTGGCGCATGGGGCAGGGTCCCTACAGTCAAACTGTGCTTCTTGGGTGTTGGGTTTGTAATTGTATAAAATTAGTAGTTGCCAGCCACATGTTTAGATTTAGATCTTTTTTTCAAATTAATAAGGAATATTTAATATTTCTTTACTTTTTTCCTTAAAGATGGTTTTTAAAACAGAAGTCCAATCTAGAACTCTTTACTATAAAAGAATCAGAAGTGTAGATTATATCTATACTAATATATAAAGCTGAAGGATTTGTTTTCAAATTCAAATTCAAATTAAAAATATCTTTATTTATATGGGCTTCAAGAAAGCACTTATAAATAGTCAATATACATAAGAAATAATACTAACACCGGTTCGGAAGGTAGACTCTATCGAGAAGAATCCGGCAAGAAACTCGATAGTTACTCTTTTAAATGCCAAATTTTACAAATTTGTTAATAGACTATATATATCACTGCAGATGAACAATTCATTATGAAGTTAACCATAAATCCTTGTCATTAAGGTAATCTTGTAATAACCCTTACTCATTAAAATTGATTTAATGCATAATTTAGTTGAACACGCTAAGCTTAGGAACTACTGGTCCTAAATATTTTTGTGTAGAAAAGTAAATGTATTGAGGAAAACTATAGGAAATAGGTATCACAATGTGATATTGTCTATGACACATTAACGATAAATGCGGGTGAAACCGCGAGCACAGCTAGGACATAAATATGTAGACTGAAAATGTACATACCCCGGATTTTAGTGCTGTCACATATTCTTTTAATTTTTATCCATTCTTTCAAATAAGACGCAAAAACGAAACGCAATCTTAATAAAAACTTTTCATTTTCATATGGACCAAGTTCTGGGCGAAAGCTGTTATCTTATAATATCACACTTTTCACATTTCCATTATAAACGCTCCTTGAAAGCAATCTTGTGTTAAGAGCGTCACAGGAGCTAATAGTCTAATATCCGCTAATCCGTGCTTGCGTGAGAATCTCTATGCAAATAGTGAAGTTACTGAGAATGGGATTTTAAGTGCAATTGCACGGCTTGTATGGTGAGCGGGTATCAAGACTTTTTGTTGCGTGTAAAGGATATTGCTCGTTTTAATCCTAGGTACCCAGTCTGGTTCCTATTAAGGTAAAATACTTACACTCGAAGAAACCAACTTGAATTTCGAGAAACATACCAACCACCTACATATAAACATACTTGAATATTTGCAAAAAAAATATACTTTCATCTTGCATAAATTTATATTTTGACTGGCATGTTCGTCGAGTGGTCAGAGACCCTGGCCACGGAACCAAGTGACGCGGGTTCAAATCCTACAGAAGGCAAATGTATGGTGTAATAAACATGGACATTTGTACTCAATTCCTTGATGTTTATAAACGTATTTAAGTATGTCTATCCGTTCACCTATTACACATAGTGCAAGCAATAAGCTTAGTTTGAAACTAAGGCATTGGTGTGTCAATCTGGATTAATTATTTTATTATATGAACATAGAATGGACCAGAGAAATCATACCCACTTTACGCCTAAGAGTCACTCTAAAATTTAATTTTCAATGCCTTAATTTACTACTTGTCAGTGTGATTATTGTGATGTTTCCAGGACGAATTACAGCTTTCTAGTTATAATAGTTTCACCTAGTTCACCAGTTCAAGAGTTAAAAAATAAATAATAAATATCCGCCGAGGTAAGTAGCTTAAGCACTTGTGTTACGGATATCAGAATCAACAGTGGTATTACAAAATTATATACTTAAATATTGGATATTAACATCCAGACACAGAACAAACACAAGTATTCATCACACGACCGTTTGCCTTAGGTGGAGATCGAACCCACAACTCTTGGCGCATGGGGCAGGGTCACTACCGAATGCAGTCGAAAGTGTCGAAAGTTAAGTGCAACCAGAGAGATAAGCTCAAAAACGTTTCTTATCTATCTTGTAATGAAATAGCAGCGCCCCGTGGTTATACCCGCGTAATTCTCATTCCTGTGGGAATACGGGAATAAAATATGGCCTATGTTACTATGTTACTCGCTGATAAAGTAGCAAAAGTAGAATTTTTCAAATCCGTCCAGTAGTTTCTGAACCTATTCAATGCAAACAAACAATAAAATATTTTCTTCTTTTAATATTAGGTTAAATTATAGATATCAAATCGATTCGACAAGTCATCCAAGTAAAACGTAGCAGCATCGTAATGTACACGGCTTTATAAACATTACACAAATTACTATATTTACCTGATGAAGTGAAGGAGTTTGTAGGTGTTCATTGTGAAACCGTTATCCATAATGCATCATGAATCATATTCTATAGGTCAAATAAGCCTAGTAAATCTATGCCATATTATAACATTTATAGAAGTTACTCAGAACCTTAATTAGATTTGGCATTTTTTTTAATTTGCCAAAAAGTTTTTAAAGGTGTTTACTGTACCATACATAGACTCTACCCTTTCGGGATTTCAGAATGATGGTATGTATATACATGTGTAAGATTTTCAAGTGAAAATGCTCGCATATTCGACACTGTCCTAAGCTCTGAGCCATTGCTCAATAAAAAAAAAACTCTTTCCTTCTAGCTTCTAGTTAACCGGACCCCGATTAAGCACATTGGGGTCATGATTTAGGATTTAGCGAGTCCAGTAATAACATTGAAGCGACTGCCGATCTGACCTTGGTTACCCGTTTTTCTATTTGCAGATTCCATCACGACGTTTTCCCTCACCGCCAAGCAATTGGTATAAATATAAATAAATAGATAGATTATAAATAAATAGATTTGAAAAATTTTGATGTATTTGAATTTGAACCTGCACGTCTCGAATTAGAGACGCGTGTCCTTGCCATTGAGCTACCGCTCCCTATAGGCAATACATTCCTTTTTACTTCACAACTCAGAGCATACCGTTTTTATGCGTTTTCGTCTAAGGCTTTTGTTACCTGCCGCTTCCGCGGTGCTTATTATCTTTTATTACCACTAGGGAGGAGAAAAGGGGATATTTACAACAGTACGGCTGGGCTACGACTATAAATTATGATGTTAATTAAATTACATCAGCCTTGACCTTGTGCTGACTTTGGGAAAATAAGTTTCTTGAGAAGCAACATTATCTATCATCTTCCTAACGTTATGTCCCGTGCTAAGACGGTCCACTTAGACCATGGATCCAGGATTTAGCGAGTCTGGCAGTCACATTGATGCGATTGCTGATCTGACCTTCGTTATCCTAAGATAGGGCAACCAGACAATTTTTGGATCATTGTAACAAATACAAAGTTGTTTGAATTTGCAAGTTTCATCCAGCTAGTGTTATGAATACGTACATAGATTTGAAAAATCCAGTGTGCCCGGGTTTGACCTCGCACTCCTCGGTTAAGGGGCGCGTGCTCTTACCATTGAGCTACCATCGCTCTTAAGCAACATTATCTATACTCCATAAATATACATGAAATTGAAGTATATAGATTATATTATATTTAAGGATTACGATATTTATAGAATAGTCGCTCGAATATAATATCCAGGCTTACTACGTCCAGCGTAATAGTTCAAAAATAAACGTAGCGCTAGGAAGTTCACATGGAAGGATTCCAAATTAATAGTTTAAAGTATCGATAAGAAATTATCGATACAACTCCCCTCCCTATTCGGTGCCCAAAGAATATTAGACATTATATTCATCTATCTATTTACTTTTACACCTGTTTGGCCTTTTATAGGAGGGGCCGGCTCCCGAATGTTTTCATTAAACTTTGTTAATTTTCTTTTCAGCATCTCCCCTCTTTTCATCGGAAAGGATTATTATTTTTAGGGTCCCGTACCGCAGAGATGAAAACGGATATTTTGAACGTTAAAATATAATCTATGCTGATTTACTGTGCACATTTTGCACATTATATGATAACTTTAACTTTTATCATGAGATTAATGATATTGTGTTGAAAATACCAATAAATAGTAGCTTTGTATTTGAAATTCTATATTTTTCATAATTCTTTTATTCAGGAATAAATTAATTAAGGGCCGCTGCTATTTTGCAGCATAACTTATTCGGTAACGTGTTAAATTACAATAAAAAATATCACCAATTTTTTTCGCCTCAAAATATTTGATATGGACTATCCTCAAATAATCCTTTTAAGCAAGAAAGAATCGCTGAAATCACTCGAAGTAACGTGGAATAGTCACTAAAAAACGAATTCCAACCCAAGTGACTTCCCTTTAAGTCGTTTAAAAAGGTCGCTTGGGGATTCCAAAATTAAGACTGGTTTCTTTCCCCAATATTAAAACAAATTTTGACTGGCCCGTTGGTCGAGTGGTCAGAGACCCTGGCCATGAAACCAAGGATCGCGGGTTCGAATCCCGCTAGGGGCAAATATTTTGTAGGAATAGGATGTTTATAAACGTATTTAAGTATGTCTATCCGTTCACCTAATATCCATAGCACAAGCTTATAAGCTTAGTTTGGGACTAGGGAATTGGTGTGTCAGTCTGAAGAATGTTTTAAATGATACGGAACTGACAAGACGAAAGCCGAAGCCGTCTTGACCGATTTTTTCGCGGCTACTCCCCTCGCTTCATAGAAAATGATTATTATTTTTCCTCGATGAGGTGTGAAGAGATCTCAAGGTTTTCGAAATCGTTAAAGATTCGGTAATAATGCCTTTCAGTTTTATTGGCTGAGAAAATTTATAGGAGTTCCCGGGGATAATGGTTCGTTGAAAGTACTCAATGATTTTTTAATTAAAAAGGTTTGTAGAATGTAGGTTTATTGGGAGTTATTGAAATATTTTTTTATTGTTCAATCGCGAATTAGGATTCTTTCAGTAACTTTAAAAGTTTATGAAAAGTGGATATTTTTCACAGGACTTTTTTATGATAGGTATTAGCTATATGACAGAGTAGGACGATAAAAGACTATTTATGATGATGATATATCTATTATGTTAGTATGTGCAGTCGTTATACTGAAATATCCTTAAATGGGAATATTCCATACTTCTTTTCAGAACACGACTATTAAAAAATAAAATGTAGGAATACTTTTGTTAGGGATAAAATTATTTTCTTGAAATCAAAACTGTATATAAGAACGACTAGATCTAGAAATATTACTAGGTCTAGGCCATTTACGAAACAACTGCACAAGCGTTAGTCATAATGACTAAAACACGATTTTTTGTTGAAATCACGTTTTGACGATCAAAACAATTGTCTTATGCATAAAGTTAACGTAATTGTGCAATTAGTATTTGATACAGTTGCCAACTGTTAAATGGAGTTAAACAAAATGTTAAAAATAACCTTTATTTCTATGGAAATAAGAACAAATCTGTTCAGATACCTCTCTGGTGGATTGTACAACCGTTTGCCAACATCTGGCTTGGAATTTATTAACGATTAAATGTTACAAAACCAATAATGGTAACCATTTTTGTGTAAGGTCGACTCAGCAATTGAACAGAATTGATCTGATGAGAATGTGTCCCATATAATCCATGATGTCACTTAATCCCATCAGATCAATTCTGAACTGGTTTTTGTATAGAAGGGGCTTCAATGAAACTTTGGTCACCATTTGGAAGGGAGACCAGAAAAATAGAACCATCGCAACATGTCCAGATTTTTTCGTTTATCTCGTATTTGGATCGAATCCTTATGGATGTAATGATCGTCTCTTTGACAACTGAGCCAACATATTATGGACTACGAAAATATCTAATCATATCACATCACAAGAGAGGCCTATGTCTAACAGTGGACGAGTATGATTATAATACAAATGTTCTCTTTGACCTCACTTTAAATTTCGCTTGGATCATAATCCTGAATTGCCATCTGATTATTATAACTCTTAGCCAGGAAAATCAGGATATTTGGATCATGTCTGGGTTATTTAATTGTGCAGGCTGTTCATTGAAATAACGGAAATAATTAAATAACTAATAATTAACATACATCCACATTTTGGTCTAAAACTATAAATTAGTTTTTGAAACTATTCAAAAACTAAAATAGACAAGAGCAATTAGAACAAACATTAAGCTCGCCGATTAATAGTTCCGAATTCACTTGTTCGAAAGTTTCGATCGAACTGTTCCGGTATAAATTGTCGAATCGACAGAGGTTGCGTTCGACAGTCGAGGGCGTTCTCTGAAAAATCGCATTTTAACGACCTTCTTTCATATTTTGCGTATTCATTGCGATGGCGATGTATTGATACGACTTCTGTTGAAGTATTGCAGTGGATTCGTGATTACGGGTTCTGTAAAATTTTTAAATGTTTTCTTGGATGAAGACATTCTGAATTTGGACTGTTGGTCAACTAGACAGTCCCATGTTAGTCTGGGACTTAAAATAATGTGCCAACTGTGTTTCTTGCCTAGCATGTCATAAAAGGCGACTTATGGTATATCGGGTTTTGGGTGTGTGATTAAGTAGGCGACAAGCTAGACTTGTCACTACATTTTCACAATTGTCCACCTAATCCAGTCCAGTTTTACTTTTGGCTGAATGTGGTTAAAGGGGCCTGCTGCCTCTTTGTCTCTGCCTACTCCTTCGGGGATTATGAGCGTGATGTTATATTTGTTTTTTGTTTCGGTTAACTAGATGTTCTATGATAAGTGTAGGATGAATTAATCCTTATGTTCCTAGCCTGGCTACGTCTCGTACCTTCGGGGTCACTTAAACCATTATCTGGGATTTTGCGTGTTAGATTATTACATTAAAGCGACTTGCCAGGTGGGTTCCGTAACTTTTTGATGAGATAGGGACTAGACGGATTGAATCATGCACATCTCTGCCATCCATAGATGTTTGGATATCCAGTTTTCCTTACACATAGACAGTTTTCTCTCACTGAATAGCAACTACGTCTTTTAATTCGTTCTTTTTATAAATTAAAATAATAGTTTTAAATAAATATTAGACTACATCACATACATTGATCTGACTCCGGGGTAAGTAGCTTAAGTACTTGTGTTACGGATATCAGAATCAACAGTGGTATTTACAAATATATACTTAAATATTTTGGATATTAATACTCAGACACAGAACAAACACAAGTATTCATCACACGAATGTTTGTCCTGGGTGGTAATCGATGGGTGGGTATGTTAGACAGCGTGACTACGGTTCTTAAATATTGTGAATAGACTCGTTATAAGGCCCATTTAACCTCATTTCGGATATACGGTTAGTTTTGTAATACCCTGTATAAAGCAAAACAGGTACAAAAAAGTAGCAAAAAATAAATAAAATCGTGTGTACATATCACTTAACCTAATACCTAATCCTTATCAATCATAATACAATACTTAATACCTTTATTACAATAAAGACCTTATTTCTACAAATTACCACGTGACCAATCGAAAAAGCCTTCTAGGGCCAGGTCCATTTTTCCAGCCATTTATCAAAGGTCCAGCTAACCTCATCCAGTCATCTCGATAAAACGTCGAGATATCTCGGTGATAAATCGCCTGCCGTAACAAAATTCCCAAATCCTATACTAAAAGGCTCGTGTGAGTCGCATGGACTTATTGTTACAGATGACCAGAGGCACAGTCTGAGGAGACACAGTAAGACACCTGTGACTTACGCCTAGTATTATACTGGTGTGAATGAAGACTTGTAAAGAATAATAATATCCTTAATATCCTTTTTTTATCGTATGTTCGTCTTGAACTCAAAAATTATTTGCTAATTTGACTGGCTCGATGACGCATTCGGTAGTGACCCTGCCCCATGTGCCAAGAGTTGTGGGTTGGATCCCCACCCAGGACAATTATTCGAGTGATAAATACTTGTGTTTGTTCTGTGTCTGGGTGTTAATATTGAGCATTTAAGTATATATTTGTTATACCACTGTTGATAATGATATCCGTAACACAAGTGCCTAAGCTACCTACCTCG
Source organism: Glyphodes perspectalis (assembly GCA_951394215.1). Lineage (NCBI taxonomy): Eukaryota > Metazoa > Arthropoda > Insecta > Lepidoptera > Crambidae > Glyphodes > Glyphodes perspectalis. The sequence goes on from OX596218.1 coordinate 8,701,080, forward strand.
GAGTCAGATCAATTTATGTGATGTACTCTGATATTTATTTATTTATATAAATTTTCATCTAAGGCCTACATCTTCACGGTATGTTTCGTAAACTATGTCTCGTCGCCAGCTTCATTCAGCCAAATTTCCTAAAGTCGTTTGTCAGGACACGGTGATTGATTTAGTTTCGTCGCCTGTTGGTCTAGAGCGAGAAACTAAATCGGCCGGTTTCGTGTGAAATTTAATGGCAGGTCATAAGATCAAGGTTATCTTAACCTTGCGGAAAGATCGTTGCTGTGAACTGTTCAATGTATACTACTATAACTATTTGTTACTAGCTGACCCGGCGAACTTCGTAACGCCCTATTATAGGATTTTCTATATTTTTAAAATTTTCCATGCAATTTTCTTATTTTTTTTTTGTATATGAATCTTCTACTAGTTATTACTAGTTAGTATTCATCCTTTTTTAATTGTTTTCTAAACAATTAAAAAAGGATGAATGAAATTGGTAAAGCCGTTCTCAAGTTATAGCGTGACCAGAAGTAATAGGGGTTAATTTTTAAATACTATTTATTATTTAAGACTTCATTCCACCCGTTTTAATCCCTATAAAGGCTAAGTTTCCAAAAATGCTTTCTTATTTTTTGTAAATTCTTTTTAAATTCACCTTTGTAGATCAAATCAAATTGTCGGTTTGATTGTTTTATAAAGACAATTTCTATCTAGATGGTACAATAATATCTTTTGCCATTTTTGCGTTTCTTTTTGTTTGTAGTAAGCGTAGAAATAAAAAAAATAAACATAAATTTTATCTCCACTGTAGCATAAAGATTTAGTGATTAATAAAAATACAAATCAACACATAGAAACGTCAAAAAACAATCAGTTGATTCAAATCATAATGCTTTAGTATAAATAATTTCATACTTCAATTTTCATTTGGCAGCTAAGAGCAAAATACAGAAATCTGATTATTTTAAACATTTCCCAAGTTCAGTTATTAAATTATGATATCCGCGCTAATGGAAAATTACGGAACTAATTAAACATTAACTCTGTTTATGCATAGTGAAATACAATTATTTTATGCAAATAAATTTTAATCATTTCAATTCACCGCAGAATCATGTTATCTACCCAAAATTCTGTGGTATTATGCTGTATTAATGTCTTGTAAATGTTTAACTTTGTCAAATATTTATGATGATGATTTGATTATGCAAATAAATTATTAAACGTGGAACTTCCTATCAAATACGATTAATCTTTAACTTTCTTGTTTACACAAATATTTATCCCCTGTTGGTCTAGGACTTGAAAAGAATTTCTCGTGTGAGTTTCCCTAATAAAAAATAAAAAAGGACTAAAAAAGAATGTGCTCCTTGCCTAGTTGGTCGTAAAAAGCGACTAATTATGTATGTGATTGTGTAGGTGACAATCAAGCCACTTGTCACTACTGTTTCGCAATTTTCCATCTAACCTAGCCCAGTTTTATTTTTTTGACTGTGTTTTGACTTTGCCTACGTAGGCAGAGAGCCTATGTATGTATTTATTTGATGAAAAAGAATGATCACAGTTGCTTCTTGACATTAACAGACCGATTTTCGTGTAGCTAGCCTCACCAACAGCTGGTTTTGTATATCTCAGATATTCACCGATTAAATTTAGTTAAAAATAATAATGCTCTTCTTACTGTATCTTAGTATCTTATGTATTGTCCAATAGAGTTAATAATATAAAAAAAGCATTACAAGTATGATTTAAAAATACGTTTGATTCGAAAAAAATATAAGGTTACCTTATAGGGTTGTCAGATATGCATATTACCTAGGATAATACCTACAAGGGTTTTAGAACATTATTTACTATACAATGTTACCTCGTTGTGTATATAATGGCGTATTTAATATAAGCACAATTTTGGTCCGTACATAAACGTTATTAATGTCTGCAGGAAACATGGTTACTCGAACGGTTGCCTCGTAAGATACATCGATAATAGTGTTGGGATAATTAATGGCTTATCGATAAAACTGTTTTATTGATGAATCTGTCGTCATTGTGTTCGTAGCATTTCGTCTGGTTTTGATAAAATCGGATTAAAACTGTCTCCTATATTTAGTGAGGTCGATTAAAACTTACATTTCATCACTAATATTTACATACTTGCTCCATAGATACTATGTTTCGAATAAATACTTACTTTTCAAATATTTCCCTCACACGACAAGCTTAGTCCAAAGCATGTTGGTCTGAACAATTTATTTATATACGATACGTACTATCAACCTTATTTTCCCTGTATCGATAGATAGGTAACGAAATTGACTCTGACTTCACTAGAAACTATAAGACGTGGTCCGAAGATTGGCCTGGGGGCTTCCAGAGTAAACGCTGCACTGACTTCGAGCATAGTGTATAGAGTAAATCAGTGAAGTATTATGCTACTTGAACATAAATGGTGCAGTTACAAGCTCTATAACATAAAAATATTATCTTCATCTAAGATTTTAGCTTTGTTGCATTACTGGGGCGCATCGCAGATTTAGCTGGGTTGCGGAGGCCGGCTAGATGTATTTGATCTGTTATCATTTTTTTCGACACTGTGATCTGTGTTTAATCTGGTATTTATTGTCGTTATCGTACGTGCCGTGGGATGAACCAATTTTACTGGACTCTAATTGTTTTACCCCCGCAAAATTGGTTGGTTCTTCTTGATAATGTACTCAGTTTGTAACATATAAAAGAGGGAGAAAATGTGTTGAATTTATGGAACTCTATTACCTTTAAAATCGGTACACCAAAATTTTTATTATTTTTTTTATAATCATGTGGATGACGTATTTTTTTTGTTTTACAAGTAAAACTGTTTAATTAGATCAGTCTTACTGCAGTTTATTTCATTGTGCAGTATCTGTTTCGACCAAGAATATTGTGAACACATAGGTTCGTCGAAGTACCTTGAATTCAAGTTATAACTCAACCTAGGGCATTAGGTAGGATCCTTACGCAGATTAAGGCGATATTGGTAAGGTTAAGTTAGGTGCCTAACTTGGGTGCCCAAGTTGGGTAAGTAGCAATTTATGTTATAACTTTCTGCAGAGGAAGGTCTGTTTTATATATGAGATACAAACTGGCATTGTTTATAACAAATGAAACACGATTCCTTCAGTAACACGTAGCTTTTTCTTCTTTTAGCTAAACACATTTTTTTTCCACACGTCTTTCACCATCCGTCGTCCGTCACTCGTCTCTCATTCCGTTTTCAAATATCCTCCGTCTCTCTCACTCTACTACGTTCCTTTTTATATACTGCACGTCATTTCGTTCTACGTATCTGTCATTCATTATTCACCAATATAATAAAATATGTATATGACAATTTTATCCCCAATCTAAATAAAAAATATCATTGATGATCTTATGTACTTTCCATAAATTACTATATTTTTGTCATAAACGAATATAGTCTTGAAGGTAAAAGGTATTAATTTCAGTAGTACTCCTACAATAGTAGTTCAGTTACGTTTATATAATTAATACCTAATGTAGGATCCCTCACTTAACTAATTAAAGTACAAATTTATTTTTAAACCCACCCAGGGTTGGTATTAATCAATATTTAATTAACATTATTTCATAAACGCGTCTCGCGAAACAGAAGCGGCAACAATTATTCGATTCCAATTTCCAATTCAAAATATCCGGTGTCATCCTGACAGCGCGTGCGTTCGCTTCTAATGACATCCGTTTTATAAGGGCGGGCGAACACGGAGCGGTTTTAAGCTTAACATTATAAGGCACATTCTGGTCTTTATTTTGAGGAACTCACCTGTAACGTTATATAATAATAATATGTACTTATATACTGACACTTGTAGCTGGATTCTGTATTGAATCGCTGAAATTAGCTGCAATTCAATTTAAATCCTAGAAAATATGTTACGCTGGCTCCACCAGATGCTTTGTACTTATACACATACAAATAAGTGTAGGTTTGTTTAGGACTTGAGTTGTGTTTTTTATCAGGACTTGTTTTAAATTGCAGCTATCTTTTGCTATTTGATACCAAACCTACAGCTACAATGGTGACTATATTCATGATAATGCATATCAAAAGGTTTTATTTATTGTGTGGTAGACGAGTTTATTATATTTTATTTATATGTATGTCTTTGTTGTAATATTGCTATAACTTATAAGTAAGTATATTATGTATCTTGGGGTATGGCAATATAACCGAAACAAACAAATCCTAGATTATGGTCAAAGCAGTCTTCGACTAGGAACAGGATATAACGTTATGAAGAAGTGTGAATCACTTTTAATTGTGTGTTTCCAATACATACACAACATAACTAAATCCTCCCAAGCGAGACGCAATGATAATCCACCATGATACTCTTCAAATATTAACTTCAACTGTTAGGCTGCAAACTGGACGGGTGCGGGTGCGGCGGCCCGCGCGACTTGATAGAAATACTTAAGATTGTACTAACAGTTTGCAACCTAAGGTTGAAAATATGGCTTCAATCTAATTAACTTTCACATAATTTCCATTCAAACCGCTCCGCTTGTCGTCCGCCTAACGATCCAACATTAGCGTTTATTTGAGCTCCAAATTAACAACACCTGTTGAAAGGGCCTCGTCCGATCTCTTGATAATTTGTTTATTTAACGTACATTGCATCCCTTTCACAAATTTGTTCTGGAAATGAAGTTCTTTGTGGAATAGCCTTCTCTTTGTTTGATATTGAGGTTTGGTTAGGTCTTACCGTGTTTCAAAGGGAGCTTGTGAAAACGGATGGCTTGTTATCAAAGTATTAGTTTAATTTAATCATTTACACTGTTGGGTTATTGACCCGAAGAATAATATAACGGAAAGCAGACCTTGTTGTCTTTCAAACGAAAATACACAGTCTGTCGGATTTATCGAATAAAATATATACAAATATGTTAAAGAGGTATTCGGTATTCAAACTTGGCTGTGTGAAATATTTATTTTATACAAATTAATCAACTATCACCTGTTTTTTTAAATCGGTTATTATAATAGGGTTATTATATTTATATTCACTTCATAGATCAAGTCAGGGTTTTAATCATAATTTGAGGACTCAAATCAAATTGTTTGTAACTAACTAATTCAAAACATTTTCTCTCTAAGGTCTTATCACAGAAAAATCAGTTGAGATCATTTAGAAAAGAATTGATATTTAGATTAAAGAATTCGATGAGTTATTTCGGAAGAACAACAAAGTATGTTCATAAACATATTACCTATTCTACGAACATATTACCTTTTCTACTAAGAAAATAAGATTATGTATATAACCCAGATATGTGCCGTAAACAAATGCTTCTACTGGAAAATCCAATTTTCATCATTTACTGAACTAGTACAGATGATATGAGTATCGGAACGACAGCCCTCGAATTGGGGCTGACCGATAATCCAGAGGGTGTCAAATCAATTCTGCACTTGGATGCAACGAGCGTGGTGTTGGATCTTTAGAGAAATGTTGGCAAGGGGTTAATTTAGAAGTAGGTCTAAATTAACCCCTTTCCCTAAAGTTATCATCATCATCATCATACCATGCTTGATATCTCTAGGCCATATCTATTTAAAATACAAGTCATTTTGTTATAATAAATAAGGTATTTTACCTTATAAGCTACTGGTGAACTGTTTCAGTGATGAACAATGTCCTGCAACAAAAATACATGCAACTTAAAAATCTTCAAATTACTATTAAAAGGTCATATTTTTCCATTTTTCTCTTAATCTAAAGGGTTTTTAATATAATATGTAACTTTAATTATATGATAACTTTACTAACAAATTATATAAGTTCTTATATTAAGCATAAAAGTAACTCATAAACATTCCCAAGGCACCAAAATAAACAGACAATGGGGAGAGAATTTCCCAAACCGTCCCTATTTTCCCACAAAAATACAGGGGACATACTTAATAACGTCACATTGGGGCAACGTTTAATACTTTACACAGGGAGTTAGTGAAAAGAGGCAACATTAGACGCAGCCATTTATCAAGGCGACAGATCTTCCCCAGCTAGGGTGACCACACTTGCTATTTATCAGACTGTATCCGTGCGCCGCAGGAGTTTTAGTCCCGGCTTAGGACTAAATCTTTGACGTCTTATTCTATTCTTAAATCGTGACCTGAAATACCTTTTTTTGTGGAACTCTACGTGTTATTATTTCAAGGATCGGCGAGATAAGCCGAAGGCCCAGGCTCACCTACCACGATCAGATTGGTCGTGTGTTAACAACAGGAAGTAATGTTAGGAGCCATAAGAACTTTGTATCAAAATAAAAGGATTAGTAACGTTAAAGTGAGGTGTGTAAGGACTGTGATGATTACTTAGCTTAATTTATATATCTTAGAATTTTAAGGTTAAATATAAACTGTATAAATTGCTCAATGACCTGAACTTACTCAGAAGTGTTTATATAAAACCACAGATAACCTCCAATAGATACCACATTAAGAGGATTGACGTGCGCCCATGCATCTATGCTATTACATAAATAAGTAGTTGCCATACACGCGCATCTTCAGTGCCGACTAAGAGACAGATCTGCGCGTCAGCCTTTACGTAGACACTTTTATTTACATTTAATAAGTATTTATGCATAAATAAACGTTAAAATGGCCTTCTGTTCCGTAAAATGGTGTGGGAAGAATTCCAGGACATCAAAATTTAAAAAAAGATGGCATAACTTTGCATTGGTAAGTAAAATAATTACCTATTTTATTCTAGACGGAGCTCAAGTTACGACGGACGAATTTTAAAAGTTGGCAAAAAATTTTTGACAAGTGTCAGCTCGCGTTGATGTCTTTTGTCACTATCCCTTTCTTTCATTACCCATATCACTATTTTTATCCCGTTCTGGCATAGACATGCTTAACAAGAGGGTTGTAACTGTGTACGTTTCAGTATGTCGAATCGACATTGTCGATAATGCATAACGTAAAAAATGTATATTGTCCTAACTCAATTTGCTTTAGATTTCCAATGGGTCCTGAAAGAAAGTCTAAATGGATCGATGCCACATATCGCGGTGATGAATCGTTCCCGAGCAAAAATACCGTCATTTGTTCGAGACATTTCCCAGAGAATAGTTTTCACTATATGAAGGATAGAACACGAGTAATGGAAACAGCTATGCCTTCTTTATATTTACCAATTTTGGTATGTATGTGTTGCCGGCAATGTGTATAATCCAGCCATTCCATACAATATTCTATAGTTTTCTTTATTCTATTCTAGTATTCTATAGAATAAAATATTATTAACACAAACCACCAAACAATAACATTTGTTTTTTTTAGTACGGTCTGGTACGGTTTTGAGGTACGGAACTCTAAAAAAATTTATTTATTTATATCTAAGTACATATAAAATATAAATAATTATAAATTTGTCGATAAAATTATAGACATTGCACAATACAATTGGACATCACCAGATGAATGAGTGTTACGTCCCCCGCACCCCGTTCCTACCTCCTAAAATTGTGACTTGAACCTAGAACAAAATGGTGAACGTACGGTATCTATTGGAGGTTATCTGTGTATAAAACATACGGCTCAATCTATGTTAAAACTATGTTAAAACATTTCTGTGCAAGGAACAACTGAAGAATATAAATTTGTGTCCGTAAAGTGTGGATACCCTACTGCTGATGTTCTTAGCGGGTAATGACAAATGCCCCGGTCAGGTAAACGTGGCCGATGCTAAACATCGCTTAACCAACAAGCGATCGCTAATGGTTCGAGACCCGCGAATTTCAATCAAACTTAAGCGGCATTGAAAGCAAAAGTAATTCATTATTTGGGTATTAGGTATTACGTGTTTATGAACTTCGAAAGTTATTTTGAGTATTAAAAATGCAAGTATTAAGTAATTTTTTAACAGAATGCAAGGTATTCTGTTTACAAACGATTACATCTTTTTCACACCACTGCGATAAATCAAAAGTTCGATTTTGCTTTATCATTAAAAATATATCGAAGTGAATATATGGAAAATTTCACGGTTCACACTTTAGCGTACATGTTTGAAAAAATATATAGAAAAGACATTTATATTTTTTGGAATGAAATTGAGGATTTATGCATCCAAACCATTATACAAACCAACATATACAACTCAGTATAGTCTAATTTATTTAACACAGAAGTAACTTAATTTATTGCTTAAAGGTTCATGTAAAGGTTATATATAAGACTTTCTGTAGTAAGTAAACTTAAACAAACATATGAAAACGTACTAGGAAAACATATATTTGAAAGTAAACTCATGAGTTTTCCAACACTAAATTATTCGACTGAAAAACAAACCAAAACCCGCCCTTTCACCCGAATACTAACACGTCCAATAATCCCTTCCGTACACCGGCGACGTATTTATTCGTCAATTTTCTATTTCGGGCCCACACCCAAGGACAGCCGTCGGAATACGAATCGTGATCGCGATTGGTGGATGACGGTAAGTGATTTATGAAAGGACCGATGGGGTATCTGACTCGTGCGAGTGACGAAGGAGTAATGGATACAGTTCAATACGCTACGAGAAATGGGTACGGCTCAATCTATCGGTGACAGATGCCCGGTTGGATGGTTTTAGTGGTAAAAAGTTGAACGTTGCTTTTATTGGGATCTTTTTTCGTGACGTCATGTTTTAACTGGATTGAGGCTGGTTTTAGGCTACTTTTTTAATTTTCAGGATCAACACTTCTTAGCTGGTACCTCTAACATGAAAAATAATACGAAAAAAAGCAAACATTTTTTTTCTTACTATGTGTACATAATAGATGTCAACACAAAAGGCAGTTTCCATTTGATTCTACGAATTTAAGACATATAAATGCATATCAAAATATTGTGTAAAATTAAGTCCATGCCAAAAATCTGCTACACTATTTAAACTGTTGGTTACAATATTTAAAACTCCAGAACTGGTGGACCAATTTTTGACCAAACATTAGTTTTCAAGGGCAAATCCCAATTATATATTATTGACTGTTAGGTGGAACGAAGTTCGTCGGGTTAGCTAGTTGCAAATAAAAACAAGAAGAAATAGCATATTATGTAAAACTTAATTAAATAAAATACATGTACCCGATTTTAGGCTCTTGAGGTTCGATATGGAGCTGATATACCCTTTTTTATTTCCCTCCATTCGTCCGTGTCACATATAGAAGCTATAGCTAGTAATATCCTCTAGGGGCGAAAAATTGAATGAGCTGCTGCTTATCGCGACGACCCAGTAACTGACAATGGGAGCTGGCTGCATTCAACATTTTATGAGGAAATCACTTCGATCCCGTTGAAGATATCGAACCTCGATAGGTTTAATATTTCAGGTTAACTACAGCTGGATTTTATTAACTGCTTACAAAATAAACAGGGTAATTATAATGATATGAACGATAAAGGTTCAATAGGTTATAAAGAGTAAAGGTGTTTGCTTCTAATATGATCAGGATTTTGGTTACGCAGCTATTTTATCGACTAATAAAAAATTTGGACTTTTCCTTTTAAACATACTTTAATTAATGTGGCTTAGTATTAGACAAAATACATTTGTTGTTGGAAACTATATTTTTTTTAAGTTTTGGACATATCTAATCAATCCATTAAATAACAAAATCTTATCTACGGACAAACTTAGGTGTTTTACTAACGTACTTAAAATATTGAATTTTAAAAGCTGTATACAACGTTTTACTTCACGTCAATACCGCGGCTCTCTGGAGGAAAGTGAATTTAGTGGCAAGATCGTATATTTTTTCAAATCGTTTTTGGATATCATTTCTTTTGTTGGCGAAATTGGGAATTATATGGTTTAGTGGCCCAATAAAATAAAGCTTTAGCCATTTATAATACTTGCGCAGAAATACAACTGTATTTTTGGGGTTTACAGAAACCTCTCTAGAGAAAAAGTAGTAGCTACGTTTTTTATTCGACAACAATTTCATTCCGTTATTTTTGAAAGAATATTATGTTATAACCTGAAAATCACATGTTTTACTTTTCTTTTTAATAAATGTCTCGTCAGGGACTTAGTAATAATTTTTGAGTTTTCGTTCGTTAGTGATGTAAATAGATAAATGCTATATAAATATCGTATGTATATTTATCCTTGAGCTGCTTGCGTTCAAAATATACACACATTCACGTGAGTGGATCCGTAGGCATAGCCTATACCTAATACATGGTATCATAGTCATTAATCATCATAAATCTGTATTTTAATTTAATTTTTAGCTGAATGTGGTTAAAGGGGCCTGCTGTCCCTTTGACTCTCTCTATGTATGTATGTATGTATAAATATTTAATTGAAAATAACACACTACAGTAATTTTATACAAAGCATCACTCCCGCAATCCTCGACGGGACAGGCAGAGTTCAAGCAACAGTAAGCTCAACAGTTTTTAGCAAAGGATATAACTAAGCTGGTTTTAAATGGAAAATTGTGAAAAGATAGGGGCTAGCTGGCTAGCTCGGCGCTTACGCAATCACAATCCCAACACCGAACACAATATAATCGTCTTTCATAACACGCTAGGCAAGGATCACAGATGGCATATTATTTTCAAGCCCCAGACCAACAAGGACACATTATACTGTAACTACAAAGAGATTTTATGATTATACCAACATAAAGTTCACACCTCAGTTAGCATTTAAACAAATTCTTGCCTTAACTTGAGACAAGAGATGAAAGGTAGTATACTTGGCCTAGTTTGCGAAACACCAATCTCAGTCATTCGATATCAGAAGTGAGCGGGACTCAAGGATGCTAAGTACGAAACGAGTAACAATTGCTTAGGTAGTATTTGGACGTGGGGTTTCGTAACGCGTAATTAGTTTGAGGCCAGCAATAGTTAGGATATATATGTATTAGTATTTCGTTATTAGACGTGTAGACGGTTTTTGAGTATCTTTATTAATTTTGGATGACGAAGGATTGACTAAACAGATATACAATGCGAAAGTGGAAGGATGTAGGAGCCGCGGAAGGCGCAGGCTCACCTACCACGACCAGATTGTTCGTGTGTTAACAGAAGGTGATGTCAGGAGACATAAAAACCGTAGAGCTTGTATAAAAAAGATCATTAATGTTGAAGAGGCGAATGAGGTGAGTAAGGATCGTGTAAGGTGCGTTCGGTTCTCTCTACCTACCCCGGGAAGTGGCGTAAAGTCAAGTTAGTTAGTTCTTATAACATACATACATACATAACATCACGCCCATAATCCACGAAGGGGTAGGCAGAGTCAAAGGGGCAGCATGCCCCTTCAACCACATTCAGCCAAAAACAAAGTCGGGCTGGGTTAGATGGAAAATTGTGAAAAAGCAGTGACAAGCGGCTAACCTGTCGCCTGCACAATCACACACCCAAAACCCGATATACCATTAGTCGCCTTTTACGACATGCTAGGCAAGAACCACAGTTGGCATTTTATTTTTAAGTCCCAGACCAACATGGGACAGTGGGCTGGGTTGGATGGAAAGCTGTGAAAAAGGAGTGACAATAATAATATAATAATAATAATAATAATAATAATAATAATAATTTGACAGTATTCCGCATTTGACAGTATTCCGCACTCTTGGGTTTTGACAGTATTCCGCACTCTTGGCTTATACGTATCTTGCAGATATATAAAATAAATCCAGTAATTATTGAGTTTTTACAAAGTATAATGACGCTATGGAGGACAAACTTACACTTAAACAATATAATTACACGAGAAATAGTTATAAAAAAAGGTATATACCAGGGTGACTCCCTAAGTCCCATGTGGTTCTGTCTCGCTCTTAACCCAATATCTCAAATGTTACGTCAATGTAGAACCGGATACCGCCTAAAATATGACAATAAGGAGACACTTATTTCACACCTTATCTACATGGATGACATTAAACTGTACTCAAGATCTGAAAATGAAATGAAAACTCTGATTGATACTACAGAAGAATTTAGTAGGGATATTAATATGCAGTTTGGATTAGATAAATGTAGAACCATCCATATAACTAAGGGTAAAATCAGGCCAGGTGATTACGAACTAGACAACGAAGACAAGATAAAGGCTATGGAGCCAAATGAACTATACAAATATCTAGGCTACCATCAATCAAAGGGGTTAGACCACGTAAAACTTAAAACATCTCTTAGACATGAATATAAACGTAGAGTAAATGTTCTATGCAAAAGTAAATTAACCGGAAAAAACTTAATAAAATCAATCAACACATATGCAATACCTATTCTTACTTATTCTTTTGGCATTATCAAATGGACTAAAACTGACATAAAACAAATAGAAATTACCACTAGAACTACCTTAACTAAAAACAACTGCTTACACCCAAAGTCTGCAATAGAAAGGATGACGCTCAAAAGGCAAAATGGTGGGAGAGGTCTCATTAGCATAGAGACACTCTGGATAAAACAAATTATCAACCTAAAGGCATTTTTCCAACAGAAGTCTAATAGCAGCGACATACATGCAGCAATAGTCCGCAATGACATAAAATACACTCCATTAAATTTAACAGAAGATTTGATACTCAACACAGAAACCGACTTAGAAAAATCTAGAATAGAACAGTGGAAAAAGAAAGCTCTGCACGGACGGCACCCCCATGACTTGGAACAACCCCACATTGACCCTGTAGCTTCTAATAAATGGCTTACAATAGGAAGTCTGTTTCCGGAGACTGAGGGCTTTATGATTGCAATACAAGACCAAATTATTAACACAAAAAATTACAGAAAACATATAATTAAAGATACCACAGTTACAGACGACAGGTGCAGAAAATGTCACATACACTCTGAAAACATCCAGCACATAACCGGAGCATGCCCTAACCTCACACAAACAGACTATACACATAGACACAATCAAATTGCTAACATAATTCATCAGAAACTTGCACTAAAACACAAACTCATATCAAACACATTCACACCATACTACCAATACAACCCTAACCCAATATTAGAAAATAGCACTCATAAGATGTATTTTGACCGCGCGATACTTACTGATAGAACCATTCACTTTAACCGCCCAGATATTACCCTACAAGATAAAATAAATAAAACAACTTACCTTATTGACATCGCAGTTCCCAACACGCACAATCTACAGAAAACAATAGCTGAAAAAATACATAAATACACGGACCTAAAGGACGAAGTAAGCAGAATCTGGAAACAACAGAAAGTATACATAGTACCCATAGTTTTATCAACAACCGGCATAATCCCAACGTATCTTCATCACAGTTTAAAATTAATTGATCTGAAACCTAATACTTATATACAAATGCAAAAGGCCGCTATTTTAAATACTTGTCGAATAGTTAGGAAATTTCTGCAAATAGAAGATGGAGCTATCGAAACTAACAGAACGACTGACTACAGCTAAATAAATATATATATATATATGTATACCACCTACTTGGCTAAGCCCGTAAGTGGTATAAAATACCAGCATTTTGCTGAGAAAAAATATTTTGCACTAAAAATAATAATAATTTATTTCATCATAAACCTGCAAGTACATCAATTAGATAAGGGTTGACTTCTTCTATTAAGTGCAAGGAGCACCTGTGCCAGAGGAAGCCACTCTTCCTCAACACACTCTTACTTATAAGGTAAAAGACGAAACAAGGTAAGTAACAATGGAATAAATCAATTTATGGAACTATATTTTACATATGTTAATACATGTATGCCTGTGTGTGTATATGTGTAAGTGTGAGTGTGTGTGTGTGTGTGTGTGTGTGTGTGTGTGTGTGTGTGTGTGTGTGTGTGTGTGCGTGTGTGTGTGAGTGTGCATTCAATTTAATATTTATAGATATATAAATCTTGTTTACACAAGATGCTTTAGAAAACATTCAGTTTCGTCATAGTCTAAGGTTTTTAACCAGGCAGTAACTTTTGGCTTACATTCGCGTAGGGTGAGGGAGTAGATTTGCAGAATTTTATTACATTTATTATATAAATACGAAGAAAGATACTGAAACTGTGTTTGTGCAAATTGTGTGCGTGTCTGTATAGCCTTGGCAGCATTATAGTTTCTTCTTTTATTACTTTTATTAGGGTTGTAGTAAGTTTTAGTGTGTGTTTTTATGATAATGTGTAGTATAAAGAGCCTTCTGATAGAGAGAGCATCTGTTTGAGTGTAAAGGGAATGTGTTGAGAATCTACGCTTTTTAAAATAAGATACTTTAAGCAGGGCCCTTTGGGCTCTTTCAACTTCAATAAGCTTTGTTTTTACTGCACCTCCCCATACTGTTATGCAGTAAATGGAAATGGATTGAGCCAAAGCAGTGTAAATTTGATTAATTAAAGCTTTTGTTGCTACATGTCGAAGAATTTTAAATATCCAAATTAATTTACGTAACCTGGAAGCAACCAGCTCAACGTGGGATTGCCATGACAGTCTCTGGTCTAACATGACGCCCAGATATTTAACAGTGTTTACCTTTGTTATTGAGGGACAGTCACAAGGAACAGCGCTTTGAGTGTTGTTACAACGATGTACCTTGATGTCGAAATTAGTCACAGGCTGTGTCCTATTGCAAAGTGAGAAAGTAATAAAATTTGTTTTGCTTGTGTTCAATGTGAGCAAATTATTTCTAAGCCACTCAGCGACCACCCCTAGGCCAGCCTCCGCAACAGCCTTGACGGAATCCCAAGTCGTGCTAGAGAATACCACTGCAGTGTCATCTGCGTATGAAAAAATACGGGCATTTCCTATTTTTAGATTGCAGAGGTCGTTCAGGTAAACCAGGAACAGGGTAGGTCCTAAGACACTACCTTGTGGTACTCCATAGCCTACAGTTTCACCTACACTCACCACTTCACCAACCCTAACCCTCTGAGTCCTATTACTGAGGTAGTCTTTGAGGAGTTTAAGTGAAACACCTCTAAAGCCAATGTTTTCCAGCTTTTTCACAAGGATCGGGATGGACACGGTGTCAAATGCCTTTTTTAGGTCAAGAAACACGGTAAGGCACTTGCGTTTGGCGTCTAGTTCATCAACAAGGACAGATGATAAAGCCTCCACAGCATCAGCGGTTGATTTACCAGACTGAAAACCATATTGGTTTTCTGATATTATGTTAAATTTATTTAAGTAATTTACAACACGTTTATTTATTACTTTTTCAATAATCTTGGAAATAGATGTTAACACTGAAATTGGTCTATAATTGTTGACATCGTGTCCATCCCCACCCTTATACACCGGCGTTATAATGGACTCTTTTAATGAGGAAGGAAATACACCACTTTCAAAGCAGAGATTGACAAGATGGCAAATAATAGGCACAACATATGATCGGGCGAGCTTAAGGAAACTAGTTGGGATGCGATCCCATCCGGGAGCGCTGTTTGTTTTTAAATTCATAAGCACATTGTGGATTTCTTTCTCATCAGTGTCAAAAAGGACAAATGATGAAGTACTTGACTTTCCCGGAGGGGCCACATCTGGCCGACCAGCGTGTGATAGGGGTATGGCGTCGGCGAGTTCCTTGCCTATGTTACTAAAGTATCTATTTATGAAATTTATTGATTCTATTTGTGAGGACTTGCAGTGTAGCAATTTTAAGTTATCAGTTTTAGTATGTTTCAGGTTCGTAATAGTAGCAATACTGTTCCAGAGCTTCCTCGAATCACCCTCAGATTCTCGCAGTAGTTTTCTGTCATAATTACGTTTTAACTTTTTTATCAAGTTATTGCAAAAATTGCGATAGCGTCTGTAGGTGAGTCGAAGAATCTCGTCTGCCGAATTTGAGCGAAGTTGAGATTGCAATTTATTTCTATGTCGTATACAGCGAAGGATACCCGGGCTAATCCAGGGTTTTAATACACGTTTATTTTTGGGTATATTAACCGTCTTACTGTTTTCCTTAATTGATAACGTTATTTTGTTAATCAGTCCCTGAACCACCAATTCTGGATCCCTGTACAACAACAGTTCAGCCATGTTTTTATTTGCTAGATCTTCACATGCATTTCTGTAATTGGTGACTAGTTTAGTTTTATTACATTTGTTCAATGTAGTAATGATATCTAAATGTAGCAGAACCATCATATGATCAGTGACAGACGTATTCAGGATGGCAATCTGCGCTGTCATTTTAGTTTTATCTAATTTGACCATAATATGGTCTAAAGAATTGTTTTCTCTGGTTGGAAGGTTATGTCCTGGCATTATATTTTGACCTGCGAGCATTTCTAAGTAGTTATTTCTGTTTCTACGTTCAAGACTCTGTTCAGTCTCCCTAGGGATTATGTTAATATTTATGTCCCCAACTAAAAGTATACAGCCACACATGCTGATTTTTTCCAAATAATTATTTAAAGAAGCAACAAACTCGCTCGTGTCTGCAGTAGAAGGGGAGCGATATATGGCTAGAATGGTTTTTCCCTCGATTTGAAGTTGTAGACACGATGCGTCCTTTAAAAATATTTCCCTGACGTCGGCCGTGACATGATCCCCTACATAGACAATCACCCCATCACTCTTATTTTTTAATTTTGTTGAGGAGAACATCTTATAGTTAGGTATAGATGGGATCGGTTTACAATCACATAACCAGCATTCGGTTAAAACAATTACAGTGGGGTCAAAACTTAGTTGTAAAGTAGATACCATAAAATCATCAAAATTTTGATATACGCTTCTGATATTTTGGGTTATTAACGTAAAATCGCTATTTTTTACTTTAAAAAGTTTGGCAACATTTTCAATATTACAAATGGTTGCGCTGGCAAATTCTACACTGTCCATTTCTGTTATATTGTGAAGAGTACTATCCATTTCCGGGGTGAAAATTTAAAACAATTCTTGCTTTAAGCAAATCTTTTTTAAATACCATGTATAACATAGCTCTATTTTGGATATCTATATAAGTGTGTATGTATATTTTAAAGTGTGTTTGAGTGTAAAGGTGTGTGTGTAAGTGTATGCGTGTGTGTGTATTTGTGAAAATTAGCATGTAAGTAATTATCCGATGTATTAACATTTTTACTCTGAACCACCAACTTAATCGTAACATTACTAAAATAGAAAATAAGTTACACATAGATTTGACAGTAACTTTAGTGACAATCAGTAACAGGTAGGCAATAGGCGTGCTATACAAGAAATATTTGTGGTAAACATCATGTACGCACCTGGGTATCAACATTAAGGATTTCTTTAGCACTTTCACATTATGTTCACCTACTAGCCACTGTACACAGGGTTTATTTATAGTTAAACAAGTGGCTAGCTCGTCGCCTACTTAATCACATACCCAAAACCCGATATACCATTAGTCGCCTTTTACGACATGCTAGGCAAGAACCACAGTTGGTACATTCTTTTTTCTTGTTCTTATAAATTTTGCCAAAAGCAGTAGCTCAATGGTCCCGTATACAAGGAGTGCGGGTTCAAAGCTCGACACGTATTTGGATTTTTCAAACCTATTACGTATTTATACTACTAGCACCACGGTTAGGGTCAACAAATAAGGAAAGATGATGTCCAAAAAATGACCCAGAATCGACAGAAATGAACTGTGTACCAATGGATTGGCATTTAAATATAATATAATGTTGCCAAAGCGGCAACCCTGAAATCGTTGTAGTATAGGAGCTAAGAGCAAAATAAAATAAGTAAAAAATTCTTTTTTTTTATGTTTTTTTATTTTTATTTGGCCCATAGATACTACAATCGTTATAGTACTGTGTGTATTATTGGTAATTCTGTAGCTAAGGATTGCAAATAAAAAAAATACACGGTTGCTACTTTTTTTTTTTTTACGGTGGGCAAAAATCATCTTATTACAACCCTACACAGTTGCTACTGGCTATTATGCGCGGGCGCGGCACGGCGGACGGGGTGACGACCATATCCCGTCGCAGTCCTTCGTTTGTTTTCGTTGTGATCTGTGTGCTTTGTTTTACTTCGTGGATTTTAACTTGACCTCTGCTTTTGTATACTGGACACTGATTTTTCTTGTTGATTCGAAACTGTGGCGCGTTAAACCGGACTTCGATTTTCTTTGCGACTGGATATTGTTTAAAATGGATGAACGTAACCGTTGTGTGACTTTTCCCCGTTTTGTTCTACAAAGGCGGCATCATGTTTTGTCCCTCGAGTTTCTGGAGTCACACCGGGACTTAGCTCCTATACTATACCAATTATTTTTATATTTGCAATCTTTAGCCACAGAATTACCAATAATACACACAGTACTGTAACGATTGTAGTATCTATGGGCCAAAAGAAAAAAAAATATACAAAAAACAGAGTGTTTGTTATGTTGTGATTTAATATGATGTTGTTATTACGTTGCTGTTGCTTGTAAAATGTGTTGATGATAATTATCACAAGTGATACAACATTAAAACAACGTCATATTAAGACACAACATGACGTAAACTTATTTTATTATTGTTTTAAACGAATTTTTTTTCTTATTTTATTTTGCTCCTAGCTCCTATACTATAACGATTTCAGGGTTGCCCCCTTGGTAGCATTATATTATATTTCAATGTCAATCCACTGGTATACATTTCATTCCTGTCGATTCTGGGTTTTTGGTCCATACATTTTTGGACATGTCCTTTGTATATTAAAATTTTTTTTTATGTGTAACTATGATCTAATTCATCTGGTTCCTAACATTACCTCTCTTCGATAAAAAAAACGGCCACGTTCCTTAAGGCACAATTTTTTTACGTACCCAAATTGACAGCCATATAAGCAACATTTATATTAATATATACATTCTCCAGACTGACACACCAATTTTCTAGTTCTAAGCTTGTGCTATGGATACTAGATGAACGGATAGACATACTTAAAGAAGTTTATAAACATCCATGACTCGAGTACAAATGCTCACGTTCATCACACGAAACATTTGCCCCTAGCGGGATTCGAACCCGCGACCCTTGATTTTGTAGCCAGGGTCTCTGACCACTCGACCAATGGGCCAATTAATAAGGACAGAGCAATGAGAAGCCAAGTTATATTAGTTTGGAATGTTCATAGTATAGGTCTTTTCCTATAGATATAGTATTGGGCATCATATATTATGGATGAAATATTGGATCTGATTCTGGATTATTCATAACGTTAGCCGCCAAATCCGTTTGTGATTTACCACCTGGGAGCAGATCTGATTTTTTTTATCGTTTTACATATTTGGGCGTAATAGATCATACTTAGAAATTTAAACATATATGTATATATAATCTTCCTCTAAGCAAAACATACACCGGTTAGATAATAAAGCAATTTTTTTTTACTTGCCATACATTTGAATAGCTGATTGGCTATTCTTTGTAAAAAGTAAAAAAAAAAAGTTTTGCTGATTTTCTAAAATCTATTAAATTAGTTTCTTCGAACAATGAGATAAGTTAAAACATTCGCATATACTTTAATATTTACTAATATTATAAATGCAAAAGTTACTCTGTTCCTTCATCCTACTTTAACCCTCCCCATTCCCATTTGATTTGCTGTATCTGACAGTACGCTGTATCTAACAGTATGCTGTATCTGACAGTATGCTGTATCTAACAGTATGCTGTATCTGACAGTATGCTGTATCTGTCAGTATGCTGTATCTGACAGTATGCTGTATCTGACAGTATGCTGTATCTAACAGTATGCTGTATCTGACAGTATGCTGTATCTGACAGTATGCTGTATCTAACAGTATGCTGTATCTGACAGTATGCTGTATCTAACAGTATGCTGTATCTGACAGTATGCTGTATCTGACAGTATGCTGTATCTAACAGTATGCTGTATCTGACAGTATGCTGTATCTGACAGTATGCTGTATCTGACAGTATGCTGTATCTGTCAGTATGCTGTATCTGACAGTATGCTGTATCTGACAGTATGCTGTATCTGACAGTATGCTGTATCTGTCAGTATGCTGTATCTGACAGTATGCTGTATCTGACAGTATGCTGTATCTGACAGTATGCTGTATCTAACAGTATGCTGTATCTGACAGTATGCTGTATCTGACAGTATGCTGTATCTAACAGTATGCTGTATCTGACAGTATGCTGTATCTAACAGTATGCTGTATCTGACAGTATGCTGTATCTGACAGTATGCTGTATCTGACAGTATGCTGTATCTGTCAGTATGCTGTATCTGACAGTATGCTGTATCTGACAGTATGCTGTATCTAACAGTATGCTGTATCTGACAGTATGCTGTATCTGACAGTATGCTGTATCTGACAGTATGCTGTATCTGACAGTATGCTGTATCTGACAGTATGCTGTATCTGTCAGTATGCTGTATCTAACAGTATGCTGTATCTGACAGTATGCTGTATCTGACAGTATGCTGAATCTAACAGTATGCTGTATCTGACAGTATGCTGCATCTGACAGTATGCTGTAACTGACAGTATGTTGTATCTGGCCGTGCCCGTGGCCAGAACCAATCTACTGGCTAAGACACCACTGATCAGAACAATCCGCGTAGTGAACCAAGTTCACGAGCAAATTGATGTGTTTTCAGGGAACGTGAGTGAACACTCAAAAATAGTTTTATATTTTAGTATATTATTATTTAAATGTATGTAAGCAAGTAAAGTATTATTAAGTATTACTAGCTAGAGGTTTGCCACACTATCGCATTGGTGTTAACTGTAAGGATAGATGTAAAGTTTGTGAATAAATAAATAAATCTATATAAATTTTTGACCTGACAACGAAATGTCTCGAAAAGTTCCTACTATTAAGCAGGAATCATAAAAACAAAACACATCACAATATCACATCACAATGTCATTCATAATTCATATACCTACTTTTACACGAAGTATTCTCAGTGTTTCTACTCATCAGTCATCGTTAATCATAAAATAACAAAATAGTACCTCATTACGGCTTGATGGATGTATTCCAACTTTTTTCTGTTTACTTCTACCAAGCTGGTGTGATCATATCAATCATATAGCTACGTTATTATTAGGTTATGTCAATAGACTTTATGGTAAATTGTATTGGTGGCTAGAACAGATATAAGATAGAATAGAATAGATTAGAAAGCTTCAATGTATTAATAGATTTACTGATGTACTGATTCCCACGATACATGCCCTGCCTACTGTGGGGGTCATAGAATTAAACCTAAACTGGCTTCTGTGTTTTTGTCAAATAAACATTTTTTTTTTTTATTTACGTAAAAGCTTACAAGTTGTTGCGCGGTTCCACACGCTTGGAATTAGGTCTTTACCTTGGGTCTATCAGTTTTCCCGGGAAGCAAAGTATCTTATGCTCGTTTGTATGGATCAATCTTTTAATGTACTAAATTTTATCACTCTTGGTTAAGTAGTTCAGGTGTAAAAACATAACAGACATAGAGCTAGACATTTGTATTTATAATATGAGTAGGAAACTAACTAAACTTCACGCCACATCCCTAGAGTAGGAACTGCGAGTTATTGCGTTAGTTAAGTTATTTGTAAGAATATATGTAGTTGAATGCATTAATAAGTATAGAACCCCATGTAATCTGAACTCTTTCGCAATGCATATTTTTCTTTCAAGTCTTTAGTACTACTTTAAAATTAAGGATTCAGAAGAAATAGCTGGAAATGAATAGTTGAATCTGTGTGTTGTGGTGCTTTGAGAGACATTAATTACTTAGTTAATAAATAAGACTCCAAAGAATGTGGCAACTTTGGTTCTTGCCTAGCATGTCGTAAAAGGCGACTAATGGTATATAGGGTTTGGGTATGTGATTGTGTAGGTGACGAGCTAGCCACTAATCACTACATTTTCTCAAATGTCCATTTAACCGGACTGAGTTAGATGTTTTATTTTTGGCTGAATGAGGTTAAAGAGGCCTACTGCCCTTTTGATTCTGCCTATCCCTTCGGAGATTATGGGCGTGTATTATGTATGTATGTAATATGCATGACTCGAGTACAAATGTACATGTTCATCACACGAACCATTTGCCCCTAGCTGGATTCGAACCCGCGACCCCTGGTTTCGTGGTCAGGGTTTCCGACCACTCGTACAACAGGCTAGTCTATAACTATAGTATAAATCGATAACTATAGTATAAAGCGTTTATTTGTATGTAACCTTAACTATTCATATGGAGTTTCCAAATAGAATCTACTTACATAAGCCCTGAACTTATTTCATTCACGGCCAAACAAGCAACTATTCAAAAGCGAAATTGAAAACAAAGTTGGAAAGTCAAACGAGAGAAATGAATTTCTTTTTATGATTTCGCCTTGCGAACTTACATTTTAGCGGCGAGCAACATAAACGTTTTAGACATTGAATAAATAAATATGTTTGTGGTTTTATTTCTTGGTTTTATGTATTTCTTAGCGGAGACGGTAATACTATTTTTGCCAGACTACGACTAAACGAAAACAATTTTCAGCAAACTATTTATGTATTACTGATTCATTCCGGTCTGATCCCCCTTGTTGTGATCCACCTCTCATGGTTATTATTAAAATTTCTGGACTGATCCCCCTTAAATTTTGTTCGTCCAAACTGATCCACCTCCATTTTTGCAAAGTATGTAGGTACAGTCAGGAAAAAAAACTACTTAAGTTAAAAATCAAAATTCAACAGAAAGTGGATCAGACCGGACTAGAAAATAAAAAATATGTGATCCCCCTTATGCGTCACAACAAGGAGGATCAGTCCGGAATAAAAAATAATTTAAAATAATAGTGATCCCCCTGGTGGATCACCACTAGAAGGATCAGACCGGAATAAATCGTATTACTATCTTCTGCCCGCGGCTTTACATGCGTTGTACATCGAATAAGTACAGCTTATGTGTTATTCTAATGTATAAGCTTAATAAGCTATTTAGTTAGTTATAAGCAATTGTAAAGTTTCAAACATCCACACATTCACAAAAACTTTCGTGTTTATAATATTAGTATGATTTTACATTTACATAGTAGGTATATTTAATTGTAACTCGATTTTGATCTTGAGGAATGAGGTGTCAAATTCGTTATTGTAGACCGGGTTCCATCAGTTACATTTTAAACACTTTTAAAAAGACCGCTTCTCCAATCTAAGTCCGATTCTATGATACCTTTGTTATTTGTGTTAGCACTTAGAAATTACTGATCCTGATCACGAGACGCTTTTGCCGTATTTCACCTTTTATATGTGCCGTGAATATCTGTTAGTATATGTTAATGTTTATTTTTTTATACTTAATGCTGGAGAATTGAATAAGCAGGATTTTGGTACCTACCTATAAAGATATTAAACTAACTTATCACATACGTACATGACAGACGATTACAGCTTCAAATCCTCTAAGGGGTAGGTAGAGTGCAAGAAGCAAGAAGCTTCTTTAAGGGCGGTTACCCTTAGCCAGAGAAAGGGAATAAGAAAATGAAAACAGACGCAAGCTCGATGGCGCATTCGGTTGTGACCCTGCCCCATGCGCCAAGAGTTGTGGGTTCGATCCCCACCCAGGACAAACATTCGTGTGAAGAATACTTGTGTTTGTTCTGTGTCTGGGTGTTAATATCCAATATTTAAGTATATATTTGTAATACCACTGTTGTTTCTGATATCCGTAACACAAGTGCTTAAGCTACTTACTTCGGAGTCAGATCAATGTAAGTATGTGATGTCGTTGAATATTTATTATTTATTTATTATTTATTAATACCGTTTACTAGCTGCCCTTTACGGCATGCTAGGTAAGCAAAACAGTTATATTAGTATATTATTTTAAGTCTAAGACCAATATGAGACCTTATTATAGATTTTTGGCGCATAAAATCCCATTCCCCTGAAATGTTTTTTTCGTTATGATATCTGAGCGAAGTATTTGACTAAAGCCAGTTATCTATAAACTTGACCGAATACAACATGAGCATTAATCCATTAATGTGTGCACGCCCTTACGCCCTAATGACTCCCTACTGTTCAATTCGCGGCGGCTTGCGTAAGGTCAGGCATTCAACACGTTTTTACGCAGAACGGTCATTTCAGTAGATTTATGGACACCGCTAATGTTTGCTGCCTACCCCACAATGAGATAAGGGCCAGTGGGGAATATTCGCTTCAATTAACAATGTATACAAAAACGACATTGAGATATCTCTTTGCATTGTCAAATTATTTAGCTACTATAATATCTTTCTTACTCAGAAATGTGATCATGTTAATGTTAATGAATATTGACCAAAAATAAAATAAAAAGTTTTTGCTCTGTCTGGAGAATAGCATTTTAAAACGTTTTGATAGATAGCTCCGAATTAAATAATGGTGACATTTATGTATAAATTGATGATTGTTATTTAGGTTAGGGTAAATTTTTTGTGTATTTTTTCTGGTTAGTTGTAAACCGAATATACAACAAAGTTGGTTCTATCATAAACTCATATTTTCGCGAGTAGTACGAGTATGTTAGTAGTTTTGTTACTATACTGATATATGTTTGTCCTGTGGCGTGGTCATCATCAGACAAGAAGAACAATTGCACCTTTATCTCAACGGCAGACGGCTCACAATTGCACATTTAACTTTGGACAGGACTATAGTATAATTAAGAATAATTTTGTATTGTACGGTGCGAAGTTTAGACTCATGATGAAGTAGCTTCTGTTGAAGATAATAATGTGGTAAAACGAATAATATGCGCACAAAGCGAGTAACAAAGGCTATTTTGAAGTTCATTTTTTTAGTTATTCTGCAGATTGCTAAAGTTATTTTTTATGTTGTAACCGCGGACTAGTAAAAAAAGAAAGACTCCGCGCTACTAACTAGACGTTGAAGCTCCTCAAGTGCTCCAACTTGACACGCAACTTACGTCACACATTGACATAATAAGTGATCCAAATGACAGATATCCGATATCTGCTATTCATAAGTATCTCACTCACACATGCATAAACGTGGCTTCACGCTGTAGTATGGCACCGTGGAGTCCTTCTTCTTTTACTAGTCCGTGGTTGTAGCGTAAATATACGTATGTATGTCTTCGTGTCACTTCATAACTTAGTATTAGTAATAACGGTTCAACAGTCTCATTTTCCGAAGACAAATATTAGGTACGATATATTTATTGCTATTTTTATTTTATTTTCGGCTGAATGTGATGCCTACTCCTCCGGGGATTACGGGCGTGAAGTTATGAATGTATTTTTATTTATTAACAAAATAAGTAATAATTTTTATTCAACGATATTTTAATCGTATCAAAGCATTTTTTACTGATTTCTAATGTCTATAAAGCTAATGTATGGTCGAGAACTGATTAGACTATAATAATAGATGTATCTAGTCTAGTAATTACACTGATCATATGACCCATGTAACCTTTGGGCAGATGAACCCGTCGAATTGGATCATGGTTACTCAACCATGGTTATTTAAATGTACTTGTTCTCTTACAATTTTCTACCTTACCGCTGAGATGTTAGTATTTTGTTCTTAGATTAAAAATGTTGAGGTTGATCAGGTTTGTCGACAGGACGGTACGATTGGTACAATATTCGTCCGGTTTTTTAATTGTCATCACACCGTGACGCCCGGTACTTTCTGTTAGGAGTGCAGCAGATAGGAATATAAGAATAACCATGAGATAGATCGTGACCAGTCTTGGCCAGTCGAGGCCCATGTCGCAGTTCATTCTTTAACATTTAGACAAGCTCGATGGCGCATTCGGTAGTGACCCTGCCCCATGTGCCAGGAGTTGTGGGTTCGATCCCCACCTAGGACAAACATTCGTGTGATGAATACTTGCGTTTGTTCTGTGTCTGGGTGTTAATATCCAATATTTATTTAAGTATATATTTGTAATTTAACTTTATAAATACCACTGTTGTTTCTGATATCCGTAACACAAGTGCTTAAGCTACTTACTTCGGAGTCAGATCAATGTATGTAATGTCGTTGAATATGTATTTAAAAAAAAAATTAAAAACATTAGACGGCGTCAACACCGAAATACCACTGTTGCTGACTCGCCACGGGGCTTATCGTCTGATATGATTTAAATTTATAGTTTTTATTTTGTATACATAACTAAAGGGGCAGCAGGCCCCTTTGACCACATTCAGCCAAGTATAAAACTGGGTTGGGTTAGATTGAAAATTGCGAAAAAGTAATGACAAGTGGTTAGCTTTTCGCCTACACAATTACATACCCAAAACCCGATATACTATTAGTCGCCTTTTACGACATGCTGGGCAAGACACTTACTTGCTTTTTATATGTCAATTATGTTCTGTCGTTACTTGCTCTTCTGTTTTCTGCATGTCTTTTATCGGCATTATATTATAGCTTCTTTGAATCTAATCGCCCTCATTCTTAACACTTATTTTCACGCTGGTCACCCAGGTCTCGGGGACCACTGACATGCCTAAGCAAAAATGGCACAAATACCAAAATCAAAACTGTAATACAAACAGATGGACAGTAAATCATAACTCTCTAAAGTTTCTCAAAAACTCCTTCGCTCGTTTACTGCCGGTTGAAACGCGATTTGAAATATGGACGAACGGCAAACTTATTAGGGAGCGGCCATTATTTTTATCTGATTTATGTCTTGATTGAGTTTACGGCAAATTTGAAATACTGATATTGTATATAACTTATTATAGCAGGAATTAATAGTAACTCAAAATACCGAACATTAGCGGAAAGGAACAATAAGGATGATGACTACATTAAAAAAGTATAATTCTATTTAGTCCGTCAGTTAGATTATACAAAAATACAAGACACATATTTTACGCGTTATCAAATGAGCAAAAAAATCACAAAAATAGAAAGCATCAAAGTTTTGGATTAGGGACTTGTGACGTCACATTTTTTTTTTATAATCTAACTGACGGACTAAACAGATTTGTTTTGTCATCTAGCCTTTTGTTTTATTTATTTGTATTATTAACTAAAGTATGGAGTACAATGCTGGATCCAACAATCCGACTGGGGACAGCAAAATTTAGCACATGCACATTATGGATTGTAATCCGTACTAAAGATATTAAAAGTACCTACACAATTAATTGGGGTAAAGATTTGTAAGGATATTCTTTTATTTATTTACTATACACGGGAATATGCTCACTATAACGTCGCTGGGATGGTGGCGTTATGTGGCGGGTCGTTACATTCCTTAAAATATGGTTGAGTCAAGCGATGGCTGACACATACGTCATGCTTGGGAACAGGTGCCACCTTGGGGACTGGTCTGCTCTGATCTGGTTAATTTATGCTTAAATTTTGTAAACATCGTTATTTTATATTTTGGTGTCTGACAAGCCGACGTCATGACATGGTTTAGAGGCAAATATAAACTATACACCCTTGTCATAGATGTTGTTGAAAAGAGTAACTCCCGAGTTTCTTGCCGGTTTCTAATCGGTAGAAGCAACATTCCAAACCGGTGGTAGATTCATATTATTAGTTGATTTTATTGTTGAATTGACGATTTATAAGTGTTTGTTTTAAACCTATATAAATAAAGAGTATTTTGACTTTGACTTTGAATAGCTTCCATACCCTTAATGAACAAAACAAAAAAAATCTTCCTGAAAAAGTCCGCCTATAAGATGAGTTATGCGATGTTACATATAAATTAAGCTACGATGGGCCTAATTAAATAACATTATTATTTGTTTTGTTTTCATAAACCACCAACCAAACAACCCACAATCGTCTACGCCACAATTACGGCGAGCTACAAGTTCTGCGCAGGCGCAACCGGTCCAGCGAAAGGGAAAGGGCTAGAGATAGTATTGAAATCGAAAGGGACGGACGAGGCCTGTTCGCGCCGGCATTCTTGTGGCTCGTCTGTATCACTTTTTTGTTGAAGACTTTATTGGATTGCTGCAACTGGGGGAAAATTGTTTTTGTGGCGTTAAGCTCGCAAGTAGATTTAAAAGATGATAGGAAATATTTTGTGAATGGACTTCGATTCGTATTAGTCCTTACTTTTTTAAATGTTTAGATAATAATCTATACTAATATTATAAAGAGGAAAGATTTGATTGTTTGTTTGTATTGAATAGGCTCCGAAACTACTGGACCGATTTGAAATTTTTTTTCACCTATGGAAAGCTACTTTATTAGCAAGTAACATAGGCTATATTTTATCCCCGTATTCTTACAGGAACTAACTACTAAGCGGGTGAAACCGCGGGGCGCTGCTTTACCGTACGATTGCTTGCTGCTTTGCGATGCTTACCGTTCGATCTTTCAAACTACGCAAGGGATGTTGATGCGGTTTTCACCAATAGATAGAGTGATTAAGGAAGAACGTTTGTATGTATATTTTTATATTGTTTTGTGCTCACCCTGCGAAGACAGGGCAGGTCGCTAGTTATCATACAAGGTCTGGAACTTTTTCATGCCTAAACCAGTAATGTGGTTGCAATGAAATGTGGGCCTCTAAAGGTTGCGCCTAGGCCAAATGCAGACACAAGCGGTCATGTTTTCTTTTTACAACAAGTGCTTTAAACAAATAAATAAATAAATTCTCCAGACTGACACACCAATTCCCTAGTTCCAAACTAAGCTTATGCTTGTACTATGGATACTGGGCGAACGAATAGACATACTTAAATACGTTTATAAACATCCATGACTCGAGTACAAATGTCCATGTTCATCACAAGAAACATTTGCCCCTAGCGGGATTCAAACCCGTGACCCTTGCTTTCGTGGCCAGGGTCTCTGACTCAACGGGGCACTCATAAAGCTTTAGTTTTTTATTATTTAGTGACGTCATAAAAGTATGAACGATGGAGGCAATGGCAGCAAAATGTCTGTTCATTTACATTTCGTTTCCACTGGTTAAAACGTCCATGGTTTAAGCCAATACGCAAATTCCATTACCCATAAGTGGAGGGTACCTAGAAGTCTGAAGACAGGATCGTGTGCATTCTTAAGAACTGGATTCCAGACTGCTTGATAAGAACAGGATAATGTGGGCCTTGAGATGTAATTGACAAGGTAAGTAGGCTTTTAACTTGATACTATGCCATATTCCTGATGGGAATAATACCAGTAATGCATACACTGGTGGGTCAACCAACTCTAACTCAGCTGGTACTCCAACGATAATATCAACATCTTCCTAGCGTTAAAATGGCGGTTGGTTCTCTCTGCCTACCCCGCTAGGGAAGTGGCGTGAAGTTTAGTTAGTTAGTTAGTTTTTCCTATAGTTATGTCCCGTGCTCCCATGATCCTGAATTTAGCAAGCCTAATTATTATCTGGTGTATGGGACAAATTGCAGTATTCATAGATAACGGTATTAATCTAAACGTACATATTGTCTCCTCTAGTTGCCGACATATTATAATAGATTGTTATTGTGGTATTGAATTTTGGGTTTGTTATGAAATAAGCAGGTGGCGCGGTAGTAACAAGTCTATATTTTTCACAATAGGCTAGATGACTAAAATATTCTGTTTAGTCCGTGAGTTAGATTATAAAAAAAAATATTGAACACGTAGTTTTTTTATTGATTGGCAAAACAAACATTCACGAAGATACAATGCATTCAAGTTGCGCGTGACGTCACACTTTCGTACAATTTTTACAAAATAGTGACGTTGTAAGCCCCCACTCCAAAACTTTGATGCTCTTTATCTTTGTGATATTTTGTTCATTTGATAAAGCGAAAAATATGTGTCTAGTATTTTTGTATAATCTAACTGACGGACTAAATAGAATTATAGCTTTTTGATGCGATCATCATCCCTATTTTCCATCTTATATGTAATTTCTTTATTGACTTTAAGTAATCAAAGGAGTTAATGCACCTGGTACTCAGCCTATACTTTAGGGACAGTCTGCGTTAAATGGCAAGATTTAAATATATAATATGCTCCGGTGGTTCGGTCATGTGGAAAGAATGGATGACGAAAGATTGACTAAACAGATACAATGTGAAAGTGGAAGATGTAGGAGCCTACCTACCACGACCAGATTGATCGTGTATTAACAGAAGGTGATGTGAGGACTTGACCATAAAAACCGTAGAGCTTGTATGAAAAGGATCGTGAATGTTGAAGAGGCGAGTGAGGTGTGTAAGGATCGTGCCATATGGCGTTCGGTTCTCTCTGCCTACCCCGCTAGGGAAGTGGCGTAAAGGTTAGTTAGTTAGTTATTTATGTATAGTATACTGGAATAAAAAACAGCATTTTAACGCATTAAAGGTAAATGCTTCACAATATAACACATCCATACATAAAGCAATAAAGAGTGTGATTTCCACCATTAAAACGATATTAAAGATATAATAACAGTAAATACGTTTTAAATTACCAAAATTGCCACACTCGGGTATTGCGTGAACGAGAAGTGGGATTAGTATGAGGTTGGGGTAAGCTTGTTTAAGGTATGTAAGCACTTACGTTTTTTCACGTAAACACGTATTTAAATAAAATCCCTCTCTTTTAAGGTAAAATGCGTACTACATATTCAGATTCCAGTTCAATATTTCTTCTTTGAAAAATTTGATTTAATTGGGTCCTTAAGAGCCCTTATATTAGGATTTCTTAACCTAGTCTATAGACTACTTTCGACGGAGTAGGAACAAGAATACGGGGGTAGTTAAATATATAATCGCATCTGTCCTTTTCCTTATGTACAAACGGCAGCATATCAGGCTATACATTTTTGTTGCGAAACAGCCCTTATCACAACGGAATAAGACTCCGCAGTAGTTAGCCTGAAATGCTGTCGTATTTACCTAATACAACGATTTTTTATATATTTCTTAATATTATTTGTCTGTAAAAATTTTAAAATTGAAAAAAAAGTTAACATTTTTTTGAGTTTCGCGATATTGGACCAATATTTTTTCCAAAAAGAAACTGGGCATTATTTTTTAGCAAATACTAAAATACAAATACAAGAGAGTATTCGTATTTTCCGAAAACCCAAACATCGCTTAATAAATTCTTCAAATAACGCAAATGTAAATATACCGCAAATAGAAATTCCTCATTAGCCCGCTGACCCTAAAAAGTAGCAGCGAAACTGCGTTATACAATCAACGGCAAAAAACGCAGAAAAAGTAGTTTCTCGTTTAGCAAATGAACTTGAAAACGCAAAAAAATCACTTGAAATTATTCGAGTTAACTCGCCGTAAAATACTGCCATTAATCTTCCTTCCCCTTGCCTTGAAATAGGAGGATGTTGTATAAAGACGGCCTAATTTTACGTTTACAATCTCCAAGCTAGGAACTTAGGCTGTAAATTGTCTCAATCAGGCCGTCCCTTGAGGAATAACAAATGTAAACCGATGTCCAATGTTTCTAAACGTAATTAGCTATTTGTTTGCATGACCTTAAACTTTTAATGTGGTTCGTAGCAACAATGTGACATACACATCGTCACGCACGTAATCCCCTAAGGGGTAGGCAGAGTTCAAGGGACAGCTAGCCGCCTTAACCACCAAAAATTAAAACTAGGCTGGGTTAGATGGAATATTGTGGGACAGCAGTGATTAGTAGCTAGCTGGTCGCCCACATAATCACGCACCCAAACCCGATATACCATTAGTCGCCTTATACGACGTGTTACGCAAGGAACACAGTTAGCGATAATGTGGCAGGTACAGAAATATATAAATCGTCAACATATTGATTGTCGAATAGTATTTTGGGAAGGACATCACATAGTGCAAAAATCTTAATTCGCTACAAGAGGATCTTGTTAGTCCATTTTACTTTTTGATTGGATAAAGTTAGTTTCCCACTCTGGAGGCAAACGATGCGCACTTTATGGCTGGCAATCTGCCAGGACTGTAGCGGTCGTGGCAACGATTCCCATGGGAATATTATTAAATAGTCGCCTAAGAAGCACGGGGTGTGTAGTATGGTTAAAAGGGCTTGCTGCTCCCTTGCCTCTGACTACCCCTTCGGGGATTACGGGCGTGGTGTTATGTATGTACGAATACCCTGACATTCCCGATCTCAACTGCCTTGTTCGGAAACGATTCAGGCAGATGACATAAGACTGGAAGTCCCATACATTACTTCTGATACCCCAATACACGTGACATCAATCATAATCTCAATTAAAACCAGCTTCACACAATCACAGAACTAGATTCAGTAAGCAGCTGAAAAGTGCTCGATAAATCGAGAGCTCTAGTCCGAGATCTCGGATACGGATGATTGATCATCTCGTCTTCGCGTCTATTAGACGTTAGTTTATCGGGTTCATTTGTTCTGGTCTTAATTTAAATTTCAGCTCGGGCTTATGGTGACAGAAAAGGAGACTTGAAGACTAATGTATAATGTCCGTATGAATATTCGTTATACAAAAATGTTGTATTACTTTCGTATATACTTTCGTAAATTACTTTCATGCAAGTAACGACTAGTTACTTGCATGAAAGTAATTTTATTGCAAATTAATTGCCGACTACTTAAATAGAATATTCATTAATTAATTTACTCACTAGCTTCATGCTAATTCCCTAGCGGAGCTGAGAAAACCTGACGCCATATGGCACGCTCCTTACAGACCTGACTCGCACCTTTTTTTTTTATTACTAGCAGCGCCCCGCGTTTTTTACGCGTAGCGTAGCTCCCTTTCCCGTGGAAACACAAGGATAAAAAATAGCCTATATTACTCGCTGATAAAGTAGCTTTCTATTTGTGAAATAATTTTTCAAATCGGTCCAGTAGTTTCGGAGCCTATCCAATACAAAACAAACAATGAAATAGTAAGATTTCTTAAAAATGTATTATTGAGTTTTTATACTAAGAATAAATGGTTTTCTTTCTTTTTCATATTATATATTATAAGCACGCATAAAACATTGTCTATCTATTCACGTATACAGATCATTTACTCAGCCATTCCTTCAAATGGCTACACACGGAATTTCATATCCAACAATCGAGACGAGTGGTAATTTGACATTTCTTTTGAATATTACCGCACATCGCAATCATAATAAGGATTGCCTTACATCGGCGTGTAATGTCATTCTTCTAGTTACGATTTCCGTAAGAAAAGAGCGATGTAATAAAAATGTGGCACAAGGGAAAATTGTGTTTCGTCTGTAGGAATTCGCTGGCTCTGACAAAAAGTGCGTCATAATACAACGATTAAGGATGTGGGGGAAATGGGAATGGGGATTTACTTGAAGCCGACTTAGAAATAGGAGATGTATTTTGGTGGTGCTTAATGATAAGTACTTGAACGATCGAGTTTGTTCGGTATTTTTTATTTTGTTGTATTTATTAAGTTTGTATATTTCCAAAAATATTTCATACTCAGCTGTAATAAGGTTGTTTTCTGTTATTTTAAATGAGCAGATTTCCTGCACTATTATTTTTGTGTACATTATGACTTTAACAATTTATTATACAGATTGGCTTAAGAAACAGTCCGATTCTCATCCCAGAATAATTTACCAATTCTAAATAACGTAGGTATGAATACTTTGTAGAACAAATTCTAGACGGAATATTCTGTCTAGAATTTGTTCTAAGCTAGTGTTTCAACTTTCCCATATCCACGATATTCCAGGAAACTTTTCCAATTGCTGTTTCCCTAAAACCTCATCCGGATTAATACGAAAATTTACCACCAACTAGCTACTGCCTGCGGTTTTTCCCGCGTGAGTTTTGCTCTATCTCAGAAAATCTATAGCATCCGACTGTCGGGGTCATGATGCGGACTGTCATTCTGTTTTTCTAGATAAATCTTTTAATTGAAGCCTGAAACAGCGCCCATAGTTAACATGTACGTATTTTACAAGGCAAGTTACAACAAACAACTTGCCGTGTATGTCGTAAAAGGCGACTTATGTGTATTAGAAACGTTTCGTCACTTTCACAATTTTCCATCTAACCCAGCCTAATTTTATTGTTAGCTAAAAGTGTTTCAAGGAGTCTACTGATCCTTCGAGTCTGTATACTTGTTTGGGGGTTACGGGTGTGATTTTATACAAGGTCATTTATTTTTATATTCGAAACCTCTTATGTACATACTCACTTAACTCATTATTCTAAGGAACCTACCTATATAATTTAAAGGATATGTAAAAAAAATGCTTAATATTATTTCCATAGAATGATAGGGTTAATTAATAGGTAAGTCGTTTTGCATAAACTTAAAATACCCTAGTATGTATAAATGAAACGTCTATAAAAGTCGTCACACTCGTCGATATAATATAAGAGAAATGTCAAAGTGTAACAATTCACGTACTACTATTTCAACTCTTCAAAAGCGGTCAAAAGTCCACATATCCCTCATACTGCCACGTTGACCCTCAGTAGTCACTTGTCACTCCCATCCACTCCCACACTCCAGTCTCAATTGCCCCCATATCTCACTCTGTCGAGACGCGATAGACGGACTCCGACTATTATCCCTGAACTCGACTACATGGAATTAATAAATCCTATCGTCTGCTCTTAAGGAATGGGGGTAATACATGAAATGGGGGGTGAAATAGGGATATTATTGTGGCTATATTTTTGCTGTAATAAGTTTTGAGTCTCTTGATATTAGAGTCGGTCTGGGCAATAAGAGTGATGGTATTACACAAATAATTCCGAAATATAATTTACACAAAATACCACACTATCTTTGGGTGAGGCCTATGTCCAGTAGTGGACGACTTCCGGCTGAGATGATGATGATTATGATGATCACACTATTTAAAACATCTTGATTTTTCATTAATTATGTCTTTTTTTTTTATTACTTTGTCATTTGATTTCATAACAATTTCATATTTGCGTACACAGATTCAAAGGGGCAACTAGCCTTAACCGCATTCAGCCTAAAAATAAAACTGAGCAGGGTTGAATGGAAAATTGTGAAAAAGTAGTGACAAGTGGCTAGCTCAGCCCTACACCATCACACACCCATTACCCGATATACCATTAAATGCTTTTTAGGACATGCTCGTCAAGGAACACAGTTGGTACATTCCGACTGGCCCGTTGGTCGAGTGGTCAGAGACCCTGGCCACGAAACCAAGGGTCGCGGGTTCGAATCCCGCTAGGGGCAAATATTTCGTGTGATGAACATGGATATTTGTACTCGAGTCATGGATGTTTATAAACGTATTTAAGTATGTCTATCCGTTCACCTAGTATCCATAGCACAAGCTTATAAGCTTAGTTTGGGACTAGGGAATTGGTGTGCCAGTCTGAAGAATTTATTTATTTATTTAATTTATTATTTATTCTGTTTAAGTCCCAGACCAACACGGAACAAAGTCAATTTATTGTTTTGTGTAATATCAAATATAGATTGGTTATCGGAATCTATAGACGTTTGATAATTAAACGTACCTTTTGAAAGAAGCAAAATCGTTTAATCAGACGTATGGAGAGAGCAACCACGCCATACCTCATCGACATACATCTCTCGAACGGTTCAAACGCTTGTAATTACGCTAATAAATGATGTCATTGAACTGGCGGACAACGCGAGCTGGATTAAACTGGGACGTGTTGAATCATGATTATGGACTTGTCATCGTTTTGTGTGGATGGCAGCTCAATGGTAAGATACGCGCCTCATATCCGAGATGCAAGTTCACACCCGAGCAATCCAGGAATTAGAGAATTTGAGTCATGTTCTATCTTTAGTTGTTTGTCTATGTTGGAGATGTTTGTAGGTTGTAATACGTACATACATCCATTTGAAGAATTATGTGCCCGAACCAGGAAACCATGTAACCTTGCCATTAAGCTACCATAGTATAATTAAAAAATAGCTGTGCCCGCAGTTTCACCCGCGTTTATGGATAATGTTATATAGCCTATAGCATTCCTCGATAAATGGGCTATCTAACACTGAGAGTGTTTTTTAAATCAGACCAGTAGTTCCTGAGATTAGCGTGTTCTAGCAAACAAACAAACTCTTTTCAGCTTTATAGTATTAGTAAGTATAGTTTAAGTTGGGTTAGATAAAAGAGCAGTGACAAGAGGCTAGCCGTCGCCTACCTAGGCTATGCTGTGCTAGGTAAGAAACACAATTGGTACATTATTTTTGGGGTCGAGACCAACAGCTTTCCATCCAACCCAGCTCACTATGTTGGTCTGAGACTTAAAAAGAATGTGCCACCTGTGGTTCTTGCCTTGCATGTCGTAAAAGGCGACTAATGGTATATCAGGTTATGGGTATGTGATTGTGTAGGCGACAAGCTAGCCACTTGTCTCTACTTTTTCACAATTTCCCATCTAACCCAGCCCAGCTTTGTTTTTGGCTGAATGTGGTTGAAGGGGCTTGCTGCCCTTTTGACTCTGCCTACCCCTTCGGAGTTTATGGGCGTGATGTTATGTATGTATGAGACCAATATAGGACCTATTTTTTCTATTCCTTGTGATTCCTCCTCAGACCATGTTTTCGCTTCCTCCACTTTAGATAAAGCGCATCTCGCTAACATTATCTGCGTAAAACAAGGCGCTCAGTCGAAAAAACAATCCGGGATATTTGCATAAAAATGTTTGGACCAAGATAATCCAGTGGCATCTTCTCGGAAAATCCTTTATTTTCCAATATGTTTCTGCGAATATTGAGACTGGTTTATGCAAATAAAACTGTGTTATCGCCAGGGCTGCCGACAAAGGGGAACAGCATGAGGAAAAGACGTCTTTAGATTCGAACCTAAACCTCTTGCGTGAGGGCAATCAATTTAGACGATTTTGCTGTGTATCAAGTGTTTTGGATATTCAGTAGGATAGCTAGGCGACCAGGGGCTCTGGGGCAAAAAACAACTGAGCAAATAGTATTTTTCTACGGGGGGTTCTAATCAGATTTTGGACCCCCGAACTTAAGGGCCCCGGGGCACTGCCTTGCGTTGTCCCTGATTAGCTACACCACTGTTGGTATTGCATATTTATATTTTGCAACACACAATTAAAGTTTAAAAGGAATCCTTAGAATACAGAAATATTTGTGGTATGCAAAACAACATAGCATAGTTTTAACAATAGCAAAGTAATATTTTTTTTTCCAGACTGACACACCATTTCCCTAGTTCCAAACTAAGCATATAAGCATGTGCTATGGATACTAGGCGAACAGATAGACATACTTAAATACGTTTATAACATTCATGGCTCGAGTGCAAATGTCGATGTTCATCACACGAAACATTTGCCCCTAGCAGGATTCGAACCCGGGACCCTTGGTTTCGTGGCCAGGGTCTCTGACCACTCCATTAACGGGCCTGTCAAAATGTTCTCACTATAAATTAAAAAAATAATTTCTTAAATCAACCCAGAAGAAGAAGTCGGTTAAAATTTGGTTTATAATCCGCATATTTGCAGATTCCCCTATATAAGGGTTGCAAGGGCCAAATCGGCAGTACCTAGCTTCAAAATAATTACTAGCCTCGACCATGGTTTAAAACACTAAACGGACGCCTTCTAAGCACGGGACATAACGTTAGGGAGATGATGATCGGTAATAAGTTCGTATTTTCCGAACCAAGTTACGGTGAGCAATTCAAGCGGCCCCTGGTATAAGCCCTAGTTATCGCCGCGATAAGCTTCGTCTATCTGCACCGTATCGATTTTCCTGCTAATGGTATTCGCGTTTGAAACCTAACTGGGTGAATGTATATCGATAGAGATAAATAAATATGAAGTGTCTGTTTGTAATGTCGAAATTACAACCTATTATTGGTGTATTTGCAAGCATGAATACTAAATAGTAGTTAAAACAGAAAAAGGTATTGTATGTCTGTCTGTACCAAATCTCTGAAATCTGACCGACTGTATTGAGTTTAATGAAATTCCTTACTAATATTTTAAAGTCTGATGTTGTTCTGGGACTTAAAAAGAATTGCCAACTGTGTTTCTTGCCTAGCATGTCGTAAAAGACGACTAATGGTATATCAGGTTTTGGGTGTTTAATTGTGTAGGCGACAAGCTAGCCACTTGTCACTACTTTTTCACAATTTTCCATCTAACCCAGCCCAGTTTTGTTTTTGGCTGAATGTGGTTGAAGGGGCTTGCTGCCCCTTTGACTCTGCCTACCCTTTCCAGAATTATGGGCGTGATTTTATGATGATGATATACTATATCGATTTTAAATTTCATCAATTTATTTATTATTTATTTATTTATTTATTCATAATTGCACACATAACAAAACATTTGCTCACTGTCTTACTTGATTAAGCTTCTTATATTGAAATAACTTAATTTATTTATTTTGGGGTTACTTTCGTTAATAATCTTATTCTTATAACTTAAAATTGTGACTGTTTTTATATGGTAAAAATCGATCATACCATGCTATGTACTTCCTAGTCAAGGTCTTAAATCTACTAAATTTAAGACTTCTACTAGGATCGGGACTTATTGCTATAAAAAAGACGATAATTGCTCAATATATTGAACCTTATTGCAAGCAAAATAACGTATATTATTATGTAACTATTATAACAGCATCGTCCTCAGCTCTGTACGAGAGGAGGTTATTCTCCTCCAGATAAAAATCGCCGTCACGACGTCCTTTGGAGTTATTTTGAACTCTGACAATTTGGGTTCAAGCAAGTTCAAGGTCACACACTATTTAACAAACGTTTAGTACAATAAAGCTAATGGCAGTATGAAACTGTAGGCTGGTATTTAACTAACTAATATAGTAGACTAGCTCCTGCTCGCGGCTTTGCTCGCGTGGTACATCGATTAAACATAGCTTATGTGTTATTCTAACGTATAAGCTGTACTATTGTAAAGTGTAATTCAAATCCATGCAGTACTTTTTGCGTGAAAGGGTAACAAACATCCACACATCCATCTATCCATTAATCCATCATATTAGTAAGATATTGTAAATATGGAAAGGCTATATGATGGCTTTGTTATTTAGCTAAACCTATTAACTAATGTAATAAGTATTATTAATATTGAAAGGCTTGGTGTTGATTTTTTATTCTAAGCGATGATTAATTTAGCAATAGGACGCATCGTTTTGACGATTACTATTCAACATACATACCCATATATAACTCTATGGATCCTAGTTATCTGAAGTAAATGCTTTTTATTTTATTTTTATTTTACTTTATTTTATTTTATTTATTTATAACACCACGCCCGTAATCCCCGAAGGGGTAGGTAGAGTCAAAGGGGAAGCAGGCTTCTTTAACCACATCATCTTCCTAGCGTTATGTCCCGTGCTTAGACCCGCTTTGACCATGATCCAGGATTTATCGAGTCCGTTAATTATATTGAAGCGACCACCGATCTGACCTTCGCAACCCTAAGATAGGGAAACAAGACATTTTTGGATCATGGTTACAAACAAGTGGTTTGAATTTGCGGTTTCATCACGATGTTTTCTCTCACCGTCGAGCTAGTGGTATAAATACGTACATAGATTTGAAAAATTCAGAGGTACATGCCCGGTTTAAGAGGTGTATGAACCCGCACTTCTCGGTTAAGAGGCGCTTGTCCTTACCATTAAGCTACCACCGCTCTAAAAGTCCAAATGTTTGTATTAATATGATTTTATAATTTGTAATAGCATCTTCAGCTATTATTAGCTGTAGATGCTATTACAAATTATGTGATTAAACAGCTATTATTAGCTGTAGGTGCTATTACAAATTATAAAATCATATTAATACAAACATTTGGACGTGCCGTAGAAAATATTTTTACTTTAATAATAAAGTTAATAGTAATGTAGCTGTCTAACGTAGTAGACCTTCTCATACTGCCAATATATATTTGTAGTCCAAGAGGCCTCAGCAAATTACGTCATCCACTGAGTAAGCTTTTATATCACAATAGATGTTGTAATCCACAAATTCCTACGTCGTACGTCGAAAAAATGTTGAATAGCTTATTTTTAGTCAATGCATGATGGACAGGAAGATAGACACTTATTATGTCAGAGCCGAATTTAAACTTAAGTATTCTCGAAGATGCGTCATTCATAATGTATGCTGTGTCTATAATTCCATATTATATTAAACAAACCTATAAATTGTGTTTTAATTAGTTTACAAGAAAGTAGTCTATTGTAAATAATAGGCTATTTGACTAGTTTCTGTAAACCATCGCACTTTATTTAACGATGTATAAGGACTCGAGAAATAACATTTATTTTAATTTATGATAAGTATTTCATGTAAAAAAATATATTTAAAAATACACTGATTATTTGAGCTGTCAAAACGCCTGCTTCGGCAATATGGCGTCGAGTGACGTCACACGTTAGTACTTAGACATTGGAAGAAGGTCGAATCGTT
This sequence comes from Glyphodes perspectalis, assembly GCA_951394215.1. Lineage (NCBI taxonomy): Eukaryota > Metazoa > Arthropoda > Insecta > Lepidoptera > Crambidae > Glyphodes > Glyphodes perspectalis. The sequence goes on from OX596218.1 coordinate 8,741,364, forward strand.
CTCAATCGTTTGTTTATTTGAGTTTATACCTGTAATTTACTAGAAAAAAATTATTTTTAACGAAAATTCCGACCGAACGTTTCCGCTGTATGCTTTTACAAAATCATTTTCCATGATTATACAAGTGAATATATTACTGACCATACAAATAATGTACAATGATAGACTTAAAAATCGTAAGAAAACAAGGAACTCGAGCGTAAAGCAATGGCAGAAGTGATTCTTCACAGACGTGGGACGTCACAATCCATTTAGCCAATCACAACCGTTTACGATCACGTGGCTCCTACTCAAAATAAATTAATTTTATTTTGGGTTTTTTAGTGAAAATATACAATATTTTTTATATTTATTAATGGAAATCGCTTTTAAAATTCCTAAGTAACGCGCATGGCAAAAAATTGGTAATTATTTTTCATACTGTCAAATAGCCTATTGTAAAATGATTAATAGACAAATTATAAGTAGTTAGAGGTAGACCTAAGTATACATACCTACCTAAGTTTGGATGTATACCTACATCCATAAACCACTCCCCGCAAAGAGTATATAATCTTTAACCCGCATAGTCCCATCACAAAATTCACCATTTAACATAACAATTTTAACCCTCACAGCACCATTTCAAAATTTTCCTTATTATAACATATAACTGATGTAACTTTCACACTTCCATCAAAAAAATCACATCTTAACATATAATTGGGCGCTGTCCACAAACGGAGCCCAAAAGTACAAACAAGGCATAATCAGGCTAAGCGAGTGATCAAAGCTCTCATTAGTGACGGCTCAGCTGCGCCGGAGTCAATAGCTTTGTGGGCAGTTCAGGCTGCGCTTCAGGTATGTGGCTGAATTAGGCGTTTAATTTGCTGTTTTGCTGCTCAAGCTATGGATACATAGTTATGACTGGTGTCGCAATGACAGTCATCAATAGTCATGATTGAGATCAGTCATTGCATTTTATGGGTCTTATCAGTCGTTTTCCGAGCGATGGGAGTATAATATTTAGCGGTAAGTACCCAAAAGTTACCAACCGACTTCTGTTACTGCGTCGTCTCATGGATCGTAATAGCTCTATGCTTAAAATAGTACCAGAACTATACATTACGGAAAAAGTGGCAACTAGACACTGAACAATTTTCTACGGCACGTATCTACTAAACAACACTACTGATCCCAAAGAGTACAATATTTACCCTTACAGTTTAATCACAAAATTTACCTTTTAACATATAACTGGTTTAACCCTCACAATTCCATTCACCTTTTAACTCCAAGGAGTTTTTTGAATTAAAACATCCAAAAGATGGCGTAACTGTGACTTGCGGTCTCGTCACCCTCCTCATTGGTTAGTTGTCAGACCAAACTGACATGCTGTCAACAAGGAGCCAATAGTGACTGTGATAAGACCACGAGACTCCCCCGTGCCATCTGGCGGATTTGTATTTTTGAAAACCCTCATTAGGCGTTGTCTACAAACGAAGCACAAAAGTACAACAAGGCATAATCAGGCTAAGCGAGTGATCAAAGCTCTCATTAGTGACGGCTCAGCTGTGCCGGAGTCAATAGCTTTGTGGGCAGTTCGTGTTCAGGCTGCTCTTTAAGTTTGTGGCTAAATTAGCTTTTACTTTACTGTGGATATGTATAGGTAGCCATTAAAAGTGATGATATCATACATATATATACCATCACCACTCTAATCCCCGAAGGGGTAGACAGAGTCTAATAAGTATTAAGGTCATTTAACCATATAATAAATAATAATAATATAAATAAATATCAGACTACATCACATACATTGATCTGACTCCGAGGCAAAGATAGCCTTTATCTGTGCTCCGAGGTAAGCTTAAGCACTTGTATTACGGATATCAGAATCAACAGTGGTATTACAAATATATGCGTAAATATTTGATATTAATACCCAGACACAGAACAAACACAAGTGTTCATCACACGAATGTTTGCCCTGGGTGGGGATCGAACAACTCTTGGCACATGGGGCAGGGGCACTAGCTCGCAATCTCCGAAGAAGACTCAATTAAACATACATACATTCAAGATATCCGCAATCCCCCAAGAGGTGGAGTCCATGTAGCAAAAATCTCCTTAAACCACTTTTAGTTTAAAAAATTATATTAAATTAGGTTAGATGGAAAATGGTGAAAAAGTACACAATTTTCCACAAACAAAGTCGCTGGCAGCAATTAGCAGAGAATAATTAGGCTACCAAAGCAGCCATTAGTGATGGCTCAGCTCGCTAAAGTCAAACAGCTGTGGTCAGTCCACGTTTTCACGTTAGGCATCAAATGGGAAATTCCGGAAATCGGGTTTTGGTCTGTTTGTAATGAGTTCAGCTCATTACCGAGCTTTGCTTTAGAAATCAGCATTTGCTGCGCCTAGCTGAAATTGACATTTCAATATCATATAACTTTTTGGGGCTGTTGATGCAAGGTTTAGTATGATCTAACTTATTGCGCCCGGAATCGCTCAGGTAAATTTCGCGGATTTTCTTTAAATTAGTCGCACATAAAGGTGTACTTGGCTATATATTTTTATATTTTATGATTTCAGCTTACTACAAAGTTATCAAAATAAATCTATTTCATTCTTCGGAATCCTAAAAACTGCAATAATTCAGCCTAATTTTGAATATAAAATAGGCGTTTGGGACAATATAAGATGGCAGATAGTTATAAAACGTTTGGCCATTACTTCTTAAAACCGTCGTAATAAATTTCAAAGTTTTATCACCGACAATTAATCATGAAACCTTACTAAAGACGAACGTCCTAACATTTTAATAAAGCTCCATAAATCGTTATTTTTGAAATGAAAGCAAAGGAATTCAATTTGAATTGATTCGCGCTGACAATCGCTGCCCATTGAGACGAACGATACGATCCATTGAATGAGTGAGCGAGTAGACCGGGAATGAACGAACTGACCGAGTACAAAGAGCCGTATCAGCGGAACGCACGCTGATCGAACGCGAGTTTGAATTTAAAAACTGCATTCGAATGTGTGTTCTCCATACTGATTGATACCTTATTAAAATTATAAACTTGCTTTATTTCTGTGATGAATTCAAAATTAATGCAAAGAGGCAATAGTTTTATTAATTTACCGTGTTGGTCTGGGGTTAGGCGTGATGTTTGCAGTTTCTAATATCTCTTAGACTACTCCACGTTATCATAAATAGGTAGATATGAAAAAAATGCAGTTAATTACATTACAAAAACAAGCTAATATAACAGCTTTGTTTCTTCAGTTTGTCAATTCGTTATACCATCAATCAGTTTTTTCTCTTGTTCACCGGTTCATTAATCAGTGGGTTAGATTGACAGTTTTACAAAGTGTCAGTACAGTTTGTTATTCAGCAAGCTTATTATTTAATTAGTCCTTTTATGAAGAATATATAATAATTAAATTAAAATTAATAAGACGGCTACTAGTAAATCTATCGATCAAAATAGGTTTTCGCAAAGACCAATCACAAAAGAGAAACCATTAGAATTCTGCGCAGGCTCTTTGAGCGGACTATAAAAGACTAATAGAACGAGTGTTCGTTAAGGTTTTATTTAAAAAAAAAGTCCCGTTTTTACGGAACGAGCACGTTTTTGATAGGTCCGGGAGCCCGAGTGGCACGCGTGTGATTGGACAATTGGAAAATGGGGATGTTTTTGTCGTTTTTCATTGGTGATAAACAATAGTTTCTGGGCGCGTTTTCTTTTAGTTTAGGTTACGTTAGTGATACGTAATTGTTATATTAAGACTAAGTTAATAAATTTTTATAAACATTTATATTGCCATTTGTAGCTGTACATAGTATACATATATACATACAAGCATAATAAACTGTAACTCAATCTTTTTATAAATTAATTAGGTAAGAATTAATAGAAAAAAAAATACACAATTAATAAAGTCTTAATTCATGCCACTTTAAAAAAGCCACACTTCAAAGAAAAGCTAAATAATTTCTAAAACATCACCATCTTTTTAACATTATGTCCTTCCTAATTCCTTTAAATGAGGGTACTAAACTAACTAGATCATTTAAACGCAATACATGTTAAACACCAGATAAATAAATGTGTAGATATCCCACATTTTTTCCCTCCTCTCTGATCAAGCAATATACACTCGAATATATTGGAAAACCTAGAGGCACGAGCCCCGGTTTGAGCCGACACCCCTAGCACGCGAGGCGCTTGGCTTACCATTGAGCTACTCGCTCCTAATTTATCTGACATCCAAAAAGATTAATTAAATAATACTTCTCCAGACTGACACACCAAATCCCTAGTTCTAAACTAAGCTTATGCTTGTGCTATGGATACTAGGTGAACGGATAGACAAACTTAAATACGTTTATAGACATCAATGACTCGAGTACAAATGTCCATGTTCATCACACGAAACATTTTCCCCTAGCGGGATTCGAACCCACGACCCTCGGTTTTATGGCCAGGTCTCTGACCACTCGACCAACGGGCCTGTCAACGACCCATATATTACACATAGTAAACCAAAATGTATCTAATAAATGTTCAAGATAAGTCATTTCCAACAGCGACCTCTTACGAACTGGACTTAGAAATCAAATTGAATATGATATTACTTAACGTCTATTGTGAACCATATTCGGAACGGGACTATCGTTTTAATCTCGCCCCTCGTAATGAAACAGATTTGATTGATGAAAGAAACTTTACGGAGTTACTTTCTAAATTCCTTAATGACAAATTGTAATGTACGGTCTGAGACTTAATTCGGTTTAAAAATGAATGTGACTCATTGTTCATCACAATCGAGAATTCGCTGGAGTCGTTAGTAGCCGCGTTGGAAGTCAAGCTGCGATTGCCGTGGGCGAGATGTAGATGGGTAACCAAATTTTAATAAGTTTGGGACTTCTGCGCTTTATAATCCGTTAGTTGTAGTTAATAGGGTTATGAAGTGACTCGATACTAAAGTCTAAACTCTAGCTATAGTCGATCGAATGTGGTTGAAGGAGCCTGTTGTCCCTTTGACTCTGCCTAACCCTTCGGGGATTATTGGCGTGATGTTATATTATTATTATTGTGTTTAAAATATATAAATATTTTGTCCCTTTGACAGGGGAATATTCAACTTTGCGGGCTGTTGACCAAGCAAAATTGAATTGTTTATGGGCTCGACTCAGATTCCAGTTGCATAAATTTTCTCACTATTCTACAGGTGTTGAGAATGGCTGCTTTTTGTAGAGTAATATATGTGTACTTTGGGAGATTCAAATTACGTAGGCTGACTAATAGCTGATTAGGTACGACTCCGGTGGTGGACACCTATCGTTTAATATGTGGATGGGTGACCGAACGTATGTAGTAAGTAAGTGAAGTCTCCTCCAATATATTATGTATGTATGTATGTATTAATAAAGCAGGAGATTTATATCACAACTTCACGCCCGTAATACCCGAAGAGGTAGGCAGAGTCAAAGAGGCAGCAAGCCCCATTAACCACATTCAGTCAAAAATGAAACTGGGTCAGATGGAAATTTGTAAAAAAGTAGTGACAAGTAGCTAGCTCGTCGCCTACACAATCACATACCCAAAACACGATATACCATTAGTCGCCAGTTACAACATGCTAGGCAAGAGACACAGTTGGCACATACTTTCAAGTCCCAGACCAACATGGGACAATGGGCTGGGTCAGTTAGAATGTAAAAAAAATTATATAACTTATATTTAGTTACTTTTCTATTTTATTTTTACTCCTTTCCACCATCCTTGTAACAAAAATCATGCATCCTTACTCACTCGTAGCAATTCATGACAAATAATAAAAACATGAGTTTATGAATAAAAATCTACTTTTCTAAGAATAAATACATTTTTATTAGAATGACGCCGCTTGTGGCGTCATAGCGTTGAAAAAACGTTCATGAAAAAAATATTTACACACCCCGTGTGGGACTCTTTAACTGAGATATTTACCGAAAATTTATGCAACCAAGAGCTGTATAATATTTACATAAGTGCAAAAATGTTTATTATTGCATCTTTTTAAGGTGTATTTTTATATAAAGTATTTCTTTTGAAAGTCTTTTTCGAAATATGCTTTTATGGTTCTAGCTTAGCGGCCTTTGCTTTTCAATTTAGTCTTTAAGTAAGGAATTATTTTTTCGTTCATGTTTTTACCTTCGATTAACTAACTTAACTTTACCATGGACTACATGACATATTTCATATCACATATTACGTAGGTATATATACTTAATGGTTGTTTGAATATTTTCAAAGACTTGATAGAGTAACTAGCTGTTAACTGTTGCATGCAGGTAGAGACCAAAGATCACTTTAGACTCTTACTGCCCCTTCAGGGATTACGAACGCGATAATACGTATGTTTACAATATAGGTATATACGGTCGAATTGAGAAGCTTTTTGAAGTCAGTTGAAATACAAATAGATTTTTCTTAAATGGTCACAAAGCCAGGTTTGTCAAAACAAAGGACATGTCCTAACAAACTAGGTGTACGGCCATCGTGACCACAACTGACCTGTGGTCAAGTCGTGAGCCCTCCCGCTGACCTCACGGGTGAATGACCTCGCTCGAAAACAATTTGAACATGCCACTTTCGTTCGTCACACTGGGTGAAAAGGATTTGCTTCGCAAAATAATGATATAAGGAAAAAGAGCTGAAGAAATAAATCTTCTAACAAAGATTTAGTACGATTTGATACTGGTACTTTTGCCTTAAAAAATAACATCGAGATTTTTAATCATTAAGGATGATTATTCAAAGCTCCAAGGTGCTTTTCTCGTCAAATGGCTAATTAATATTAACGAATCAATTTTATTAATCACCCAACGTAGAAGATATTTTAGTGTGCAAGTGTCTACGAAAATTCAGGTGCGTTCTCATCTTATAATTAATTATCCGTCGTGATCGGAGAGATTTAAGTCGCAGAAGCAACAGTTTAACGTGCTCTTCAAAGTATGGGGATGAAAAACCAGCAACTTCAACACAGGCAGATACTCAGTCATTTTAATATTGATAAATTCAGACACACATATTCAGCCCCAACCGGGTTTTTCAGTTCTAGTCGGTTATAGCCATATGCAGTCAGTATACCGACTAAAATTAACGCGGCTGTGCGTATTACCGACATTCTCGGCTCTTCGCGTCAACTCGGAATACGCGTGACGGAGGCGGCGTTTACATATCATTACGCTTTGTGCTCAAGACAATACTTTCTTGCACAAACGAGCTCTTTGTTCAAACAGCTGCTTTTTCTTTCCCGCTATAATTAGTGCTGCTAAGATATGAATATTTTGTCTTAGCGCGATATATGATATTTATACAAATCTATTTTATGTAACTAGTTTGAAAAAGCTGAAATTAGCATAATTTTTATAGCAGGTCTAGTTGATTGAACGCTCTGATGGAAGATATCATGAAGATTGTATATTTATATATTTTTTTTTAATTGTCTCATACATACATACCTACATAACATCACGCCCATAATCCCCGAAGGGGTAGGCAGAGTCAAAGGGGCAGCATGCCCCTTCAACCACATTCAGCCAAAAATAAAGCTGGGCTGGGTTAGATGGAAAATTGTGAAAAAGCAGTGACAAGCGGCTAACCTGTCGCCTGCACAATCATACACCCAAAACCCGATATACCATTAGTCGCCTTTTACGACATGCTAGGCAAGAACCACAGTTGGCATATTATTTTTAAGTCCCAGACCAACACGGTACAGTGGGCTGGGTTGGATGGAAAGCTGTGAAAAAGGAGTGACAAGTGGCTAGCTCGTCGCCTACTCAGACACATAGCCAAAAGCCTGTAAACCATTAGTCACCTTTTACGACATGTTAGGCAAGAACCACAGTTGGCACATTCTTTTTTTGTTGTCCCAGATCAACATGGGCCAAGTCCCAGACCAACATGGGAAAATTGTCTCAAACATCTTTTAAAAATAAAATATAATCTTTAAATCTTACTTATTTTAAATCTACCAGTCGTCTCTCAGAGATATTTAATTAATAATAACTCAGTATATAAATATTAAATATTATTCAACCATCAACCCTAAACGAAGCATATTCCCATAACTAGGAAAAGCTCACCAATTATGTCATTATTACCAACACCGGAACTTACTATAAATCGGCTAAAACATCGTTTAAAATCTCCAATTACATAATAAACACTAATTCTGTCTGTCTGTACGTTTCTGCGTATTTTTGACACAATTAGCACCGTTCTAATTGTATTCCTGTGAAACGGACGGGTGTTATTTTAATTACTCGATGTTATTCTTTTGACGAGCTTGTTATTCCCATATAGCGCTTCACCTGTCCCTAAACACAGTATAATGTTGAAAAGTGAAACTATGAAGTGCATGATATAAATGAATAATAAGTAAATAAATATCCCACAACATTACATTCATTGATCTGACTCCGAGCTAAGTAGCTTAAGCACTTGTGTTACGGATATCAGATTCAACAGTGGTATTACAAATATATACTTAAATATTAGATATTAACACTCAGACACAGAACAAACACAAGTATTCATTATACAAATGTTTGTCCTGGGTGGGAATCGAACCCACAACTTTTGACGCATGGGGCAGGGTCACTATCGAATGCGCCATCGAGCCAGTCAAAATATGTATGTATGTGTGTATATATATATATGCAGTTTAGTTTATATATATATATATATATATATATATATATATATATATATATATATATATATAAACTAAACTGCATGCTGACTGCGGAAGCTGACTAAACTTACGTACATATTAATGTATGGCTCGAGTCTATGACTATGTCCTCCAATTTATTTTACTGTTTCATATTGTATTGTAACAAGAGGATGTTATTTTGCTTAATTTTGTTTTATTTTTTGCAGAAGAACCTTTTTCATAACAAAAGGTTGACAAGTTCCAACTTGTGACTTATAATGAGCCAATTAAGTATTTTTTGTAACTTTATGTACGTAAGTTATAATGATATGTGATGGATAACCTACAAACTCAGTAAATAGTTTTTAATCACTTTTTAGACAAAGTTAGTGTTGTCGAAATACATTATTTATCGATACATTTGACAATCAAAGAAATTAAAACATCCATCTAAATAAATTTTTACTTTCAATAGTATTATTTCTGTTTAAAGCATACATACATACTGTCATACATACATACATACATACTGTCATACATACATTCATACATACATAATGTCACGCCATTTTCTCATGGGGGTAGGCAGAGACCACATCCTTCCATTTGCTACGATCCTGACAAACACCTTTCGCTTCCCCAACCCCAACATTCTACATTCATAAATCTTTTCATACATGCTCGTCGGTTAATGTTCTCTTTACCTGTCCTTTTGTTAAAGTATTTGTTCTTCTTATAATCAATCTTTTCGATCGCAAATTAAATACTATTTGGTTACAAATATATCTGGGGAAACATCCTCATTCCTAAATATATAACCAAATCAAATGTAGATATTGCGTTAATATTTTCATTAAATTACGAGGCAAAATCCATTGTTATAGAATTAGTATTATTGATCTTGTATTAACAGAAGGTGATGTTAGGAGTCATAAAAACCGTAGAGCTTGGATGAAAATGATCATGAATGTGGAAGAGGCGAGTGAGGTGTGTAAGGATCGTGCCATAGTGCGTTCGGTTCTCTCTGCCTACCCCGCTAGGGAAGTGGCGTGAAGTTTTATTAGTAAGTTAGTTAGTTAGTATATAAGTATCTGTATAGTATACTGCCGAAATCAAAACCCTTTTAGCTTTGCACCTACTAAAACACAACACAACCTGTTAAGCCCCTCACCATAGTACACTGCGTAAGTAGTCACGTAGTATAGTACAATGTGTAAGTACGCCAGTCCGGCGTGCAGCAAGAAATAAAAGTGTCGGTCCTGCCTCAACGCGGCGCAGATAGGGCAAGGGCATCGGACGCAGGGCGTGCGCGCCACAGACGAGCGGGTGATTACACTTGGAGTGTACAGAAGGGTCGCAGCGATACAACTGGTAATAATTCTAATATTATAAATGCGAAAGTTTGTTTGTATAGATGGATGTTTGTTACTCTTTCACAAAAAAACTACTGAATGGATTTTAATGAAACTTTTAAAATAATGTAGCTCATACACCCGAGTAACATATAGACTAAGTTTTATCGATGTACCGAGCAAGCGAAGCCGCGGGCAGAAGCTAGTTACACGTAAATACCATGCATATATCATCTAATCTGAATCTAACACCTAAGCAGAGTTCAAAGAGCAATAAGCTCTTCAAACCAAATTTAGCCTGAAATAAAGTTGAGTTGTGTCAGATGGAAAACTGTGACGTGTCATAATAGAAAATGTATGATATGGTTGTATTTTTATTATCCTGTTACGCATTATATTGGTGGGCTATTTATCCAGCACAATCTGTGATAGCATTATAATTTAGGCGCTATCCTATCCTAAGTAACTATATAAATGATAGCATAGCATTTTTGGAATAGTTCATTTGATCTGTTTATTAAATTGTATCGTATCAGGTAGTCCATGCAGTGGTTAAGTACTGTATAAGGAGCAGATCGAGATAAAGTTTAAGAAATCTATTCTGGCACATGTGGCAGACAAATTAATAAAAAGTTTTAATTTGTCTGTCGGATAATTTCCTAATAAATTCTCAGGGACATAGGTAACGTCGAAATCGGCACTTATCTTTACAACATTTTCAGATGGTTAGGCACAAAACGCTTCCTCCACTCATCCCTTCTGCGACTTAGTCTATGAGACTCTTGACCCCTGAGCGTGACCAGCGAGCGATCGTTGCCACTGAGCTCAATTGGTCGTGTATCTGTATCTACTTGCGCACATCGTTGTTGTTATATTGTGTGCAGTTCCGCGTCTATACTAGGGCTGGCCGACTATCGATAACTCGACTATTAATGACCTTGAAATAATATCGATAGCGCGATATCGAGTCCAAATTTATGTTATTGGGTCTATCTAATAGTATCGATAGTGTACAAGGGTAATAATATCGGTATTAGTAATTTATCTATATGATAGCAAATATAATGGTACTATAACCATGGGCGGTTTCATTCAATCGTTAGTTTAAACCCATAGGGTCCAGGTGGCGATTTTTAGTTAAAGTAACATCAATAATTCCTTTGTGTCTGGGTTAAGCCTAACTCTATGGTTTAAGAGTTAAAGCGTTGTTTACGTTTTGAGAACAATAATATTAAACTACCTTTTATTATTTACTTAATAATTTATTGCTGTATTTACACTATCGATAATATTGATATGACGTAGATTATCGATACGCAACTCTACTCGGTACCGTGGGAGTGACTTGATTGGTTAATCTTTGAGTTAGCGAATTAAAAATGAATAAAAACAATTAAATAAGCCTTGTTAATTACGATAAAATGTTATAGCCGTTTTCTATAACAGACAAGTTGTAAGTTGATACCAAAATATTGGTCTGGGACTTAAGATAAATATAGCCACCGAGATCCTTGCTTAGCATATAGTAAGAGCCGACATATAGTATATTATATTACAGTATATTGGCTATTGAGATTGTGATCGCGGTAACCTAGCCGGTTATATAATACCTGTTACAATTTTTATTTAACCCAAGTCAATTTTATTTTTCACCAAAAGTGGTTTTGGCCCATGTTGGTTTGGGACTTAAAAATAATGTGCCAACTGTAGTTCTTGACTAGAATGTCGTAAAAGGCGACTAATGGTATATCGGGTTTTAGGTATGTGATTGTGTAGGCGACAAGCTAGCCACTTGGCACTACTTTTTCACAATTCCCCATCTAACCCGGCCCCGTTATATTTTTGGCTAAGTGTGGTTAAATGGGCCTGCTGCCCCTTTGACTCTGTCTACATCTTCGGAGAGTATGCTCCTTGAACTCTAGGTACCCCATGGTGAAATTCAAGCGTGATAGCATCCAGAAATCCAGCTGGGCTCAGCACAATTTAGCTCTGCTGGGTACATACATACAAAGCATCACGCCCATAATCCCCGAAGGGGTAGGCAGAGTCAAAGGGGTAGCAGGCCTCTTTAACCACATTCAGCCAGAAACCAAACTGGGCTGGGTTAGATGGAAAATTGTGAAAAAGTAGTGACAACTAGCTAGCTCTTCGCCTACGCAATCACATACCCAAAACCCCATATACCATTAGTCGCCCTTTACGATATGCTAGGCAAGAACCACAGTTGGCACATTATTTTAAGTCCTTTTTTTTTACGTGAGGAATGCATTTACGCACCGTCCAAGTAAATCTAGGTTCGGCCTACGAGGGATGTGTCGGACTCAGAGGTTCGGGACAAACACTCCACTACCGACTAAACCTCACGGTGGTCATTCTTCAGACGTGGCGCAGATTCCGGGCTCCCCACTGCGGGACTCTACGCGAAATCTACGTCTACGCCGCTGCCGATCCATGCGGCCCATCTCGTGGGAAAGGCAACCTCGCCCCCAGAACACCTCGTGGTGCTTATGACGGCCCAGACCACAGTGTCACCCCATCCTATTTAACTGACGAGGATCCACGTGTCGTCATCTTCTCTGGGGCTGCTTGAACGAAGTGACTATAGGCCCCCCCGCAAACACTCCACAACCTCAAAGGCCCTTTTGATCGCCTCCTACGATAGGCAGGGATACCACAGGAGTACTAGGAGTTCGGAGCCTCCCCTGTAGGGCGCCGCCGGGCTAGACACCATCGCCACGGCGGCCTCGCCTTCTGCGTCGGGTGGGATTGTCGAGCTCACGCTGACGTTCGGCGCTCTCCTTCTGCGACATAACGATGCCGGGAGAAGGAAGGAGAGCACCGCCTCCCATTATTTTAAGCCCTAGACCAACATGGGACAATGGGCTGGGTTGGATGGAAAATTGTGAAAAAGTAGTGACAAGTGGCTACCTCGTCGCCTACACAATCACATACCCAAAACCCTATATACCATTAGTCGCCTTTTACGACATGCTAGGCAAGAAACACAGTTGGCACATTATTTTTAAGTCCCAGACCAACATCGGACTCAGCTCTGTTGGATCCAGCAAAAAATGCCGTGGCTTGCAATTCAATGTATCGATTTAAAACGAATTTTTAGCTAAAAATCTTCCAACTTCTAATGTTAATAATAATGTAATTCTTCTTCAAATTCGAAAAGACTTTCCAATTCTCCCTTCAATGTTACGACGGTAATAATATTTTGATATCTTTCTAAGTCACTAACTGTAAAATTCAGTGATAGAGCCCCTCACTGCAGTTTATTGAAGGCTTCCACAACAGTGTTGTGGATTGGTTACACATAAAACTGGCAATATATATTTTATACGAGTTTCGGTTGTGTAATAAAACATTTGGCTGACTCCGATATTGCATTTCTTACTATCGATGTTGCTTTCTCTCTATATAAAAAGCTTAACTCAATTTCATCATCATCTTCCTAGCGTTATGTCCCGTGCTTAGACGGGGTCCGCTTAGACCATGATCCAGGATTTAGCGAGTCTGGTAATTACATTGCGACTGCCGATCTGACCTTCGTAACCCTAAGATAGGGTAACCAGACAATTTTTGGATCATGATTAAAGTTAAGTTAAGTTAAGTTAAGCTTAAATCAATTTATGAAAATAAATTACCAATTCTAAATATATATTCCACGCTCATTATCCCCAAAGGGGTAGGCAGAGTCCCAGATTTTATTCGGGTTAAAGGTGCTTTATGATAACCAAGCTATAGATCGGAAAAGATAGACGCCTCATACATCAAAATTTAATAAAAAGTATTGGCAATAAGGAACATACGCAGTTATTGATCTATAAATATCCACTCCAACTTGTAATATTAACATACATACATACATATTAACTGACAGGCCCGTTGTTCGAGTGGTCGGAGACCCTGGCCATGAAACCAAGGGTCGCGGGTTCGAATCCCGCTAGGGGCAAATGTTTCGTGTGAACATTTGTACTAGAGTCATAGATGTCTATAAAAGTATTTGAGTATGTCTATCAGTTCGCTTAGTATCCAATGTACAAGCATAAGCTTAGTTTGGAACTAGGGAATTGGTGTCAGTCTGAAGAATTCATTAAATTATTTATTATATCATCACGCTCGTAATACCTGAGGAGAAAACCGATTTTTATTTGAGCAATAAAATACTCGTATCTCTATCTATCTACTATACATATATTGTCGACATTCACCCCAACTTGTCATTTCTCCTGTGTCAATTTGGGTAAAATATATGTTCAAAATAGATTCTGTAGATTCTGTTCTGCAGATTATGAAAAAACTGTCGTTAAATAATCTTCTTACAACGTATTTCCTATCGCCGTTGCACTAGCAACAATATCTGACAGGCAATTTCCCTCTCAATAGTGAGGTAATAGCGAGTGAGAAATCCGACAACTTTTGTATAGAACGAAGTAGATTTTGCCCTCTTACCCGAACAATACCTATTCGCTGTGATGTTTCCTCCCCCTTTGTCTGTGTTCCAACCCATTGGGTTAGTACAGTCGCCCTCTTAAGTCGTAGTTCAATAGGCCGTCATTACATTAATATCGGTACAATTAGCAATAAAAAAAACCTCAAAATTTTTTTGGACCTACAAAAAAACTGTTTTATAACTATAACAATTAATTCTTAGATGCGAGTGGGGTGTGTAAGAACCGTGCCATATGGCGTTCGGTTATCTCTGCCTACCCCGCTAAAGAAATCGCCTGAAGCTATTTAGTTAGTCTCTTATCAATTCTAATTTTAGGGAAAAAAAAGATTTACGAGTGTGTTCGTAATTTTTTTAGATCAAACTTACGAATTATCTTTGTGTGTGGTGGCCTATTGAACCATTTCTAGTATGTATGTACTAGGTCTATAAAAAATAGATAATAACTATCACACCCCAATTTAACAACGCTTCTTATGGACTTTCAAGTAGCCTTTTTTCTTCCCCATAATAAAGTTTGAGAACGTTTAGAATTACTATGTTTTAAAGAAAGAAAGATTTTTTTTCATTCAGTACATGTAAATAGATGCATTTCAAACAAAACAAAGGAATTGTCACATACATGATGAAAATGTCACCACTCAGCTTATGTCGTGACATCAGGGTTGCCATGACGCTGGTATTCTGTGGCACGAGTGTGAGAGAGACGCGGCTTACATTCGCGGCTTACTTATTGATTAAAACCTATTAATAAAAAAGAAAAACATGCTGCCGTTGCATGCTGACGTTTCGGCAGATCACAAAACCGTGCATCCTAAGCAAATAAACGATTATCATTTAATTTAATAAAAAAAAATATACTTATGTGGTAAATTTAAAAATTGCCTTGATCGTGTCTATAATAGAGTATTTTTAATTGCTTTTCACAATATTGTTATTTCTATAATAAGTGAGCAGTATAAGCATACGGAAGCGTAATAAAAACATATCTACCTTTTTACGGAAATATTTTGTAATTTCTCATGCTGACTGTACCGGACCGAACGCAAAGGGTTCTTAACGCTTTTTGTAGTTCAAATGGCTTTTTGATATTTACCTCTATCAATAGTTCGCTGTGACAAAGAATATTGTGTAACGAAAGCATTTTGTTAATAAAAAAGTGTTCTTCAGGATTAATAGCTCGTAGTTTCGGAGAAATTGTAATAAAGAATTTTGTTATAAATAGATTCGTTACATTCCCTAAAATATATTTGAGTGAAGCGATGGCTGACGCATACGTCATGCTTGGGAACAGGTGCCGCCTTAGGGAACTGGTCTGCTCTGGTCGGGTCAAGTTTTAGATTTTTAATGTATATATTTTTATTTTGATACTCTACAACAGGCCCACACTAAAACACGGTTCAAAGTTAATTATGATTTATACTATACACCTTTGTATAAATTGTATTGAAAAGAGTAACTACCGAGTTTCTTGCCGGATTCTTCTCGGTAGATACGACATTCGGAACCGGTAGTAGAATCATATAGCTTTACCTGTATTTGACGATTTATATGTGTTTCCTTGAAAGCTATATAAATAAAGAATATTTTGACTTTGACTTTGATTTACTTTACCTAGGACTTAATAATTATATACTAACTATGTCCCTTAATGTTGTAAAAGGCGACTAATAGTGAATTGGGTGTTGGGTTCATGTATGCGTCTAGCTAACCACTTTTCACTACATTTTCAAAATTTTTGTTAAAAATAAAAATAAATTTAACACAAAAATAAAAGTGATGGACAACAACAACATGACATCACGCCCATAATCCCATAATGGATAGGCAGAGTCAAAGGGGCAGCAAGCCCCTTTAACTACATTTAGCCAAAAATAGAACCAGGCTGGGTTAGAATAGAATAGAATAGAGAAGCTTTATTTGGCACACACACAAGGAATACAGATAAAAGCATAAAAAAAGCAAACAAAAAGAATGAAAATTAACAAAAAAAAATAAGGTGTGCCACAAGGGCGCCCGCTCAGCTTAAGTCGTGAGCCACCTGACAGTCAGGTAGGTCACGACGCTGGTTTTCAGTTGGTACCAGGTTAGATGGAAAATTGTGAAAAAATGGCTAGCTCGTCGCTGCCGCTCTATCTGCAAATGTAAGCAGGTAATGATTGCAAGAAATATAACTTCACAACGATTTTAATGCGACTTTTTATAGCACTTTGTTACAGCTCGCTTCTCAGAAGCCAATTTTCTAAATTGCCTTAGTAATTCTTGCGACGCTTGTGTCAGACAACTAATGTTTTATCTGTCTGAACCATCGTACGTTATAGAGAATATATGACATGAGGTCAATCGTATAACTACTTATTCATGTAATATTCTGTATTTGTATTGTTTTTATCAAAATGGTTTTGTTTTCCTTTTCTCTAAATGCTGAGGATATACATATATAGGTATAGAATTTATATTTTTTATAGCTTTGAATCTATAGTAAATACAATTTATTTTTGATCACAATTTCCCATCTAACCTACCTAATCTTTTGGCTAAATGTAGTTTAAGTAAGTATTCCTTTACGACTCCACCCCTTCTGAGATAGCATGATGGCATGTATGTATTAAACACGGATTAGTAAAAAAGAAGGACTCAACGCTGATACTATAGCGTGAACGTTTATGTATGTGTGAATGAGATATCTGGCAATTGGAGCACTTGTCATGTCAATGTGTGACGTAAGTTGCGTGTCAAGTTGAAACACCTGAGTAGCTCCAATCTCTAGTTAGTGGCGCGGAGTCCTTCTTTTACTAGTCCGTGGTATTAAGTAAGTAATTTTTCAATATTGGCCTTTCCCCTAATAGCTGTGATACCTATTATCTATCAACACTTATCAAGGCCAAGGTATCAATTACCAGGTACCAACTTTGGCTCTGATAATAAGGCACAGTTGATATTGTGCAAGGCACAATTCATAGGCACGTCGGCCCACGTGCGACAAGCATTTCCTGGCCGACATGCTTTCTAACACCAACAGATGGCGCCACTGTCAGCGATTACAGAATTATGGATATACCTATTGGGTATATTAGGTACTAGCTACTTAGTACCTTGGAAGGTACCTAAGTAAACAATTTGTAAAGCTACGAAATTGAAGGCCTTGGGTTCGAATCCCAAAAGGGGTTATGTTTTATGTGATAAACATGTTATTTTCGTTACAAAACTTATTTAATTGTATGTATAAGTACAAGCAATATTTATTCTTATTTCGGAGCTATTTACTGGGTAACTAGACTGAGTAATAAATATATTATTATAAGCATTTCCTACCCAAGTTGACATTACAAAAAAAAAAATTTTACACAGAATATTTATAAACATGAATGGAAAAAAAATGTTCAAACAATTTTTTTGCAGATTTGTAATTTCGTTTAACTTTATGAAATTATAACGAACAAAAATACTCAAATCCTTTTTTTCTTGAAAAAATTGAGCTTGAGATAAATATTTACTTCGTATATAGTACAAAGTCTGCTTTTGTATGTAGTTACATACATAACATCACGCCCACGATCCCCGAAGGGGTAGGCAGAGTCGAAGGGGCAGCAAGCCCCTTCAACAGCATTCAGCCAAAAAAAAAAAAATAAATAAAGCCGGGCTGGGTCAAATGGAAAATTGTGAAAAAGCAGTGACAAGTAAAAAAGTAAACAATCACACACCCAAAACCCGATGTACCATTACTCGCCTTTTACGACATGCTAGGCAAGAACCACAGTTGGCACATTCTTTTTTTTTTGTCCCAGATCAACATGGGCCAAGTCCCAGATCAACATGGGTGGTCAAATGTATGTATGTAGTTAAATAATGAAATTTGCTTGATAAAGCAAATAATAAATCTGCCTAATAACGCAAATTCATTATTGGTAACTCGTACGAATATTCGCTAGTCAAAGGGCTGAAACATGAAATCGAAGGTATCAAAACTCCACATTACACGCCACCACCGCCGCCCGACCCATAGTTTATTGCATAAGCGAACTAGTTCGAAACACTACGTAATTTTCATTATGGTTTCCAACTGATTACGTAACAAAGCTTTTGTTAAACTTCGCTGAGCTTACTAGATTTTATGGCGCCCCGATAAAATGCAAAGCGCCACTTTTTGACCTAGTTGGGTTTAGGAGCTTTTTATTAAGTCCCCGGCGTCGTAACCTTTGTTTGGTTTCATGTTAAGCTATTTAGTTTCAGAGGAAGCTTTTAAATTAAAATATTTATAAAGGTTTTTGGCGAATTCTGTGTGGGATTTAAAATGAAAATCTCCATTTTCATTTCAATGTTAAAAAGAAAATTCACTGAAAGAGAACATTTAGAATTAATTTAAAAATGGGAATGAGGCTTTTTTAAAAAAAAGTATTCAGAATATAGTATTAAACATCAGATCTATTAACTCCGGTTTGGATAAATAAAGTGTAAATTTTCCAAAAAAAAAAAAATCTGTAATTTTTTTATCGCAGTATTTTCTAAAGCTTTTCATTTCATTCATCTTTTCCATAGAATTATGTATGTCTAATGCTTTTAAGAGCTACTCAGTTTGCAGGGCCTCCTGAGATTTAAGAAGATTGGTTGCTAGTAACCTGTCTTTCGGAGTTAGAACCAAATGGGATCGCAACATAAACAGCCCATCTTAAAGTACGTGACATAAGTCCTAAGACCGAAAATCCTAGCACTTCCTAGCTTCTCTAATCCTTCTATTACTGCAGTAGTTAAACTGTAATCTTGACATTTCATCATACGCGTGTTGATACTTCCAGGGCAGTATAAAACCATTTTACGACCATATTTATGGCGAGCATACCGGACACGTTCCTCATAAACATCATCTGATAAAGGGTAAAAATAAATCAACCTGTATGATTTTATGTTTATCACCAGAAGTCTATTATTATTATTATTATTCTATTTTACAAAATATTGCACAAAATTAAAATTAATCAATATTTTTTTTAAAGATCTATTTCTAATACAGTCGTCATCATCTTCATTCGTTAATGTTCTCCTAACCGGTCACGGCGGCCAATCTCAACGAGGATTAGCCAACTGCGCCTGAGATATTATAGTGCACAAGTGTGTGCGCAAACACAAGTGCACTCTCTTTTCCTTTACTCTCATAATCCGGTGAGACAGCAATTCGACATGACCGGAGGGAGGTCAGGCGCAGGACCAACGGTTTAACGTCGTTTCGAAAGCACGGGGGTGATTAAACCGCCAACTTCCTGACTCCGGACTTTTACTGAGTAATTTCAATATTGAAATACCAAGCCACAAAATTTTGGCCCGACCCGGGAATCGAACTCAGGACCTCTTGTTCCTTAGGTGGCGCATGCTACCACTAGACCAATGACGCAATCAACTGCATTCGTTATGTCACGATTACAGTCGAAGATCGTGTGGACCATGATCCTAAATTCATAGCCACCGATCTAATGGCATACGTACTTAGATTGCAAAAATCTATAGGTAGGTGCTTCGAACAACCCCCTTCGCTGTGAAGCTTGTCAGCGCGTTGAGCTGCCATGTCTCCCATACAGCCAAAAGGTTATTAACCTCCATCCTGAAGTGACCTAGGTCAAGAAAACAAGAGCATTACATTACGTCTCTATTCTCCATTTCCTAACTATTTCTAACCACCCGGCCTCTACATTATATAGCCTTGCCTTGCCCGGTCCATAATCGTAAACAGAGCCAATTGTCTGGTTTCAATTAGTCGGATTTACGAGTATTGCCTGGTCTGCCTTCTTTTTGTTCCACGTTACTTATAGCACTTAAACTTTTATAACTACGTAGGGGAATCAAATGGTGTAACACGGTTATCAGTGTCGTCAGTTTTTTCTTGAAAGGCATATTGCCTGTGTCTGTATCGATGGTATACCGAAATAATTTTTCCCATGTTGGTATGGGACTTAAAAAAAATGTGCTAATTGTGTCTCTTGTCTAGCATGTCGTAAAAAGCGACTAATGGTATATGGGGTTTTGGGTATGTGAATGTGTAGGCGGCAAGCTAGCCACAAGTCACTACTTTTTCTTAATTTTCCATCTATCCCAGCCCAATTTTATTTTTGGCTGAACGTGGTTAAAGGGGCCTGCTGCCCCTTTGACTGCCTATCCCTTCGGGGATTATGGGCGTGATGTTATGTATGTATGTATGTATTTTTGGTTGCTATTTGTGTCATCTATTCATGCGAAAAGCACGTAGTATCATTCCTACATGTTCGAGTACATATTCATAGTGTATACATGCATATGATCACGCTCAGTCTCCGAAGGGGAAGGCGCGGTCTATAGAGTAGTAAGGTCCTTTTACTACTTTTAGCCAAAAATAAAATGGATTTGGATTCCATGGAAAATTATGATAAAGTAATGACAAATGGTAAGCTCATCGCCCATACAGTCACAAATCTTGACCTTCTTTGATGTACATCCTGTCCTAGATGCATATGGGAATTGTTGTCAATATTATATAGTCACAAGCTAGTGGGCAAAAAAATTGTGTATGTATATTTTTGCGTAAATGAACTAAATGTGTCACACAAACCAATAGTAAGAGTTAGATACAAACTTTCGCATTGAGACGTGTAATTTCAAATGTTACCCAACACGACAATTCAAGACCAATTATTGTCACTTTTACCTGAAACGACATTAATTGGCTTTCGCTATCAAACTTCGCAATCACCCTTACAACATTATTAGACTGAAATCCGGTCTAGGCTAGATTTTCGAAGCAGTTGACTCACAAGAAGTCTAGTTTGCGTGGTTAAATTTATGATCCCAATGTGCACAATAAGTCGCTTGGCTGGTTCTGCATAAACACGACCGATTGATACGACTTGCGCAAGAGTCGGTAATAATGCCGATTTCTGGGTGGTTGTACGAAAAGTGGGTAATTTGGGGAGTTTTAGACAAAGGGGAAATGATTCGAGTGTAAGGTTGGGTTGATGCTCCATACATTTCAAAATTCCATAGATACTATTCCATATATTTAACTATTCCATACATACGTTAACTCCTAGAAGAAACCGACATAGACACTGTAATTTGAAAAACTTTCAAAGATATATCTTAAATAAACGACCTTGTATTATACAAGGGTCAAGTAGGATGTTGCGAGTGTCTTGTTTGTATGATTACTAATAAATTTAATTATAACTAACCTTTTCTCGCTATTTCGCTCACCTGAAATTCGGTCTTTAGAGGGATTCTAGTAAGCGGTTTTCTCAGTGTTCAAACTTCAAGCAAGTCAAATTTCACTTTAATCGGTTGAGTTGTTTTGGCTTGAATCTAGAAATATAATTAGTTTAGCATTTACTTTTTAATAAGGATTTACTACATTAAAAACGCATTTACAATATTAAAAATTCTTCAGCTGCCGCTTTATTTATTATATACGATAAGTGTTACTTATACGAAATGTGGTATATTATCAATTTTACCCTGGCAACACTTACTCGAACTCGGACACAATTTATGTACAGATTGTTTCCTGACTTTTTGTTGCAAGGCAACAGTTCCTGTTCTAGGTTTAGTTAAGGATCTAGTATTGCACGTTTTCAACAGCTGGAGGTCCACTGTTACAGCTTAGATAAAACGTAAAATATTGCGCCGTATAATTTTAAACGAGCAGTGGTAGCTACGACACTTGGTTCGCAAGGGGATTTGGTTTAAAACCGGGATGGTACCTAAGATTTTTTTTATCTAAGAGAAATGGCAAAGATCGTTTATTAGGAAACCTAACTCAAATTCTATTTGTGAAGTTTATAATATTAGACAGCACCACATTCATTAATCTGATTCCGAGATATGAAGCTCGTGTACTTGCTTTACGGATATCTGAACGAACATTGATCTTACAAATATGTATTTAAATATGCAGTTAGATATAAACACCCAGAGACAAAACAAACACAAGTACTCGTCACACGAATCATTTTCTTGAATGGAAAATGAAACCACATTTCAGTGCATATGACAAGGTAACTACCGAATGCATTATCGATACAGCCAAATAAGTGAAGGGTACTGTTATATCAGAATTCATGGGGTTTGCAATAAAAATTATAATGCTGACTTTCCGATTGCATTGACGTCAATGCCACCGGAAACTCGAACGTACTAAATAATATTTCTAATTAGCAATAATCAGATTGGATTAGACCTCCGTCGTGACAACAATAATTTGTATCTGATTGAATTTTCCAATTTAATAATAAATAATTTAGTTTAACAGTAAAACCTTTTTTTTTTAAACCAAATCCTGCGCCACCTCGTAACTGTACACATTAGGGATAGCATTCCAGCGGGATTTTTTACTGGAACCAGAACATGACGCTGGAAACAGCAATACTAAAATTGTGCTAGATAAAGCTGGAGTGCTTGATACAGCATTCCAATCTCTAGTAGGGATTGAAATCCAGCGGTACTGTACCAGCATGTTACTGGGTTCAGCTGAAATTATAATGGGCCCTACTGGATTGCTGGATTCAGCATTGCAATCTCTCATACACATCTAGTAATTTGTACTAGGAATTTGGCTCATGGATTTGCAAGAATTATGAAGGTCAGAAGACAGGCTTAAATGTCATAACTGAATTGGCCAAATCTAGGATCACGATCCGAGCAGACCCAATTAGGAATGGGAAATAACAAGCTCGACGGCGCATTCGGTAGTGACCCTGCCGTGTGATGAAAACTTGTATTTGTTCTATGTCTGAGTGTTAATATCCAATATTTTTAAAGTATATATTTATAATACCACTGTTGATTCTGATATCCGCAACACAAGTGCTTAAGCTACTTACCTCTGAGTCAGACCAATGTATGTGATGTAGTCTGATATTTATTTTTATTTAAAATAATTTATGATAAGAAGATTGTTCCGTACTTAGATAAAGTGTCTACAATTGAAATCCTGTAGCATCATTTTTCCAATGCTAACATGCTACTACTGCTGCTACTAAACTTCACGCCACTTCCCTAGCGGGGTAGGCAGAGAGAACCAAAATTCTAAATAAGCTAACAAATGCGATTTCTAAAAATAAAAGATATCAATCTGAAGAATGAACCATGATCCAAAAATTGTCTGGTTCCCCTATCTTAGGGTTACGAAGGTCAGATCGGCAATCGCTTCAATCAGACCAGACCAACCAGACTCGCTAAATCCTGGATCATGGTCTAAGCGGACCCCGTCTTAGCACGGGACATAACGCTAGGAAGATGATGACCCTTATCTAAAGAATATTTGAGCAAAAATATATTGTACAGTTGATTTGTTAAACGAATTCCTAAGGCGACATTTTAACAGTTCCATTCAATAGCAGAACTGTGACATCGCCAATAAAGATACTATACTGATAGATACTGCGGACAAACAAACCGATTTCCGTAAAATGTATTGTTGTATATACAAATAGGCATTAGCACGACGCGCTGTCATTGACCGAGGGGGATATGCGTCGGTCACGTTTGTACTATTCATTAGCTTGCAAGCGGAGACATAGTATATGCTATAGTCGGTAGGTTAAGTATGCACGATTTACTTTTAACAGCTTTTGGCAATCGCATGATTTCTATAAACTATGTATACTTTATAATATTGTACTAGTTTTAAAAAGATCATAGAAGATTTTTTTTTAAATAGCACTTTGTTTATTCTAATTGGTTCATCAAAGTAGATATTTACGCTTGACTGCCTTCCAAAGAAGATTACGTGACGTTCTCATTAATTCAAATCCAATATATAAAGTTTACGCGGTTTTGAACAACTTGTAAACAACAATATACAAGAGCTATTAGATTCAGATAAATAACTTGCGACTTGTAACGACATTACAGAAGTAATAATTCGGCAAGTGCGTATACGCATGATCACTTTATTCATAGTAAATCTGTGATGTAAAGGCACGTTCAGAAACTTTTAGTTATTGATACAAGGCAAAGTTACGTAAAATAATCAGCAGGCTTTGTTGTGCGCGTAATTAGGGCATTAACACGACAACACTGTCATTGACCAGGGATATGCATCAGTCACGTTTGTACTATTCATTAGTTCTCGCCACAGTTTACGATATAAAGAGTAAGCTAGGTCTAAAAAAATATGAAGAAAGCTTACAAATTATATTATTAGGATTTGTATGTCCTATCATAAGTAACATTCATGTTGAAATAATATTACAAATGATAATGATGCAATATTTTGTGAAGAGAAATTACTGGATTGATTAATTATTAATGTCAAAAAGTTAATGTTTACTTTTTACATATTTTGATACAGGAAGACATTGATTTCAATACTTTTATCCCGAAAATAATATACAACTAAACAATGCCGGTTCTGAGAGGACACATGTAAGCGTTACCAATTCATATTAAACCATGTTTCAGAATCAAATTTTCTTGTCTAAAATATTCGTACATTCATACCCTACCCAAAAGCATAATTTAAAAGACAAGAAAATTTATTTCCAGAAGTGACTTACCGCTTTTGTGCATTTATACTGTGGTCAGCCTACCTATATTATAGCAGGTTATCTTGTTTACTTATGCTAATGCAGGGACAGTGGCAAGTACCTGCGGACAATAAAATCAATATTAATTAAAAACATATATGTAGATATATGCTTGCGAACTTGTGGTACTATATGGTTCAATTGTCGTTTGCTAAACTAAGGATATATGAGAACAGAGGTAGGTAGCCTAAAACATAATGATTTGCGCATTTATACGTGGTGTCAATACATCACGGGATTAAACCAATGTTCAATCCCGTGCAGATACTGGATTCATACTATTGCGTCAACGGCAAGAATAAAACCAATTAATCATAAAGAATTTTTTACATTGAAATAACTATGGTCTCTAGGAGTCTGAGTCCCTATATATTAGTTACAAAGGTTAGATGACAGTCACTTCAATATAACAACCAGACTCGCTCCATCCAGTATCACGACCCAACCGTACTTAGTATTTCAAACCAAACAAATTGGATCAAAATAATACATATCCATAATTTTAGTTCAAAGGTTTTTCCGTCCATGATTTCCCCTCACCGCCAATCTAGTCGTATAAAAACGTCCTGAGAATTAAAAATCCAGAAGAACGTCTCCGAATTACTACTACCATATGAAGATATCTTCATAATCAATGACACCACTTCATAACGGACACCCATCCAACACTCGACCATATGCGTATTATCTTCCACATCACACCCATCAATCACTATTCATATTAAAGAAAAATAAGCACCTACCTTATTTAACATACAAACTTAAGTACACATCTACACGCATAAATACTTTCACATCCTTTAGGTCATTAAACTCAATCACCGTACCATTTAAATTGCCGCGTATGAATGATGTCATATCCTATTATATACATTTAGCGATGGCGTCATTTATTAGGAAAGGAAATGGGGGGTAAGATATAAATCTATTTATAGTCTAGCGATCGTAAACAAGTGCTTTAGAAGTGCTTTGACTAGCTGACTAATAACATCGGCCTGTCCAATATTTAATCAACTACGATGAAGCTAAAAACAGGATTATGACTTAAAAAAAATGTCCTCCTAATCGATATCGGTCATGGCGGCCAATCTCAACGAGGATTAGCCGCTGAAGATATTATAGTGCACAATGAAAAACACAGATGCACTCTATTCCTTCGCTCTCATTGATTGTCCAGTGAGACGGCAATGGGGTGGAGGACATGCACCACGTGCTGTGGTGCTGTCCTTTGTATGACGACCTAAGGGAGGGGCTCCTGGATAACATTCGTGGAGATGAGGGGCCAAGATACTACTGTGATCTCGTCTCTTCGGTGGAGAACTTCCGGAGGCTGCGGGAATTCGCGCACAAATGGTATAGGAGGAGGAGCGTACTGGAGCGCGAATAACGAGGAGCTGCACGGAGAGGATGGGGGATATTAATGCCCCGACAGCGAAGGCGTTGCTGTGGCGTCATGCCCCAGAAGGGGGAGAGTGACGAATAGGGACAAGGGAGTATAGATAGAAATAATATGTAGAGAGCCAAGAATTGCGCGCGGTGGAGTGCGAGACTCCTCAGGACAGCAATATCCGCGCGCATCTCTCAGATTCGGCCAGAAAGACAAGATCGTCGAAGTGGCCATGGGAGGTGGTGGGCTTGTCCAGTGAGACGGCAATTCGATATGACCGGAGAGAGGTCCAATGGCATAACGTACTTTTCGAGGCACGAGGGTGATTAACTTAGTGAGAAATTTCAATATTAAAATAACCTGCCACAATTTTTTGGCCTGACCCGGGATTCGAACCCAGGACCTCTTGGTCCTTAGGCGGCGCATGCTACCACTAGCCCAACGAGGCAGTCAATAACTTAAGTCCGATGAGTAATGCAATTCTTTTTTATCAAATAAGCAAAAGTACATGTTTTTGGTTCGATTTCTATTCACTAGGTACTTTTCCTCCTAGCGTTATGTCGCGTGCTTAGTCGGGATCCATTTAGACCGTGATCCAGGATTTAGCGAATCTAGTAATTACATTGTAGAGACTGCCGATCTGACCTTCATGAATCTTTGATGAGATACCAGACAAATTGGATTTTAGTTACACATTCTAGTTGTTCGATCGTGCAAGTTTCATCACGATGTTTTCCATCAATGCCGATTTATTAGTATAAATGCGTATATAGATTTAAAATATCTATAGGTACGTGCTCGGGTTTGAACCCGCTCCCCTCGCACATGTGGCGCATGTCCTACCAATTAAGCTACCACTGAATCCTCATACACACAACTTAAATTGGATCAAATCATTTAAAGCCACAAAGTCAAGCGAGTATCTGAAATCTAAATACCAATTTCCTATTGAGTCTCAATAACGAGTACCTACTCCTGTCAATCAACTGGAAATTAGTCTATGCGAGTGATACTGAACATATCTGGAGATATTGAGGCACACATAACATTACGGGGTTAGGTGAGCTCCCTGAAGCACTCTCTGCAAGAGATTAGCGTTATAAGATCTTGAGAAGATATCTTGAAAGATCTGGTAAGGTCTTGGTAGAAGGTTTAAAATCCAATAATTTTTGCAGAACAGGTTTTGAATTGAATGATTTTTTTTGGCTTTTAAAAATGAAAGATTGAATTGAGTCTTACTTTCGAAAATTTAATAAAGTGACATTTTTATTATGAAGACAGGTATCAGATTTCCGCTAAAGTAATGTGAAGCAGTGGAAATAAATACGATTAAGTGATATCCGGATGATTAATTCCGCTATGGTTCTACACACTGTGTTACTAACATAACTAATGGCATCTGAGTCTCGTACTATAAAATTTTAATTTACGAATTGCACATTAATCTTCATATTATAGCAATTATGTAACTTTTACATCGACATCAATATGATTATACAATAAAGAACGTATGGATTCATGTTTAGTCTTTGTATTATTGCATTACCAGAATTTTTGACAAAATAATAAATCAGACAATATCTATCAAGAATATTCCATTATTTACAACATTTTGAAAACTGTATGTCTTTACTGTATAAAACAACTTTAAGCATCTATTAAAAAACTTATTCAAAAAGGAATCTCAATTCGGAATTTGCAGTAGGAAGT